>CAHIKZ030000961.1:187500-295000 GCA_903632075.3 Acanthosepion pharaonis | reverse complement strand
CATAGCTAGCTAGCTAGCTAGATAGATAGATAGATAGATAAAGATCAGACTAACATAGATAGATAAATAGATAATTAATCGAATAAGATAGATAATGGCAGATTATGATAGATAGATAGATAGATAGATAGATAGTGGCTGCTGGAAGAACTTATGTTTGACAACAGGACTCTGCACCATGCTACACAAGCAGGAGACACCAAACATGGCTGTCAGACAATTGATGTCACAACATCGCCCCTAATATATGGCCGACTAACTCGCCAGACTTCAACTCCCTTGATTATTATGTGTGGTGCGCAGTTGAGCAAGAGACCAAGAAAACTCCTTGTAATACCATAGATCAACTGAAGACAAGGATTATTGCATCATACTCCAACTTTAACAAGTAGACCATCTCGAAGAGTTGCAGAAGAATCCGAAGTCGTCTGGAGGCCGTGGTTGAAGCGAATGGCTATTTAATTGAATAAATTTAGCCTCTAGTATTTCAGTATATTTTTTTGTGTATTTTTTGTAAATGTATTTGTTGAAATAAGATGTCATTGTTAGTTTCATTTTTACGTAATTTAGTATTTCAGGTACGAAAAATCAAACGAGCAGACATATATGTTAAAATAGACCCAACGAATGGCGTGCATTTCTTTAATGTATAGTTTATTAATAGAGTACGAGGTATAAAAATAGACGCATTCATAAAGTCGATTTTTATATTTTACTAAAACAAGTGAGAAATAGAGTTCGTTTATTAATGCAGGACATTAATACAGATGTACATATGCCCATTAGACAAGCCAAAAAATGATTTAGTATTTCGGGGGGGAAATTTTCGCTTTAATAACGGCCTTAATCCTTCGTGGTGTGCTATCGACTAAATTCTTTAATAAGTCAGATTTTTTCAGCATTTCTTTAATTCACGAAAAAAATCATCTTCTGTGTTAACTTTCCTATTACGGGAACACTTCTACATTATTGGCCAAAGGTTTTCAATTGGGCTAAGTTCAGAACTCCCTAAATAATTTTAAATTGTTACAGCGTTTAGGAAAAGAACATATACGTCCAGTAAAACACCAAAATTTTTCTCAACGACGAAAAACCTTTTACCTAAGGCGAAGGAGTGACCAGCCATCATCAACAAAATTCACTAACCCACAAACTTCCAATAGACTAAATCAAGACCTGTTTCGGATGTCAGTTACTCAGAGAAACAGAGTCCGATTGAATTGTGAAGGGATCAACGCGAAACCCTAATGACTGAAATTGAAAAGTCGATTGCCAGTGGCACCAGCTCGTCACTTTACACCAGATATAGTGGCAAGGTTCAATCTCCTTATAGACTTTTATATTGAAAGGAGTTTGGACGTCAAAAGAAAACTTCCACTAAAGACATCCCAATTGAATGCAAATGGTTTTAATCGGATAGAATTGTTAATGAACAGGAATCTATGTATTTAGATTCCATCAATTCCCAGTTGTCCTCAAAAGGTTTTTCTAAGAGGATATCTTAGAAAGATTTCAAAAGAATTGATAACAACCTTGAAGCTCGACAAAAGAGAGATTTTGATCTAAGACATCGAACGATGATTCGTCCTAATCTAACTGAAAGACATCCTGTCTGGGTTAAAACATCAAAAGCTTCACTAGGAGTCTTTCTAAAACCGGCTTCACGAAGGTCAGTTCTAATATGGACAGACAACGACGAAATACCTTTCACTTAAGGCGAAGGATTGTACAGCAATCATCAACAAAATTTACTAAACCTCCAGTAGACTACCGAGTCAATCAAGATCTGTTTCGGATGATAGTTACCCGGAGATCCCGCAAGGGATCAACATGAAGCCCAAATAGCTGAAATTAAAAAGCCGATTGCCAATGGCACCAGCCCGTCAGTTTACATCAGATATAGTGGCAAGGTTCGATCTGCTTATAGACTTTTATATTGAAAGGACTAAATCAAATGGGGGATGTGGAGTAATACACGGTTACCTCCCTTGTCAAGAAATGGTATCTGCCTTCACTATAAAAACGGAGCATGAACGGGGAGGGAAGGTTTGAAATTCTACGCGTTAACGAGTTTGGACGTCAAAAGAAACAGTTAAAGACTTCATCTTCTCAACTTTCCACCTCCTGTAATTTAATACACTTAAATAACACAATAGATAGTAACTTGTGTAGTTACACGCGATTCAAAATTAAATAAATAAATCATTTAAAGTTAAATTTAAATATCGAACAGAATGAAAGGTTTTAAAATCACTTCTTTATTAAAGGTTTAACGTTTCGATTCTCGTCACAATTGCAGTATATATTGTTTAATTAAACCTCAATCAAAACTTGTACGGTACGTTGCATACATGTCTTTTTTTCTCTAGAACGCGTACTGTAACATATTCAAAATAATACATAATTCAATTTTCCCTAATGCATTTTAAGAGTGACTTTACATGAAGGTATCATAAATAATGGTTATTTTAAAAGGAAATAAAAAATGCATTCAAAATAAATGTAAACAAACTACGGAAATCGGTTGCGTATGCGAAGAAAGATTATGCCGAATTAAGTTGTCGAATAAAGATAGAATGATTTTATTATTTCTAAATTCTTATAACTTTTAAGTACCTAGGACGCTGAAGGCAAAAGTCCAAAGACACATAGGCCCTCCACAGGAGCTAGCCTAATGCGCGACCAACGGACGGTTTCGAGGCTAGTAAATGAATATGACAACCTGTATGGGAATTGGAACTCGGCTCTCCGATTAACAATTCCGAGCCATTATCCATTACACCACCTGTACATCCTAGCTTACAGCACCTAGTAATTCCACGCGGTCACTGATCTAGATCCGGCGTTGCTTGACTTCAGAAATCGCACAAGAGCCGATGTTTAAACATGATGTGTCCGGAAGCAACTGTAGCAAAGGTAGCTATGCGAGAATGGCTTGTTGAAATACACATTCGCTTATTCTCTTCGTCAAATGCTGTCGTATGCCAGTAACGAGACATTTTATTAAGATGGAGATAGGACGGATTACAGAGGGTGCCAGGAGCATTGAATCCATGTTTTTCATAATTAATTCGAAGATAAAGAAGAAGGTAAATTCATGCGATTACTTTTTCTTTTAACAGAATATGGCTGTTCAAAACAGAATTTTCTTGCCGGAAAAAAAAAATAAAACACACAACGGAGGCGATGAAGACGTGTTAGTAATGGCATGTCTGTGAGAAACCATAAGAGAAAAATATTCCTTTGTAGATGAAATCAACCCGAATCAGTTGTCCATGATACGAATATAAATATAACTAAATCTGATTTATTTGCTAGTTCAGTAATGAAAAATGAGAGACGCAGACGATACCGGGGCCAAGAGTCTGGCTTCATCATCAAGCATGTTTTTTTTTAAATATATATATGTTGTCGGTTGTAGCTTGCCCAGGCAATTGCTCCAACATAATTAGAGACAAAATCGATACTTCAGACAAGAAAATCTTCACTACATTTATTCTTACAAATAGTACCCTTGAAAATTTTGCCATTTTAATATTTTGATGAATGATCTAATAAGTTCCTAACGAGTTCTATGACTATAAAATACATGTGGAAATTCCCATGTTGCATCGCCAAATATTTGAGCATAACAACTTTCACAAAGTTATTCAATATCAACTATAAAATGAATGTAAGTCATTATTTAAAGAAGAAAGAGGGTACAAATGAACATTGAAAATTGAGAAAGTTTTCTGTTTCACTGATGCATGCCCTTAGATACATGAGAGCATTTTCACCTTCTCTGTATTCCCTTTCTTTATTTCTGTCTTTCTTGCTTGCTTTCACTGAAACCAAACAGCGTTTCTGCTATGTCTTTTTCGTTTTTCCTTGTGATCAAAACAGAATAGTTCATTATCGATGAGATATCGGTAAGGCGTAACGTGATCTCAAACAAACTAAAGAACTGATTAAACAATTACAATTATTATTATTATTATTATTATTATTATTTACTTTGATTTGTGTAGTATACACATTCCTGGGTCCCAACAAGAAACATAAGGTAAGAAATAGCATCATGACATTTTCCAAGATGTTGGATGGGCTTTCTTGATGCAATGACCGTCAGAGTTCACTTCTCCAATAAAACGGATTGCCCCAACCCCAATTAAGATTGCAGGAATTTTCATGTCAATAAGCACATCCTGTTTTGTGAACTTTACTGCGTTTGGGCGATTAGTTTTCATTGTTCTGTGTGGTCTGTACTATTATTATAATTATTATTATAATTATGGGATCTTACCCATAAAAATAATAATGGACTATTCCATACTTAATAAATACTGCGCCTCAGGAGTAGGCAAGGGAGTCACTTAACTTTCTGAGCGACTGTTCGGTTAAACTCTCTTCCTACGGGCGGGAGGAACCCGAAGGAGACTCCGCCCTTCGGCGTAGCCTCCTTCGGGGAGGTAAAACCGGCCCTGAACCCGTTTATACGGGTTCAAATGGGCTATTTTTGGCCGAGGCTAATGGCTCGGGAATGCCCACGTTAAAAAGGCCTTGTGCTACATGACACCCTCGTGGGGGGGGGGTGACTGAATATCGTCAGTAGTTCAAGTCTTGTTCAGACTTTTTTCTGACCGGTCGCGACGAACTCGTTTTAATATATTCTCTTGTCTTCCAGTGTGACGAGCCTGTTTTGGCCTGTGAGGTTTTTTGAGTGACGAGCTTTATTGACACACCAAGTCTTTTCAGTTAAGTTTTTGTTTAAGTTTTATTTTTTTTATTTTTTTTCCATTTCTTTTGTTTGTTTTAATTTTTTTTTTTTTGGCTTCGGCCCACATTTTTTATTTTTTTAGTCCGGTTAGACAAAGTCTTACCGGACGACTGCTTTTTTATTTTTGTTTATTTCTTTTAAAAAAATTAGGACAGTTTAAGAAAAAGAAAAGAAAAAGAAAGCTTTGTTTTTTATTTCCTTTTTATTTTATACCCTCCTTCTTTTTTTTAGCGACTTCGGTCGCTTTCTCTTTTTTTTTTTTGGTTTGACTAGTTTGTTTTTCTTTTGATTTTAATTTATTTTCTTTAGCGGCTTCGGCCGCAAACCTTTATTTTATTTTTTTTCTGGTTGCAAAGAGACTTTTTCTTTTCTTTTCTTTTTTCTTCTTTTATTGAATTTTTGGAAAAAAAGAGAGAAGTTTCTGTTTTTGCTTTTTCTTTTATTTTTTCTGCAGTCTTTGGGCGCCATTTTTATTTTTTATTTTTTGTATATTTATTTCTTTTTTGATTGATCTAGTTTGTCTTTTATTGTCTTTTAGTTTTTCTAGTTCATTTATTTTAAAAAAAATGTTTATTGTCTTTGCTTTTTATTTTCTGGTGTATCCAGGTTTAGCTTTATTTGTTTAATTTTCCTTTTTTTGTTGTTTGTTCTCCCAACTCCTTTCCCCTAAATTTGGACCCGCGGTTGGAAGTCTCCACGCTAATTTAAAAATGGCCGACGAGGCTAGTCGGTCGAATGTAAAAAAAGACCTTTTCGGGTCGGCGGCTAAAGCCGACCCGCCGGATAAATCCGAAAAAAAGCGGGCTAATGCAAGTCCCAAAGTAGATCGTGCTAGTAGCTCCAAGAAAGGAGAAGCTACTAAAAATGACGAGGTGCCGAAGGAGGCACAATCTAAGACCGCCGAGGAATTGCCCTCATGCTGGAAGTCCGCCCCAAGTTGCATTTTGAACATAGCGGATTTCTTGGATAAGGCGAAAGGTTACGCCCATCTTGTAAATAAAGATGGGCTTGTCGAAAATGTCCAAGAACTCGATGTGTTCGCAAAGAGAATGGTGTCCGTTTTCGTGGTCGACAAAAAAACACGCAAGATTTGTCGCTCCACGAAAGACATAGTGATTAAATCACTTTTGTCCCTGGGGATAAAACCCAAAAGAGTTATTAAGGGAACCGGGTTCTTCATGTGGGACATTCTGCTGCCCATGCCAGAAGATTGCCTGGCTATGGCAAAGAAGGAGTTAATAACTAAGGACTTGATTCTTAGAACTGAATACGAGGGTCGGAAAAGGACCAGGGTGGCCGTTTTTAGGTTCCTCCTCAAATTTCGGGAGAGCACCTGGCTGCATTTTTTATGCAGTTCGGCCAAATTTTAGGGGCTCTCTCTGACAATTTGAACGGGGCATAGACTTTTGATATAATGCTCGATCAGAAGGCCTTCAAGTCCGTCCCCAACTGTTTAAGTTTGGCGACCGGAAAATGCCGGTCATTGTGACCGGTGGGAAACCAACTTGCTGGAGGTGTGGAGAGACTGATCACCTTTCCTCCTCCTGCCCAGGGAAGAAGGCCCCTGGAGTTCCGGTCGCAGGCGACCAAAATCCACCCTTGGCCGACAAGGTTAAATCCGCGACGCCTGTAGTGGGCCTAGCTGCGAGGCGGACAGGTGAGGAAAATCCCTCGGTTGGGTCCGTTCCCTCATTACCCCCTAAATCGACGCCTTCCACAAGTGGGGATAAGAAGGATGAGGGGGGAATGGCGTCTCGTAGTTAGGGGCAAGGGTAAGACCCAAACAGCGGTTCCTCAGTCCCATCATGACCCAAGGGACAACAGCACCTACAGCCCCATTCCCTCAAACCAGCTCTGAGGGCGACGCCTTGGCGTCTTACTAAAAAATGCGACAGAAGCGCAAAGATTAAATGAACCCAGTTGGCAAAAGATCCTAGACCTAAAAAAACTTAAAGAGAAATTGGAGACCAAGCGGGGTAAAAATCAAAAATCGCTGGGGGCGCCCGGCCCCGTATCCTCTGCCCCGTCTTCCCCTTCTTCATCAAAAAAATCATTTACAAAACCACCTCCACCCAAATCTGTATCGAACTCGCCGACAAAATCTCTTCACTCGTCCAAACCTTCTCCGGTGAGGACACCTACGGGATGGACTCCCTCTACAACACTTACACCGATGTCAACACCCATACAATCTCCAAATAAGAAAAGATTCAGGAGCCCAGATTCACAATCAGTCACCGACAAAAAGAAGAAGAAACTTAAACCACCTTACTTCCAGGGGAAGATGTCTGCCGCGTATCCCGGGACCAGGCTGAAAGGGTTTTCGGGCAAACGAGGAACCCGAAAGACTTAAAGGTTCTTTGGAACATTAAACAAATTAACGGTGTGGAAGTGGAAAAGCCTGAAAATTTCCCTGCCGCCAAAAGAATCCTGACCGTAATTAGAACTGGCCCGGGTACGCGGGAGATTTGGGGCATGATACAGGAGGCCCAGTCGTCTCTAAAAATGGTGCCCCCAGCTGCCTACCTTTTAGATCCTGAAACAGACGAAACAGATCAAAAACTCAAAGGGAGGGTCCCAGTTTTCGTTCACCCATCCCTTTATAGGGTGCTCAAATTAACCTACCTTTCGGACATCGGCGGCTTGTCTCAAGATGATACCGTCGAAAGTGAGATGGCGTCAGGATCTATGGGACGAGCTGCCGGTGTCCTCACCCTAGCCATGTTCTATCCTGAAGGGCAACCCTAATCGGATTCACAATGGCTCTCTGGTTAGCTCCTTTGAATTTCCGGGACCTGAGGTCCGAGTCTCGCAGGGCGAGGCTCATTCGTGACCTTCAGCGCCTCGGGGTGAATGTATGTTGTATACAAGATACCCGGTTTTCTTCTCATGATCGTGGGGACGTGCTGTCTAAGGGGTTTGCCCTTTTTCAGCATGTTTTGATGGTCGTTCGAGGGGTGTCTCTTGGCTAGTGAGCAGGTATTTGAAGGCTGCATGTACCCTTGTCTTCGCGGATCCGGCGGGCAGGCTTTACGTGCTGGATGTTACCATAAAGGATAAGGTTCTTCGTCTCATTGGGGTTTATGCGCCCAGTACCCATTCCGAGTGGCCTGCTTTGTTTCGGCAGATCGCGCCGTTCTTGACGACGTCTCGTCGGGTAGTTTTAGTGGGGGATTGGAATGCCGTCCTTGACCCCGATATAGATCGTATAGGGCACAAAGAAGGTACTAACAACCCGGATGTGAAACCATTTCGGGACTTTATCGATGGGTTTGATCTTGTCGATAAGTTCCGAAATGAACACCCTCGGGAGGTAGCATGGACTTGGACAACTAGTGGCAACTCGGCTTCTGGGTCGCTTGCGATCTACCTGGACCGAGTCTTAGTTAGGAGACTCGATGTAGGGCTCTTAGGGTGTCCAAGTTTCCATTATATAGTTTATGCGGATCATAGGCTTGTCCGGGTCCGTGTAAACTTAGATAAGCCTAAGGTTAGATTGGCTGGTTACTGGAAATTGAACTGTTCACTTTTTGGTGAGCAGTGTTTCCGGGACCAGCTGTTACTAATGATACAAAGGGAATTGACGGGAGCGGTTGTAGGAAATGCCTGGTTGGGCAATTTAAAATCTAAAATTCGAACGTTTGCTGCCGATTTTAGTCGTTGACTCAATCTAGATAGATTAGCGGCGCAAATTGCTTTAGAAGATAAAGTTGATCGGGCTGTGAAATCCCGTGTTAGTGGGGAAATAACTTTAACTAAGGAAGAGTTGTCCTCCTTGCTTATCAAGAAGGATCAAGCTCTGGTAGTTAGGGCTAGGTTAAAAAGAATGTCTTCTGAGGCGACGGATATGGCCGCTGAACTGCGTGCAGAGGAGAATCGAAACGCGTCTAGGTGACATATAGCGTGCGTCACGTTGCCGGATAAGCGGACCGTGACTACAAACGCGGGCATAGGTGAGGTGTTTCGGGATTACTTTCAGGATCTTTTCACCAGGGAGCCCGGTCTGAGCTCTGCTCAGTTCGACGCCTATTTAGCTGACTTTCCCTGCCTCAGGGCAGCTGAAGTGGCTAGTTGCGAGGGTCCCATAACAGAGTCGGAAATCTGGGAAGCGCTGAAGCAGGTTGGCCTGGATACGTCTCCGGGATTAGATGGTCTTCCCTACGAAGTTTACTTGAGGTTGTCGCACGTTTTTGTTCCTTTGCTGGAACTGATTTTCAACCACTGGATGAGGCAGGGGTCTTTACCTCAACGCTTCACCAGGGGTGTGATCAGTTGCTGCGTAAGGACAAGGACGGTGGGGATGGGTTAGGGAACTTTCGCCCTTTAACGATGTTAAATACTGACTTAAAGATTTTGGCGAAGATCTTAGCCAACCGTTTGCAGCTTGTCCTGTCTAGTCTGATTGGCCCTGAACAGACTTGTGCTGTGAAGGGTAGGACTATTCAGGATAACCTTCATATGGTACGCTTGATCTTAGAACAAGTCGACAGTGAAGCCGCGCTGATTAATTTAGATCAGTCCAAGGCCTTCGATAGGGTTGACCATCAATTTCTGGAGGCTGTCCTTTCGGCGGCCGGATTCGGAGCCGACTTTCACTCCTGGATCCGACTTTTGTATGCGACCCCCGGTGCGCTGGTGGAAGTGAATGGGGTAAGATCGATGCCTTTCGTATTGTCTCGCTCCATTCGTCAAGGTTGTCCGCTCTCGCCTCTGCTTTACGTTCTTGCGTTGGAACCTTTCCTTTGCAAGTTAAAGGCGAATCCGGTCCTGCGCGGAATTTCCCTGCCTGGGGCTTCCACTTCAGCCAGGTATTCTGCCTATGCTGACGACGTTTCGGTTCTTGTGTCGAGGAGAGCCGAGATTGACGAAGTCAGCAAAGAGATCAGTGGGTATGAGATGGTGACAGGGGCCGAGATCAACCGCGATAAGTCTGTGGACTTGCGGTTGGGTGCGTGGAAGGGAGTTTCTCTTCCCGGACCTTTCCTCTGAACGGATGGGCCGATCAAGATACTCGGCGTCTGGTTCGGTCCTGATCTCCAGTTGGAAATGAATTGGTCGGAGGTACAAGAGAAGGCCGAGAACGCGGGTAATCTGTGGTCTCGGAGGAGACTTTCCTTGAAGGGAAGGGCGGAAGTATGTGTTTCACACATCTATCCGATCCTCCTGTACCGACTCTCTGTGCTTCCACTCCCGTATGCCCGACTAATGTCATTAGTCCGGACCTTGTTCTCTTTCTTGTAGAGAGGCAAGGCCCATATGGTATCTCGCAAGATCTGTTGCCTTCATCCCTCTGAGGGCGGTCTGGGTATGCCTAGAATTGAGATTCGTCAATATATGCTTCGCATTAACTTTCTAGACCGAATGTGTCGCGTTTCGGATGAGGTGGGCACCTTTTGGAAAGAAGACGTACGAAAACATTTCCCATACCTGAGAAGTGTGCACTCGTGCGAGGAGGAGGCCGGCCGTACTCCGCGTGCCGAGTGCTCCTTCTACCGCGAATGTCGTCGTGCTTTGAAACTCCTCTTGCGGACGTCGGATGGCCTCTCCGACGCCCAGGCGTTGTCTCGTAAGGCATTGTATCGATTGTTAGTTAGGGGGGGGGGCGTTCAAGATGAGCTGATTGGCGAGCTCGGTCTTACGAAGCAGGAGGCTCGCTAGATATGGCCTTGGGCGCCTGGGTTGAAATGTCTCAATAACAATGAGGCATCACTCACCTGGCTGATGATTCGTGGGGACCTCTGGGTCGGCAAGAAATTTTGTTCAGCAGGCTTGGAGAAATATCCAAACTGTCGTCGCTGTACTGGGAAGGTCGAGACCATTGGTCACGCCTTTTTTCAGTGCAAGACGGTAGTGCCGCTGTGCAGGTTTGTTGAAGGCCTCATGGTTCGCATGCTGCAGGGAAAGTTTTTTGTCCTGGAAGCCAGTTCTGTTTGTAGCAATGTGGTGCCGCAATTGACGAAGGAAGAGCACAATGTGTTCTGTTGCTTACTAGGGGTTATGAGAGTCGTGATTTGGACGACGCGTCAGAAGGAATTCTATGATCGTGAGAAGTTCACCTCTTCCCAGCTAATCTTGTTCTTTAAGCATCAGCTTAAAGTCAAGATTAGGACGGAAAGGCGGCGGCTCCCCTTATTAGAATTTGGCAAAAGGTGGGTGAATCTTGCGCGAATGTGTAGAGTGAAAGGGGCTGACCTAGAGTGGCACTTGGATGTCGGTTAGGTACAGAATTTTGTCCTAACAGGGTTGAACAGAGGCAACCCACCCCGATATTAGGTTAGTTTAGTTTTTTGATTTTGGATCTTTAGTTTCTCTTTTTTCTGGTTAACTTAGCTAGGGTATGCTTGCTCATTGGTCCCTTTTATTTCTGTCCCTATTTTTTCTTTTGTTTAATTCCCCATCCCCTCCCTCTTTAGGTGGTCAGTGATGTCAGTTCTCTGGTGGATGCGGGGCGCCTTTCGTTTCGTATGTGTGATTTTTCGTATTTGTTGTTGTGTATGAATGTGTGTGTGCCTGTGTGAATGCTTGGAGGAATGTGTTCCTTATTTTTCATAGTCCCGCATTGATTTCGTCCAGTTAACTGATGTTTCTGCCACATTTAAGTATTGTGGGGGTTTTATTACTAACTCGTTTTGTTTATTTTTTTGTATATAATTAAGTCATTTTGTCCAGACTCATTTGGGGATCTTTTTTAAAAAATTGTTTTTTTATGCCCCTCCCACTACGAACAATATTTGTACATAGGGGGACTAGTTAGGATTTCATAGATAATTTGAGATATTATGGTGGACGTAGTAAGAAAGGTATGAGTGAATGTGTTGATTTGGTGATTGGAATATTGTTGGTATGTTTTGGGTCCGTGATGCGTACGGAGTTTGTCTACATCAGCTTGTTTGGTACGGGCTGAGTATTGACCGTAAAGCGGTTTATCTTGCCATCATTTTTCTATCTGGTCGCTTGCATTTGCCTTTGGTTTCTTTTTTTAGGTATTTTGCAGCTTTAGTCGGTGTATTATGCTTTAATTGCATTTCTTCACCGATTTGAAACACCATTTTGAATTTGTTGGCTTCTTTTATTACTGAATAAAGTCATTTGCTACTTACTTGTTCTTTGGCACATATTATCATCCGGTCTTCTGTAATTTCCCGGTATCACTGAAGTCCAATTGTTGTAGTTTTGTAAAACAGTTCTAGTTGAACTAAACCTCTGCCTCCTACAGATCTGGGCATAAAAGACTATCAACATCAGCTTTGGGATGATACTGTCCGACCTATGTCGCACGCACATACATACATGCACAAATACAAATCACATACAGCAACAATCATTCATTGGTTAATAAATCACCACTACGTTATTATAGACAATTTAGAAATCGCAGCAATGCGACAATTTTGTAATCGCTCTATTTTCATGTAGTCAATTTTGTGCACATTTTGAGAAATGGATCAGAGAAGCTTTCTTAAGTCTCCCCAAAGCTCGCTCACTGATTGGTCAATGCCAACCAATCAGATCATCTGCACGTGAAGAATAATTCTTCCTGCGCAGCGATCTGGAGCCTATAGTCATTTATTTAAGCAAGAATTTTTCTTAGCTAATTAGTGAGAATTCAGCTGCCAAACAAATCCATGCCATTTAAAACCATGCACCAACCTTCTCACTCATACACACCACTCATATGCTGAACATACCTTGTATACACTCACATAATCTTTTCTTACACAGCAAATCTTTCAAGAACTATTATTACAAGAAACTCTCATGAACATTATTCCAGTGAACTTTGGAATATTAAAATTACAGTTAAAGAAAGACAACTCTTTTTTTATTCAACCTTTTCTTACTTAAATGCATGCTTTCTTTCACATCATGGTTTGATATTGTACATCTTGTTAAATACATATTTTATGTGTAACAATGTCTTTAGTTTATCCATTTCCTCGTCAGTTTTATTTCCTAATCTGAAGTTAAATTAATGTGGAGAAGTCCGCCATAATACCATCGGTGGCAGGTGAAAAGCTTTCTCGTTTTGGAGTCCATTTTCTTAATTTCAGCTATGGTCCAGTTAAGGATGTTGAAACTGTATCACACCGCAGGGACAGCCAAGGTGTTTATGGCTGATAATCTGTTTTTTGAATTCAGCTCGTATTCAGTACCAGACGCACACGACTGTAGCACTCCTTTCTTACATTCTCTTTCATTTGTTTATTCTTTATACCATTCCTCCTTCGCTAATTATAGGCTTCATCTTGTTCCAGTTCCCTAATCTTTGTGACAAAATCTAAATCTATTGAGTGTGTGTCGGTAATTCTCCTTTGCTTGAAAGTTACTTTTACACATTTATCTAATCCAAAATCTATACATATACCTTCACTGAAACATTTTATAGTATTGAAAAGAGCCTTCAACTCATTGTGACGTCGTCCCCCGGTCGCAGCGCCAACTGTGACGTTCTATCCTGATCTACCACGGCGCCAGTTGTGACGTGGCCGTTCCAGGGTCCTATCCCGGTCACGACACCAGTTGTGACGTCCCTAAACAGCACCAATTGTGACGTCTTCGCCGCGGCGCCAGCTGTTCGCTCCTCGCTGCTCCGTCCGGGTGTCGCTGCTCCAAACGTGACCTTCGCCTGTCGCGTCAGTCGTGTTGTCTCGTACTGTGACGACCAACTGGCTTGGTATCGGTCGCGGCACCCAAGTGTGACGTTCTAACCTTTTGGTGATTCGGGTGGGAATCTGGTTAGCTTTGATATCAGCCTCGCCGTTCCCAACCTGCTTCCAACGCCTGGTTACCAAGGTAACTGCACTGATCTCCAGTCTGCCTACCCACGTTGTGAATTGATCTTAGACAGACGAGATCAAACAGGGGCTGGGGCCGTAATGCAAATTGAGTCCAACGGGGGTGATAACACACAAATATGCATAAAAGAAAATAAAATGAAAACTCAAAAAGTTCAAAGTATCAAAGAAAAAGGTAACCAACTTTATGTCTAGTTGTTCGATACATAGGACTGCATCTATCTCCCGACCCGTTCTGTGGATTGTGACACGTCGCTTTCGCTAGGCAAGTTTTAACGCTTCAAGTTGTCTGATCTTTAAGAAATTTGTGTTTCGGTGTGTCTTTGGACGAAAGTCGAAAAAAACTTATTTCTGTGGTCTGGTTCTAAGTCGCTCTTCAAAATAATTGTTCTTGGTTGAAGAGGAGTCCAAAATTTTGCGTGAATCTTGGTCAGTTATCTTGATCTATCATCTCTGCCGTCCGGGACTGAACTGATTTCTGCCTGTTGGGGCCTCGTTTTTTATTGACGCCGTCAAAAACCGAGTTGGGTCTGTTGGCGTCAGGGGAGTTCCTCGATAATTCTAAATACATATCCACCTCTTTTATTTCTGGTTAGGATTTTCCAGTCTTTTCCATTTTGGTAACTTTTTCTCACTCCCACTTTCTCACCATGCTTCTGAGGGGCGTGAACTGCCCTGCCCACTTCTTCGGAGCGGCTTCTCATACTTATACTCTGGATGGGGGCGTCGACAGTCTTCTTCGTGCGTCACGTGACCACTCTCAGCCAATGAGGTCTTGGTCGGGTATCTTTCCTCCTCCTTCGTGCGTCATGTGATTACCACTTGACCAATGACGTCTTAGTCGGGCGTGAACAACCCGCGGCTTTGTTTTGGAAAAGAAATATACCTTGCTTAACTAAAAAAAATTAATGATCTCTCCTCTTTCTCTTTTTCTTTCTTTCAAATCGCCGTTATCATGAACGGATAATGTGACAACTCTTTGTTCAACACGTGGCGTTTGTCAAGCAGTTTATCGGTAATGCATCAGACGGCTGAATTTTCCGACATGGTCTAAGAAAGGAATTTTCTCCAAGTTCTCAGCCAGTCTGACGTCTCCGAGGCAGCAATAAAAACATTTCTTATTCCATTCATTTTCCTTCGGTTCATGTGTCTGATAACAAAATTTTATTATGGCAGGGCAAAAGTCTGTTTTGTCGAAAAGAGCTTAACTAGTGTGACTACTTGTGTGGGATTTTAATTTTCCATACCCAGATAAGGCTCCAAGCTACACCTGTGTTTTGTCAATTATCTAACGTTTTCAAGCGGACTTTCTTTGGTGAACATTTCTTGATAACACAATTCCATTCGCGCGGGCAAGTGGGGAAATCGGTCAATGCTTGCTCGCAGGTGGCCTTTTAATTTTGATAGTAAGATGCTTTCTCGTACCAATAGTTTAGATAACACTTCCCTACCCACTCAATCTCATTGTCATTGTAATGACACTCCTTTCGGCATTTGCCACTTATCCAAAATAACCCTTTTTTTTATTGCCTCTTAAGCCGTGTGTGTGTGTTCGCCTATGATCCGTCTCGCATTACTTCTTCCTTCCTTTCTTCTTTTTCTTTCTTTCAAATCGCCTGGATGCATGGTGCCACATCATTGTCCTCTTTCGCAAAGAGTCTGAGATCATCCATGTAGAATAGGTGATTGAATTCTTACTTGTTTATTTTGTAACCATAGCTACTGTTGTTTAGTTCATGCGTAAGTGGGATTAACGACAGACAAAACAGAAGGGGTGACAGGAAGTCTCCTTGAAAGATTCCACGTCGGATATTCAGGCAGTTGGAGATTGCAGTGCGTCTGGTGTGGTTTAGGTATCTCTATATTTCTGAGATGAGGTATTATGTACATTATTTACATTATTCGTACAATTTTCTTCATCTTTGTCGCCATATTTATTACAACGTTTCGGTCGTTGTATGCTCCGGCCTTCTTCAGGTGGTTGGAATGTCGAACTAAACCCTTTATTTCGCTCACTGAGATAGACTGTTCTAGTTCCATGTGCCATGTTTAACGGATGTCAGTTATCAGTTATCTCCTGTTAATTTTCCCTTTGAAAGTTCTCCACTACCTTAGCCGGGTATTGAACTCACACACTTTGGGTTCTGTCACTGGATCAAACTAACGCATTTATCCACTGTGCCATGTGTCCTTGAGGATGAAGACAATAGTCCGAATAATGTAAATAATGTATTGTGCGATGTTCCATGTTCTCTTAATGTGCTTAAGGAAATTTACTGCCACGGGGAAGACTTTGAACATTTCCAAAGTCTTGTGGATCCAACAGTGTGGCACACTATCAAAAGCTTTAAGGTAATCAATCGACGCTGCGCTAAGATTTCTACTTCGTCTCCTGCAATTTTCCAGGATAAAGCCACTAAGATATAATGGGTTACTAAGTGTTAGAGAGTATAAGAAAAAATATTAAGGAGAGAGAACAAATAAAAGAAGAATTAAGAAGTTATACATTATTCTCTATTGCAGGTGATCATGCGAGATAATCTCATGATTAAATGTAGTGACGATGATATTACTAATAGAATCAAATAAAATAAATGAGTGAGAAAAAGAATGATGTTAAGATTCAATTTTTTTAATTACTTGAAACTTTCAATTTGCTCCACTGAAAAAATGGCTGAACCTCGTGTAAGCATCGAATACTTTTTTTATTTATTTATTTTAGTAAAACAAACGTTGTAGTAAATATGGCGACAAAGATAAGGACAATAGTCTGAATAATGTAAATAGTGTAAAGAAGGCCGACGTTTACATCGGCGGAAAAGCTATGAATATAACAAAACAAGATGTTCTTCTAAATATCCAGGCACTTAATAAAAATAAACCCGATTCAAATGTTGGCCGATTCCATTTCTGCGTTTCACGACAGGTTTGAACTACAGGATTTAAACTGTTCTAATTCCACGTGCCATGTCTAATGGATGTCAGTTGTCAGTTATCTCCTGTTAATTCCCTTTCCAAGTTCTTCACTGCTTTAACCGGGTATTGAACTCACACTTTGGGTCCTGTCCCTGGATCTAACTAACGCCTTTAACCATACAGGCTTTGGTTAGTTCCAGTGAGAGAACCCAAAGAGTGTGAGTTCAATACCCGGTTAAGGCAGTGGAGAACTTGGAGAGGGGAATTAACAGGAGATATCTAATAACTGACATCCATTAGACATCCATGCCACGTGGAACTAGAAGGGTTCAGTTCGACATTCCAACCACCTGAAGCAGGCCGGAGTGTACAACGACCGAAACGTTGTAATAAATATGGCAACAAAGATGAGGACAATAGTCCGAATAATGTAAATAGTGTACATAATACCTCATCTCAGAAATACAAACAGATACTGTCGGTCTTCTTCCGTAACCTTCTTTTGAACAGAACATTTTACCCAATCTATTAGGTTTGGTTCTCTCGTGCGGTCACGTTGGGAAGTGCGTAGAAATCAAAGTCTGCTTGACAAGCCTTGTAAATGAAACCCACTGAAGAGAGAAGACTGAAGGCAGAAGAAATCCCTGATTGAGATCGTGCGAAGTCCCATATCATCGTGACAAAGAATCTGAGTGCACTGGCGTTTCTTAATTATTGATCCCGCCAGATTATGCCCTCTACCAATTGCGCCAATCATAGTTGCAGGGTGGCCCTGCGGGTGATGAATTAAAAAGCCACAAGAGATTAGTAACATACTTCGCAACAAATGCCTGTTAATATCTTCTTATATTTTGTATCTCCCCTACAGAGAATGCAAATATTTTGTTAGATAGAATTCTTATTCAGGCACAATTACAGAGAAGGTTTTTTAAAACTGATTTCCTCTTAATCAAGTTGTTATGAAACTGGGTGTTTCAGTTTCGGGGCAACGCCTGGGTATCTTGCATTTATATAGATAAAAACTCTGGGATATCCAATAATTAGAGTTTGGCATTTCACAAGGCCGCACTGGTAAAAACTGGAGAAAGATTGTGCTGCGGATATAATTTGAAAATCGGCAATAGAAACTTTGGCATTTTACCATACAAGTTGAAATACAGAACAACCCCAACCACCATAGGTATATATTCAAACTTTAGACCTGGATTATATCGGTGGATTATATCAGACAGGGATTAATAGATAGATAATGAAAAGTCTGGGATAGATAGATAGATAGATAGATAGATAGATAGATAGATAGATAGATAGATAATGGAAATACTCGGATAGATAGATAGATAGATAGATAGATAGATAGATAGATAATGAACGGACTACAGACTGGGGTAGATCGATAGATTACTGATTGTTAGTATTTTGCCGTGTCCCCTCGTTGTAAAAGTATGTGACACAAGGTCGGAGTTTCGGGAAATCCGTACAAAAATTACTCAAGCCTTATCTGCACTTACCCAAGACGCCCGGATAATGACCCCAGCCCCTCCAGAAGGAGAAATGCTACATGTGGGTATGAACTCTAGGAGTTGAGCTCATATTACTTCCCCGGCCAGGGTGGGTAATATGACCCTACCTCCCTACTTTGGAAATTGGCCTGACACGATCTTCTACCTCGGAATGTATGGCTATTTGGACTTTTTTGTTATTCTAAACGAAACTTGGCAAATAATTCAATTGTTGAAGCCAAGTGTAACGTGGAAGAACAACGTGCTCAGAAGTGACACTAATACACGCCCTCAGGCTCGAAGCTAACCTTTGTAGGCTTTCAAAGTTAACAATGTGATTTTATCTTTCACGCAGGACTGAATGGCCATCTACGCTTCGTCGGTATCATTTGATGTCAGAAATGCAATTCAATGCAACATTTGGACTTCTTGTTTTCGCCTTTCCGGCTGATGTTAATCGGATTCTCCATCTTAGAAGCGTTGTTTGGGACACAAAGCTTACAGAAGAAAATGGTTAAAAAAAATCATTATTAATGTGATTGATTTAATATGAATGAATGAAAGAAAGAAAATATCGTATGAAAGAAAAGACAGAGTAATAAGAAAGGAAGCAAAGAAGGAAGGAAGGAAATAGGAAAAGATGAGAAGAAAGAAAGAATGAATAAAGGAAGGAATGAAAGAAAGAAGAAACTAGTGATGGAAGATAAGGGGAAAGAATGAATAAAAAAGTAAAGGCAAAAAAGAAAGAAAGAAAGCATGGAGGTAAAACATTAATGAAGGAAGGAAAGATGGAAGGACGAAATGGATCAAAGAAAGAAAAAAAGAAAGAGAGAATGAAAGAAAGGAAGAAAGAAAGAAAACATGGAGGAAAAAATGAATGAAGGAAAGAAGAAAGGACGCAAAGACGGAATGGATCAGTGAAAGAAAGAATGAAAGAAAAATTCATGGAGGAAAGAAAGAATAAATGAAGGATGGAAGAAAGAAAGAATAGTAGGACAGAAAGTGAAAGAAAGAAAGAAAGAAAGAAAGAAAGAAAGAAAGAAAGCATGGAGGGAAAAATGAATGAAGGAAGGAAGAAATTAATGGTGAAAGGAAATTTGAAAGAAGAAATAAATGAAAGAGGAATGAATAAATAAAGAAAAAAAACAGGAAAGAAATAAAGAATAAATTAAAAGAGAAGGAAAAACGGAAGGAAGGAATGAATAATTGAAGTAAGAAAGAAAAGAAGAATAAAAAGAAAAAAGGAAAGTAGGAATGGATAAATGAAGAAAAGATTGAAAACAAGAGAAGGAAGGAAGGAAGGAAGAAAGACATTAAAGAAAGAACAAAAGAAAGAAGGATGAAAGATGCAATATAAGAAAAAAAAGGAAATCTTCATATGTCTAAATTGGTGTCCTGGCCAATTATTATTCATCGACTCTGAGAGGAATGCTTCAATCCTAAATTTCGCTTTGACCATATTTGCCATTTGCTTGCTGAGTGTTGGTGTAACATAAGTTCCATCAATTTTTTTCATCTCAAACCACAACGAGATCTTCCTAATTAATTTCATGCCGAGATCATATTCGTTCTGTAATGGTCGGGGGTCCTTAATCTATTTCTGTTTTATCTCTCTTCAATGTAAAGGTATAATTAACTACCAAATGCCGTATGCACACATATATATGCATATATATATATATATATATATATATATATATATATATATATATATATATATATGTGTGTGTGTGCTTTGATGAATGTTTTCATCGTAAATAATATATGCTAGTAAGTATACATATTTATGTGACGGCATATTTAAGAAAACACACACACACACACACACACACATATATATATATATATATATATATATATATATATATATATATATGTATATATATATATATATATATAAATGGTTGTACTCGTTTGGAAAAACCTCTGATAGCTCAACTTGCAGTAGAAGGAATCGATACCCGAGGAAAGATGGGGAATTTTGAAAAAAAAAAAGAACTAAAAACATTAACAACGCGAAAACAATCGTCCAGTATTCAAGTTCCAAGTCCAAAGAAAAAAAAACTCCAATTTTCCTTTTCAGCCAGCATTGCCCTGACGATCCGTTTAGATGAAACCTTGGTAGGTTTGCCTGGCTCCTTAGGATTATATTATATATATATATATTAGATAATATTAAAAAATTAAATAAAATAATAATCTCTGTAAAGCTTGTCAATCGTTTTTAATCAAAATTGTATAAAAGAAGGATTGCTGCCAAATACAATCATATATATATATATATATATATATATATATATATATATATATATATATATATATATATATATATATTGTATATACAATCATACAATCATATATATATATATATATATATATATATATATATATATATATATATATATATACATATATGATTGTATTTGGCAGCAATCCTTTTTTATACAATTTTGATTAAAAACGATTGAAAAGCTACAGAGATTATTATTTTATTTAATTTTTCTTGTGTTCTTAAAATTTTCTTATTCTCTGAACAAAATTTAAGAAGGAATTGTCCAAATCTCCTTCTCGATGTCCGACCGTATTCGGCTCTACTTTTAGCCATTATCGAGCCCAGGTATAGAATAATGAAAAACAAAACGTATTGCATTGATTATACAAATATATTAATAATAAACATATCAATCCCCTCAAATGTTTAAACAGTTTGCCCCCGTTATTCACGAACTCTTTACCTGGAAAATATTCATCACTGCTATTTATGTTAGGCCACAAAAATCAACTAAGCATAGAAATGAATACAATATGGGAATCAGTAATAAGGAGTACCAGAGAAAAGCGATAATAACAACGAAAATTCCAATATGAGCTCTAGTAAAAACATGAAATGATAGTAGCAAAAATTGTAATATGAGCACTGGTAAAGAAAGGTTGCTGAAGACATTAGGTTTATAATACCCAGCAATTCATACACATATGTCCTCAAGAACACATAGCACAGTGGATAAAGGCGTTATTTAGATCCAGTGACAGGATATATATATATATATATATATATATATATATATATATATATATATATATATATATATATATATATATATATATAAAATTCCCAAGATGATAGAATCCAGATAGAACTCAATGTCCAGGACAGAGTAAAAATGTAAGAAAAAAGTCTCAAAAAAATAATAGATGAAAAGATGGAGATAGAATTATCTAGATAGATAGATAATCCATCTCCATCTTTTTTTATCTATCTATCTCTGTTTTTTCTATCTATTATATATCAGTCTATTTCCGTCTATTCATATCTATATTACTAGCTCAATTCGTTCATATCTATCTCATTCTGCTCATATCTATCTATCTATATCAGTCTATTAATATATATTTTATCTATCTCAGTGTATTCATATCTTTTTATCTATCTATCTATCTATCTATCTATCTATCTATCTATCTATCTATCTATCTATCTATCTAAATTTGTACGTATTTTATCTTTTTCCTTATCATAAGAAATTAATCTCTGTTCCTCACATTTTTTTGTCTTTTTCTCTCTATCTTTCTTTCTATCAATTCTAGTTTTCATGTCCAAATTATATATCTATCTATATACCTATCCCAGTCATGCATATCTATTTATATAATGTCGTCATCTATTTCATCCTCTTCATCTCTCTCTCTCTCTCTCTCTCTCTCTCTCTCTCTCTCGCTCTCTGTCTTGTTTAGCTTCTCTGCTGAATGCTTTGAACGATTTCCTGTCGCGTTTCAACTTCCAATTTCTTCACTTCATATTCGCTGATTGGCTATACTTATCGACATTGTTTTGCCTACCAGTTATTGTTGAAAATTTAAGCGAGCGGCCGTCAGCGCCCGGTCACGTGATGACGTTGTTATTACAAAACCTGTGGAATTGCCCGGAATTGGGAGCTTAAACAGCTGGAGGTTCTCTTGACATAGCGATACGAAACGAGTCAACTGTTGGTCGGTCGGCTAACTCCACGTTTGATATTTATACAGGATGCTGCGTCTGCCTGTGAGTCAAAAGGATGCTCAGTTCTAAGAGAAGGCTTTTATAAATATTCTTGATATGCCGGCCATGTTCATAGGCCAAAACTGAACTAATACATGTGGCTGGTATTTAAGAAAGTGGGTAAGCACTTAAGCAGACACGAAGCAGAACGTAAATCGTTATTAACTACCATGTTCTCTTTGTTTCCACCCCCTCTATTTCTTTCTTTCTCTCTCTCTCTTTTTCTTTCTCTCTGTCATATTTCTAGGTTCTTTCTTCTGTCTTATAACGTCTAAGTTTCTTTCTTTCATTCTTAAATCTTCTTTTTCCTCCATTCTTTCATTTAATCCTATGTATTTATTTATTTCATTCGTTCTTACAATCTCCTTTTTTACTTTTTTGTCTCTTCCTTTCTTTTTTACACCCTTTCTATTTCTTTCTTTCTTCCTCGTCCTTTTTTCTTTCTTTCTTAGACTCTCCTTCTTTGTCCTTCCTATTTTCCTTCCTGTATCGTCTGTATTTCTTTCTTTCTTTTTTTCTTTCTTACATTCTCCTTTTTATCATTTCTTTTTTGCTTACACCTTCTTTCTTTCTTTCTTTCTTTCTTTCTTTCTTTTTTTCTTTCTTTCTTTTTTCTTTCTTTTTTTCTTAGACTCTACTTTGTCCTTCCTTCTTCCATTCCTGTAATCGCCCATTTTATTTATTTTTCATTTCATTTTTCTTTATTTTTTCTTACTTTATCCTTTTTCATTTTTTTTGTCCCTTTCTTTCTTTTTCCTTCTTTTCGTTTTTCTCTTAATTTCTTTTTTCTTTATTTCTTTCTCTTATTTCTTTCTTTCTTTCTTTCTTTCTTTCTTTCTATCTTACATTCTCCTTTTTCCTTTTTATCACTTCCTTTCTTACTTACACCCTATTTCTTTGTTTCTTTGTTTCTTTCTTTCTTTCTTACACCTCCTTTTTCTTTACTTCCTCCCTTCCTGTAACCATCTCTGTTTCTTTCTTTCATTTTTCTTTACTTCTTTCCTTCTTTCTCTCTTAATCTTTTTTCTTTCTTTTTTCTTCCTTCCTTCTTTTCTTACACCCTCTCTATTTCTTTATTCCTTTCTTCCTGTATTTTCTCTTCATTCTCTCCTGTCTGATATAATTTGTTTCTTTCTTTTTCTTTCGTTCTTTCTTTCTTTCTTTCTTTCTTTCTTTCTTTCTTTCTTTCTTTCTTTCTTATTTCATTATTGGCGAGACTAGCTTACGAACCAGCAGTCGATATATCTAGTCAGTCAGTTATGCTTATGCGACCATGTATCTTTCAATATATGACTGACGAGGCAGGTTTTTCCCGCAGTAGGTTGCCATTTCTTTCTACGGTAGACAAGTTGCCGTCCAAGGCTATAAAACTCGGTCTGTCCATTTATTTAGCCATAGCTAGGGGAAGAAGAAGAGGATTCATACCTTCCCAATGTTATTAGTCCGTAAGTGAATGTAATGGATTCGACTAGAATTCGAACTCTGCTCTCCGATTAGTCCAATTCCTGTCGAATCCATTACGTCCCCTTACGTGCTAATACCCTTGGGAAAGAGTATTCTGAAAGTAAAATCATTTCCAATGCATTCTTATAGTAAAATCATTTCCAATGCATTCTTATAGTAAAAACATTTCCAATGCATTCTTATAATAAAATTATTTCCAATGCATTCTTGTCAGTCAGTTCTGTGCCATGCATGATACACGCTTAGGCGATCATGTACCTTTCGATACATGACTGACAAGGCAGATTTTTCCCGCAGGTTACCATTTCTTTCTGCAGTAGACCACTTGCCATCCAAGGCTATAGAAACCGGTCTGTTCTGCTATTTACCCATAGCGGGGTGGGGGAGAAGAAGAGGATTCATACCTTCCCGAAAGGTATTAGCACGTAAGTGAATGCAATGGATTTGACTGGAATTCGAACTCGGCTTTACGATTCCACAATCCGAGCCGCTATCCATTACTCCACCTGGCCTCCCCGCCCGACATAACCATAGCGGTAATAACTAAACTGTTCTGACGATGGCATAAGTTCAGTAGAAACCTTTAAAAACGGGGCACCCATCAAAGAACAACTACCTCGCTAAGCCCTATTCCACAATGAGGTGACATCTTTCGAAATTTTAACAATGAAGTTTTTACTTCTCTCACTCTCTCTCTTTATCTCTCTCTCTTATTCTGCTTCTGTCTTTCTCTCTCTATTTCTGTCTCTCTCACTCTTTCTCTATCTCTCTTTCTCTCTGTCGAATATAATCTTCCTCGTTCTCACTTTTATATTTTCTCTTACATTCACTAAATTCCCTTTTCTCTCACCCCCAAATCTTTCTACACCCCTCTCTCTCTCTCTCTCCCTCTCTCTATCTCTCTCTTTTATTCTCTGATCTCCAACAGAATTGTCCAAAATAAATAATCCGTTCTCCATTGTCAAAGTAGCTTACTCTAAAAATGCAAGAATTTCGATGCTTCGGATTATCCGTCTGCAAAGAATTCAATCTCCAAAAGATTTTCTAGCATATTCGTTGCTCTGTGGAGTGGAAGTCTACAGATTTATCCGTATAAGCCAAGGAACGAGGAACACTGAAAAGAGATTGCGAAATCCGACAGTTTTTCGAGTGTATATAAGAAGGGAAAAATGGAAAGACGATATATCACTCTCTCGCGGATATCTGTGTTGTTTTCAGCAAAACAAATTAACGCTCAACCAAAATAAGTCCCCTTCCAGTTTTATCAGAAACGTTCTTAGAATAGCATAAACAAATTCTAACCCTTTCCTCATCGAATGGATGTAACGAATAATTTCTACTCCAATTTATTTTCAGAAATTATTAAGAGAAATAGATCTTTGCCAAATTAGTTTTCTTTAGAGGCGTGTCTATGGATGTCACATTACAGGCTTCTCAAGTGCTCTGGTCTCTGCTAGGGATCTCTTAGATTTAACCCAAGGCCTGCTGGAGTAACCTTAATTAAATGTCTCTTAGAACAAATATTCGGTTTTACATTAAAATCGATTCAGACCATGTAGTATTTCCAGGCGTGAAACAAGACAGATAGATAGATAGATAGATAGATAGATAGATAGATAGATAGATAGATAGATAGATATGAAAAGGGGTAAACAGATAGATAGACATGAAAAGGTTTAAATATATAGATAGGTATGAAAAAGTTTAAATAAATCGATAGATATGAAACAGATAGATATGAAAAGGTCTAAATATATATATATATATATATATATATATATATATATATATATATATATATATATATATATATGAAAAAAACATACGGAAAAAACAAACAAAAATCCTAATATGCAATTATACTGTTTTAATGTTAATATAATGTCAACGGGCGTTAATTATGTTAATTAAGTTTTATGAATATGTCCTGAAGATGGTCTATTAGACCAAAACGTCCGACGTTGACATTATATTAACATTAAAACAGCATAATTGCATATTAGGATTTTTTTTTGATTTTTCCGTATATTTTTCTTCATACTGTCGGATCTATATCCATATATTTGCTTACATATATATATATATATATATATATATATATATATATATATATATATATATATATCAGGTCATCCCATAAGTTCTGTCTGAATTTTGAATAAAGAAAACAAGTGACCAAATGTTACATTTAATTACAGATTCAGTCAACAATGTATTTTCCCTGATTATCTATGACTTCCTTCCATCTATTAACAAGCTTACTAATTCCATTACTGTAAAATTCTTTTGGTTTTGAATCGAAGAACTCACAAATGTCAGTTTTAACCTCTTCCTGTGTTACAAAAGTTGTTTCTTCCAAATAATTCTGTAAGCTCCGAAACAAACCCCGATACGAGTAATCAAGTAACTTAAAAGTGCTCAATACAAAAGTAGAGCTGACCTAGTCAAACCTAGAGAGCCAGACAAACCTACCAAGGTTTCACCTATGCAGATCGTCTGGGAGATAGATAGATAGATAGATAGATAGATAGATAGATAGAAAAAATAATGACAAGGAATAATGAGAGTGTATAAGCATATTCCATGTCAACCCTCCAATGCACCCGGCTTCTTTGGTGCTCTGGTATCTGCTTTGCTGTTTCTTAAAGTCAGCATAATGCATGCTAAGGTAAACATAATTCAATTTCTCTTAGAAAAAAGATTCCTTCTTACGTTAAATTCGATTCAGGACATGCAGTATTTACTAGTGTGTAGCACGATAGATAGATAGATAGATAGATAGATAGATAGATAGATAGATAGATAGATAGATATTAACATATTGTGATAAGTAGGTAAGCCAATTGATAGAAAAGGCATTGAAAAGCAATAATGAGAGATTATAAACAGACTCTATCCGAACCCTCTATTGCACCTGGTTTCTCTAATGCTCTGGTATCAGATTTACTATCTCTTAAAAGGAGCCCAATGCATGCTCTAAGATAACCATGATTCGATTTTTCTTAGAACAATGATTTCTTTTTACATTAAGTTCGATAAAAAGCTCATAAATTATTTTTAACTTAATATAAAAATAACGAAACATGTGTGAATTGCAAAAAATCAGATTGATGAATAGATTTCTGTAAATCTATTGAAAACTAAAACGCAATTTTTCTCTATCTACCAATTTACTTAGCTATCACAATCTTTTTATATCTATCTATCTATCTATCTATCTATCTATCTATCTATCTATCTATTTAAATACTTTGGCTTGAAATTCATCTGTATGTTTCACACTTTTTGTCTCCCTCTTTCTATCTTTCTATATATTCTAGTTTTCATGTTCAAATTCTTTATCTTTAAGTCATATTTCGCCTTTTGACGGTGGCTAAAACTTTTAAATTCATTTCTCTCTCTCTCACACTCTTTTTGTCAGCCACTTTCCATCTTTATCTCAATCTATTCTTAGTTCCATGTCCAATTTCACCCAGATAACTAGCGAGTTAGCTTAATCCATTCAGACTTGGGATTTTGCAAGATGATGATTAACTATTTAAATTCATCTCTGTCTTTCTCTCTGTCTCTCTCTTTCTCTCTTTCTCTCTCACACACACATTCTTTCCGTCTCTCTATTTCGAGATTTCCCTCTATTTATTTTAGTTTTCTTGTTCAAGTCTATCTATCTATCTACCTATCTATCTAAAAATGAAAGACTATTCATATCTATCTATCTATCTATCTATCTATCTATCTATAAATGAAAGACTATTAATATCTATCTACCTATCTACCTATAAATGAAAGTCTATTCATATCGATATATCTATCTCAGTATGTTCATATCTATCTATCTATAAATGAAAGAAAATTCATATCTATCTATCTATTTATCTATCTATCTATCTATAAATGAAAGTTTATTCATATATATCTGTCTACCTATAAATGAAATACTATTTATATCTATCTATAAATGAAAGACTTATCATATCTATCTATCTATCTATCTATCTATCTATCTATGATTAATACAAATAGAAAACGTCTCACTTAGATGGCTGATGTTTTATTCAGCACCCCGACTTTCGTAGACGAAAAGTTTCGTAATCTTTCGGTCCACTCGTCAGGCGGTATCAGCAATTGTTTGCCGATTTTCTCATTTTCGTTATTTCTATATTAAATCAAAAAATCATTTATGCACTTTTTATTCATGTTAGGTTGATTTTTTTTTGTTTACTGTGTGGCACCATGCATATCCTGACGATTTGAAAGAAATATTCATAGATATATGATTTGTTTTTTTACGGTTTATCAACCATTTGATAATTATTTAAAGCCGAAAAATATTTTGGGTTTTAAGAATAATTCTTTCTTTACATTCAAGCGATCTGGGAGAAAGAAAGAGAAACGAAGAAGAAAGAAAACATAATACGAAACCAGGTCATAAGCGAGCACACACACAGCACGGCTGACAGATACCAGATGTCGAAAAATATCAGGTCAAACACCTGACCTACTTCCGTGTCCACGAAAAATAGAAGTTATTATCAATTGGTTGAAGAAACAAAGTTTAGGGACAATGAAAAATATATTTGATAAGTAACAAGTGGAAAGTGTGATGACAGTAGAAGTCTAAGTGGGTGGGGAAGTGTATCTAAGGATATGAAGACAAACCATTAATACGAAAACACAGACAATTTCCAGAATTGGAAAAAGCCACACAAGATGATGTTCGCTGAAAATGTTTTTTTTGAGATAATGAAAATTTTTATTATCGGGCCTTTGGCCGGGAAAAAGTGAAATATTTTTATTCGTTCACGGAAACGCCAACAGGTCTGAGAAATCCCTTTCTTAGGTCATATCCAATTAGCGATAAACTTCTTGACAAATACCACGTATTAAAAAGCCGAGAGCGTAATCTCGGTCGTTCATAATAAGGGCGATTTAAATTAATATTTTGTTTTTTTTAGCAAGGTGTTTCTTTCCCCAAAACAAAGCCACGGATTGTCCACACCCGACTAAAGACGTCATTGGCCAAATAAGATCACATGACACACGAATGAGGAGGAAAGATACCCGACCAGGACCTCATTGGCCGAAAACGGTCACATGACACACGAAGGAGGGGAGGAAAGATACCCGACCAGGACCTCATTGGCCGAGAGCGGTCACGTGACGCACGAGGAGAATCGGTCGACGCCCTTGTCAGAAGTGTAAGTGTGAGGGTCGATACGAAGAAGCGGGGAAGTTGGTACACGCCCCTCAGAAGCATGGTGAGAAAGTGGGGAGGAGCAAAGAGTTACCAAAAATGGAAAAGAGTGGAAAATCCCTAACCAGAAATAAGAAGGGTGGATATGTATTTAGAATTATCGAAGAATCCCCGACGCCAGACTGACCCACCCCGGCTTTGACGGCGTCAATAAAAGCGAAACCCCAACCGACAGAAATCAGATCAGCCGCGGACGGCGAGCGGATTGCAGTTTGAGCCGCGGACGGCGGGCCGGATTCTTTTCCCCCCCCCTAGCGGACAGGAGAGGCCAGCTCGTTAAGCCGAAGAGAAGAAGTTAATTCGCGCACTGACGGCGGAGATGGGTGACCAAAAATTCAGACTCTGAAGAGAAGAAGTTGGAGTTTGAGCAGCGGACGGCGAAAGATCAGCAGTGGACGACAAGCGGAGATGAGCGCCCAGTGTTGAAACCGCGTCAAGATAGCTGACCACGATTCACGCGCACCTCTGGACTCTTCTTCAACCAAGAACAAGTAGTTTGAAGAGCGACTTAGAATCAGACCACAGAAATAAGTTTTTTTTCGACTTTCGTCCAAAGACACATCGAAACACAAATTTCTTAGAGAGCAGACAACTTGAAGCCTTAAAGTTTCCTAGTAAAAGCGTCGTGCCACAATCCACAGAACGGGTCGGGAGGTAGACATAGTCCTATGTACCGACAAATAGACATAAAAAGTTTGTTACCTTTTTCTTTGATACGTTGGACCTTGTGAGTTTTTATTTTATTTTCTTTTACCTAATTGTGTGTTATCACCCCCGTTGGACTTGCATTACGGCCCCAACCCCTGTTTGATCTCGTCTGTCTAAGATCAATTCACAACGTGGGTAGGCAGACTGGAGATCAGTGCAGTTACCCTGGTAACCAGGCGTTGGAAGCGGGTTGGGAACGGCGAGGCTGGTATCAATCTAACCAAAGGGTTAGAACGTCACGTTTGGAGCAGCGAGGAGCGAACAGCTGACGCCGCGGCGAAGACGTCACAGTTGGTGCTGTCCGTGACCAGGATATCAGAGCCTGGGGAGCACGTGACGTCACAATTGGCGCCGTGACCGGGATCGAACGACACAGTCGACGCTGCGACCGGGGGACGACGTCACAACTGTTTGTGTGTACGCGTATAAACGTGAGTGCATGTACGCTTGTACGTCTGTGCATATTGCATATGTGTAAGATGTCGGGTTTATTTCAAACAGGATTCAGGAAAACACAAAATGGCGACTGATGGTAATTAAAATTTTTGATGGTCGTAGTTAGCAGTGAAAGAACAAACTGGAAGAGAGTTCCACAGGCAAAAAAAAAAAAAAAAACATGAAAAGAAATTATTGGAATACAACTTATAGTTACATCTATTTCAACAGTTGCCAGTCTAATTGTACGCTTAAATTCATGCTGTCAACATACCAAGGAAGAGAGATTAGAACAATTGTAATAAAAATATTTACAGAAAAGACTGAGAGAAAGCCATGTTATGGCGTTGGGTAAGTGACTGAAGTCGAGATGCCAGGTCAGGGCCGATAACATTAGAGAACCTTCTTTGGATTTTATCGGAAAATTTGAGATATATAGCCGGATGAATGGTAGATTTATAAGTACAAGAGAACCAACTTCCTTAGCAGCTGACCTAGCAATGGATTCAATATAGTCTTTCTATTTCATGTCACCAGAAAACATTAGCCGATGTAGGCGCATCGAGTCATTCTCTTGGAGGTTAGCATCAGCCATACTGATGGAAGGCAGAGAGGGGTCTCTCAGATGATTAATAGAGAGCAGTTTAGTTTTGAACGTGTTAAATTTAACAAGTCATTCTCTGCCCCAGTTAAAAACAGACTGAATATCGTTTTGGATATCACCTGCCATTTTAACCTTATCTAATTAATCAGACTTACTATCGAAACAGGAGTAAATGGTTGTGTCAACAGCCTAGATACCAAGATGAAAGCTGATGTCATCGGGATGATCATTAATGACATTTAAAACAAATTAAGACCAAAGATGGACACCTGCATAAATACGAAAGGATCAAGAAGTGTGGCCGTTCAGGATGACTTTCATTTGAAGATTTTCTAGAAAAGACTGGACCATTTGAAAAATGTGTCCGTAGACAGAGTAACTTTTTGAAAATTTTTAAAAATACTGGGACTTATGAAAAAATTTGACATTTTACCTCAAGCAAGATAATGCCCCTATGACGCAAGCGGTTACAGGAAGTGAAAGAGAATGAGGATCCTTTAGTTAGGAGAAGTGAGGAAAAAAGAAAATAAAAGAACTGGGTTAAATAAAAACAGAAGATGATGAGTGACGATGCATTTAAGTTTTTGAATATTGTATGTGTTACGAAAGGAAGAAATCGGAGGCGAATTCTGCAGACGAGAAATGCATGAAAAAAAAAAACTGTGACAATTATTATTATTATTATTATTATTATTATTATTTTACTGATGTAACCGTCCAGTTAAAAATGACAGAAGTTTTAACAGTGAGATTCAATGAAGGGAAATACTTGCAACAATGTATTGAGATTCAATAAAACTGATATAAAAAGAATTTCTACCTAAAGTAAAAACCAATAAATTTTAATCAATTCCCTTTATATTTTTATAGCCATTCAATGTTACCTATGATTCATTTTTTTTACTCCTGGCATTATATCAATCGCTTTTTGCTCAATATCTTTTCATTTTAACAAAAATTGATGTGTTTAATATAACAGTGAAATACGACTATATTTCGGAAGAAAAAAAGATTAGCAAAAGAAAAACAAAGACGGCGACGACTAAGCCTTTTCCAAGACCAAGTTGAAGCAAGTCAATGAAAATAGACGAAGGTATCTGGCTACCTCGCATGAAAGACTTGAACAAATAAGACATCAATCTAAGATAGGTAAGAACAAAAGAACTAGTTAATTAAACGGTTCATTTTGCTCGTGGACTAATCTTGGCTACCCGTAGAAAATATATTTTAGTTGTATAGATTATTAGAACATATGGGACAGGAAATATATAAATACACATTGATAATTATTATATGGTTTGATTAAGGTGTATCAAAAGTAATTTCGTTTTGTAGAACTTTATTGCAAAGCGATACGAATGAGGATTGGTTAGCTCCAATCTAGATATAGCAGCAATGCTCTATTTTAATCTGGTTTGACTCTTGTTGTGCGCGTTGTGATGTAATAGATACCGGCTCGGGATGAGAAATCGGAGAACCGAGTTCGAATTCCAGTCGAGTTCGTTATATTCATTGGCGCATACTATGGGTTGAATAGCAGGATAGATTGGATCCTATAGCCTTGATTGGCAACCTGTCTACCGCAAAAAGAATTGGCAACCTACTGTTGGAAAATCTTCTGCCTAGTCAGTCATGATTCGAAAGAGACATGATCACCCAAGGGTGTATCACGTATTGGTACTTAACTGAAAGAGTCAACACTGATTTAGGCGAGGAAGTTGTCGAGAGACATGATCGCCAAAGCGTGTACACTATGAAAGTGTAAAAATAGGATTTATTACCAGAAATGCTTTTTTGTAAAAAATTATTACCAGTAATACATCTTTGAAAAAATGAAATGATACCAGCAATACATTTTTGAAAAAAAAATTATTACCAGCAATACATTTTTGAATAAATTAAATATTAACAGTAATACATATTTGAAAAAATTACCAGCTATACTTTTTAAAAAAAATAATATTTCCAGGTATACATTTTTGGAAAAAAATATTACCATCAATAGATTTTTGAAGAAAAAATATTACCACCAATACATTTTTGGAAAAAAATATTACCAGCAATAAAAAAAAAAAATCGTCGGCATTAAATAACCCATTGAGGTTTATATGCCGTAAAATAAAACAATCCAAACGAAACCTTAGATTTCAAAATCTGTTAGAGCTCAGACAAAGGAGAGATCAGTGCCAGATTTCGGTCATCTTGATTTCTTGAGGTGCAACCATAATCCGTGGTATCGTCTGCTTAGATATTTCCTCACGATCTGATAATATTCGTTGACAAATCTATTAATCTTTGCAAGTTAATATTAAAATGTTGATGTTTTCGAGCGTATTTTTCCTGGCTTTATCTTAACATCTCGAACGCTGTACCAACCGACCATCTTGTGTCTTTTGCTTCCTGTATGATTGTAAGGATATTTTGTATTCATTTGTTTACCTCTTGAGTTGTGATAGCGAGTTGAAACGAGAAATCTACAAGCCGTAATGGGTTTGTTTTGTTTTATTTTGCTTTGCGACATATCAACCTCAATGGGTTATTTAATGCCGACCAGAATTTTTAGGATAGGTTCGTATGAATAGAATATTTATTCTTTCTTATAAATCAGATTGTAGATCAGGATTTGGGTTTATTTTGTTTTAAAGCATATCAACCTCAATAGGTTATTTAATGCCGACAATATTTTTAGGATAGGTTCGCATGAATAGAATATCAGATTGTGGATCAGCTTTCATTGACATATTATTTTAAAACGGATTTATCGACAGCCAAATGTATTGTTGGTAATTTAAAAAAATGTATTGCTGGTTATTTTTTTAAATGTATTACTGGTAATTTTTAAAAAAAAATATATTGCTGGTAATTTAAAAAAAATGTATTGCTGTTTTTTTTAAAACTGTATCGCTGGTAGTATTTTTCTAAAATGTATTACTGGTATTTTTTTTCTAAATTGCTGGTAATTAAAAAAATATAATTCTGTTAATATTTTTTTCGTAATTGTATTGCTAGTAATTTTTTCTTTTCAAAAATGTATTGCTGGTATTTTTTTTTCATTTCTGTTGTGTAGGAACCTACCACCCCTCTTGAAGATGAACTCGTCTACAAACAAGGACGTTAAAGAGTGGCATGTCAAATGGCAGTGTTCGGAGAAGTTCTTGGGCTGACTTCCGACGGCTGTCGAACTCTCTGCGTTAGCAGAGAGGAACCCGGACGAGGCTTTGCCGAAGGGCAAGGTTTCGTCCGGGGAGGTAGACAGGACCTGAACCCGTCTAATCGGCTTCAAAAGGCTATTTTTTTGGCCGAGACTACGGGCTCGGAGAAACCCACAATAAAACCGGCCTTGTGCCATATTCGTTTCCCGTGGGTGAAATGATAAATACCAAGAATTTTTGGGCTGAGTTAGTTATAGACTACTCAGGCGATTTCTGTACCAACTTACCAACCGAATAAACCCCATTTTATTGTTACATGTTATTTGGCGTTTGTCTTTATTAACCCCAAATTAACATCATAACAGTGGCGACGAGAGATTCATTCATCACGCTGAGTGGAGAATTTTTCAACTCTAGGTGGACTATATAATTTTTTTTCTCGCACTGAAAGAAAAAAAAAACAATACGTCGAACTTTGTTCTTCAAGAAGAAATAGGATTTCAACGTGCCAAAAAATAAGTAAGACTTGTGCTTATTGTTGGATATATACGTGTTTTTCCTTTTTGACTGTTTTCGAAAAGTGTTTTGTGTAATCTATTACGCATAATGGAAGATTTGGTTGCATTAACGAAAACTCTAGTGCAAAAAAAATTCAGCAACAAGAGCAACAAAAATTGTTTCAAACAACTATTGGATTTACAAGTTCAGCAGCGAAATGACACAAAAGGCTTTTATTTGAAGCAATTTTACTGAAGAATCCAGTAAATTCGTCATTCACGGCCGAAGGTATTGCTAATTCTATTACTGAGTTCAAATTTAACCCAGAGGAGGGTATAACATTTCCTGCGTATTTCAGAAGATTTAAAACAATATTTGAAAAAAATATGAAGGTTGGACTGATGAACAAAAAGTGACTTTACTTTTACAAAAAATTGGGTACAGATGAAAATAATAAGTATACGAATTTTGTCCTTCCAAGAAAAAAAATAGTGACATTTCTTTCGAAGAAACTGTTAATACTTTATCTAGTATTTTTGGCGAGCGAGTTAGTTTGTTTCATACTCGTTTCTCGTGTTTGAATGTGGTAAAGCGTGACGATGAGGATGTTGTTACGTATGCTGGAAATGTTAACAGAATGTGTGAACGTTTTATGTTACATGATCTTTCAATTGATCGATTTAAATGTTTGATATTCGTTCAAGGCTTGACTTCTAGCAAAGATAAGGACATAAGGTCCCGAATATTGGCAACACTCTAACAAAATTCCGAGATTACTTTGCAGAAGGTTACGGAAGAATGTCAAAGAATTGAAAACTTAAAACATGACAATACGCAAATTGAAGAAAAAGACATATCCCGTGTCCATGCTATTCGACCAAAAACGGGAATAGTTAATAAAAACGTTAAAAACCAACGTGCTTTGGATGCGGTGGTGGTCATTTTAAAAGTGAATTTTTTTTTTTTTTTTCGCGACAAAATTGCTATTCGGGTGGCAATAAAGGCCATATAAGTACTCATTGTAAAAAACAAAAAGAAAAAAATTAAGTCGAAAAAAACTTATTGTGAATATTGTGTTGTCACGTCAGGAGATTGAGGAGGGCAGAAAAGAAAATTCGTACAAGTAAAAATTAATGGAAAAATGTTAAACTACAGCTAGATACTGGAAGTGATATTTCCATTATTAATACAGCAACATGGATTAAAATAGACAGACCTTTTTCTTAAAAAGACTGAAAAAAAAAATGGCTCATGGGATTTCTAGAAGAAGATTGCATTTTCAAGGTGAATTTTCTTGTAATATTTCATTTGTTGGTAAGACACTAAAGTCTAAAAAAAAATGTGCTACAAAATGTTTCAAATTTGTTTGGAACTGATTGGATTATACTGTTTAATTTATGGAAACTCCCTATAAATTCTTTTTGATGCAATAGAATTAATGTTTCTTCTCCGTGTAAAAATCGGGTTACAGAAAATTTGAAAGATCTGAAAATAAAATTTCCACAAGTATTTTCAGAAGGTCTGGGATGTTGCAAAAAAGGCGAAGGCAAAATTTGAAGTGAAGGAAAATGTAAAACCTATTTTCAAGCGAAAAAAAATGTGCCATTTGGTGTTGTGGAACAGATTAACAAAGAATGGGAACGGCTTGAAAATTTTTTTTGAGTTATTTCACGCATTGAATTTTCAGAGTGGGCCTGCCCTGTTGTATATATTAAAAAAATAATAAAATTCGGATGTGTGCCGATTTCTCTACGGGTCTAAATGATTGCTTAAAAGACCACACATATCCTTTGTCTTTCACCAGAAGACATTTTTGCAAGTTTAAGTGGAGGAAAAATATTCTCTAAATTGGATTTATCGGATGCCTATCTCCAAGTCAAAAATGGACGCACAAAAGACATTTGAACCAATTAAGGAAAAGAATCATCGAAGAAATAAGTGAAGAAAAGGAAGAACCAATGGAGGTATTATATGATTTATTTGATATACCGACTCCACCATTGCCTGAAACAGTTGTTTAAAGAAGGACAAGCAAAAGAAAAAGAACGAGGGTGGAACGTTTAAGTCCATATCCCAAAAGAAAAAAATATTAATTCCTCCGGAATTAATCTCAAGGGGGAGGTGTTGTGTAGGAACCTACCACCCCTCTTGAAGATGAACTCATCTACAAACAAGGACGTTAAAGAGTGGCATGTCAAACGACAGTGTTCGGAGAAGTTCTGGGCTGAGTTAGTTATAGACTACTCAGGCGATTTCTGTACCAACTTACCAACCGAATAAACCCCATTTTATTGTTACATGTTATTTGGCGTTTGTCTTTATTAACCCCAAATTAACATCATAACAATTTCGTAAATGAATTGCTGGTATTTTTTTCATTTCGTAAATGTATTTCTGTTTTTTTTTTTTTTTTTTACAATAAAAATCTATTTCCATATTTTCATAGTGTTTTGACCCTATGTGCAGGTTAACTATTTATCCATAGCTGGGACCCTAACAGGTTATCTCCCCGCTTCAGGGTTAACCTGGGAACAACAGCAATTAAGAGGTGGTTCAATGCTCCTCTGAACCTCCCGATCAGAGGTCATGCTGCCGGATGCAGATTATCGTCGTGCCCAGGACGGATTTCCCGTCGAGTTCGTTCCATTACTTGTTAAACGATTCATTCAAATAATCTCATTAAATCAGTTTATCTGCTGTTAATTTCCCTGCTTTTCTTGCCTTCATTATATCCCCTGAGTGTTAGATTTGCCAAGCATTCTTTTCTTACAATAAATGCCGGAAATTTCTGTTGTATCTTTGTTAATGAAAATATGTTCTCCCTTTTAATTCCTATCTTCCAGAGAATTTCCACATAGGTTACATAACTTTTCAGCTTTTTCAGTCGGTAGAACCATATCTCTTCTGTATCAAATTTCTCTTTTGTCAATGAAGAGGTTGTTCAGCATCCATTGCCAAATAGAAGATTAAATACTCCATAACGTTTAAGCACTTTTAAAATTGAAAAAAAATTTTTTCACCTCAAGCAAAGCGGGTGTACCACTAGCACACAAGGGGTTTACAGAAAGTGGGAACAAGAGTAAAGAGGAGTGAAAGAGGAAAGGATGAAAAGGACGGAGAATTAGATCAAGGCATCTGGAGATATCGATTGATATTGCATTTGTATAGTTGGAGAATATAACTATCAGGGAAGCAAGTAAGAGGAAGGGAGTTTCACAGACGGGAAGTGCTAGACCTGAAGCTATAGGAGAAGATACGGCTACATTTAACCGTTTCGACATTGAAAGCGTGGGATTCAGATGCCAACCTAGTAGCACGTTTAAATTCCTGCAGTCTGGGAACTAACGAAAATAGCTCGTCAGAGCAGTTACCGTGAAAGTATTTTGTAGAAAAGACAGAGGGAGGCGACGGCACGTCTTTCGGTCTTGAGTGGAATTTATTCCTTACATTTGGAATACGGAAAAAATTGAGACTGATTCCAATCAGTGGATGTAGCACGATATGTCCCAGTTGTAAAAGCCTGGAATGGCGGGACTAAAGGATAGATTTCATCCGAATCTCTGCTTTTGAAATAACAATATGGTGATACTCTTATACTATTCCGTCTAGAGACAGCAGGCGGAGAGGGGGCAATATGTCATCCTCTACAAAACAGCATAAACTAATTAACCCATAGTTTGGGGCGAGAAGAAACGGATTCATATCTTTTCCAATTTACGCTTAACTGAATATAATGAACCCAACGGGAATTGCATTATTTTTCGGACTGTTATCCTCACCTTCAGGTGACTGGAATTTCGAACCGAACCCTTTATTTTCGTTCATCCGGGTAGGTTGTTCTAGTTTCACGTGCCATGCCTCCTCCGGGTATCGCAGTTATTTCCCTTTAACTCAACTCTCCAGGTCTTTGGTTCACCACTGCTGTGGCCTGATATTGAACTCACAACTCTTTGGGGCTAGTTACTGCATCTAACCAACGTCTTTATCTACTGAGCTACGTGTCCTTGAGAACTGAAATTGTACTTCGGCTTCCCGATTTCAATTTCCGAAGCGTCGTCCATGACACCCACCCCGTCCAAACCCCAAAGCTTACAGCAGTAAACTGGGCGTTGTTCAACTTCGCTGGTCGTAAAAGAACCGGTGTCTCAACATGATATGGCCGTAAGCCCATTACACAACCAGCATGTCCAATATTCATATGTCAACTTATACAACATACCGACACAAAGAAACTACCGGTTCATATATCGATGGACCTGCGTTAGTCTACCTTCGCCTCTGTAGTCACTGACAGTAGAAATGAAATCCAGGTCAGATTTAGTCTTTTCAATATCGATCCGAAACGTTCCTTCCTTCGACACTAACACTGAGTCTATTATATGCACGCGGCGACAGTTGTATTGATCGGCTACACTCGCTGATCGTCGTCTTTTGTTCACGCGACATCTTGGACCTCAAGATGCCCTTTGCGCCTACAACACCGGCCATTGCTGTCTCTAATCTCGGGTATTGATTGATTAGTCTCCCGGCCAACTGGCATCCATTACGCGCTCCTCGGATCACACCCAGTTTTACACTTACACCCTTCCTCAAATTAGTGCGTTGTTGACAGATTAGAGAGTTTGTTCTTTAAAAGTCACTACCGAATCATGTTAAACATAATCTATAAGGCTCGACCATGATGAGAGACGCAAAAAAAAAAAACAACAACAAAGAATAATTTTCCTTTTTCTTGTTTACAGAAAGGAGATAAGTCTGTAATACGTCCAGGCTTAGAATATTGCTGCTACATATGGTCCGTGAGCCCCTAGATAAGATCCAAAGAAGAATCAGCAATATTATTGGTCCTCATCTGGAATCTCTGCTTCAGTCATTTTCTCACCGCCGTAAGCTTGCCTCTCTGTGTCTTTTCTCTAAATACTTTCATGGTAATTGTTCGGGTGAGGTCTTTACTATGGTACCGAGGATTTTTGAATTTAAACGCAGTACTGGACAGATGTTGAGATATCAGCAATTTACAGCTGAGCTGGCTAGATGTAACCGTAAATTTTATGCTAACAGTTACTTATCTCGCACTTATCGCTTGGGGAACTCCCTTCCGTCTTCATGCTATCCTGCTAACATTAATCGACAGAAATTTAAATGAAATGTCAATCGCTATCTACTGTCCTACTAATTATTCTTTTCCCTTCCCTCTCATTATTAACTCTCCTGCTCCTAATTCTTCCAAATCCCGTCTATAAATACCTTTATTACCTTCCATAAGGTGATAGCGATTTTAAAAAAAAATGTTGGGTTAACCTATGAAAAATTAATTCAACTTTTTTGGCGTTAAAATAAAAACATAAAAAGTAATTTCTAATATCATGTTGAACCAATCTAACAAGACAAGATTGACAAGATTGTTTTTTGAAACTAAGGACATCGTTAACCTTTTGAGCCCGGAACGCTGCTTTACCAGTGGTAGAGTAAAATGACGTAGTGCTCAGCTACCGGTTGAACTGTGGGTAAATCACTTGTAAATATAATTATATCTACAATGAAAAATTACATGGTACTTATTTGTGAATGTTGACTCAGGAGCTCAGGCAGAAGGATTAAAATTGTTCAGGAGCTCAGGACTCAAAAGATTAAGGAATTTCACTTAACTACAAGCTTAACTCTTTGAGCCCTGACCGCCGCTATACCGGTGGTAAAGAAAAATTGACGTAGTGCTCAGCTACCGGTTGAACGGTGGGTAAAACACTTGTAACTATTTTTATATCTACCCTGAAAAATTAAATACTAATTATTTGTGAATTTTGACTCAGAAGCTCAGACAGAAGGATGAAAATTGTTCAGGAGCTCAGGACTGAAATGATTAAGAAATTTCACTTAAATATAAGCTTAACCCTTTGAGCCCTGACAAGAGAGGCAAGTGCCAATTATAGTCGAGTTTGTTATAAAGCATTTCAACCCAAACAAGGCGGGGATGCCACTTGTACGCAGGGGATTACAGAGACTGAAAGTGAGAGAAAAGACTGAGTATAGGGAGGATTGAAGAAAGGATAAAATATGAACGGGATTCAAGGCAACAGAAGATGGTAATTAACGTTGCATTTAAATTTGTGAAGATTGTAGTTACCAGAGAAGCAAGTAAGTAAAAGTTCCACTGGGAAATGCGAGAAAGGAACTATTGCAGTAGAAATGGTGGTTATATTTAACTATTTCAACTATAAAAGGGTGGGATCTATATGTCAATCTAGTATCACGCTTAAAGTCATATCGTCAGGGAAGCAGGGAAAAGAGCTCGTCAGAGCAGTTACCATGAAATTATTTGTAGAAAAGACAGAGAGAAGCCATACCCGTCGGCGAGAAAGTGACTGAAGCCGAGATGCTAAGTCAGGATCGATTACATTGCAGATTTTTCATTGGAGTTTGTCGAGAAGCACGGGATGAACAGCAGGGGCACCAGTCCATATATATCAACAATATTCAATGCACGGACGAAAGATAGATGTGTAAGAAGGAATCCGACGTAAAGAAAACTTTCTGGCACGGCACTGTGAACCAGCTGTCCTTGCAATAGATGCAGCTAGTGATTCAATGTAGTTGTTCCACTTCACTTCATTTGAAAACCTAAGGTCAAGAAGGCATAGTAAGATGGGAGTCAAGCATAAACTATTCTGATGAAGGGCAGGGTATTTTCTCTGTGGTGAGAATAGTTCAGTTTTGGAGGCATTATAATTAACAAGCCATTTCTTGTCCCAGTTAATCACTGATTGGAGGTTCTTTGCGAGAGCAGCAGCCAGGATTTGTCAGAGGTGACGGATTTACTATTGAGAAATGGTTGTGTCATATTGCCTACTTGGGAATTGATGACTTCAGGTAGATTATTGATGAAGATCAGAAACAGTGTAAGACCCCAGGAGAGAGCCTTGGGGAACACCCGTATTCGTGTGAAATGACCTGGAATTGAACCCGTTCAGAACGACCTTCATTTCACAATTTGAAAGCAATGATTGGATTAAATCAAATAATCGGAAATACCTCGGGAAAGGTATGAATCCATGTTGTGGCCGGTTAGGGGCCAGAATAAAAGACACGGAAAGAAGACGGTAGGCTGAACAAGTGTATTGAAATGACAGAACATATATACAAAATAAGAGTGATATTAGTCAGCAGATAAAAGTGCCCGTCCGAATTGTCAGTTTACACCGCATTCCGACTGCCCGCTAAGGAAGTCTCGCAGGTTAGTATTTATGAAGGAGGAAGAGTTCATTCTAATGTAGATAGGTCCCCATAATAATCCACTTCTTATTCCCCCAGCTATAGGTTAATTAAGGACTTGTATTATTATATAATTATTATCGCAAAAATATTCTAACAATCTAAAAATATTTTCTGGCTTTAAATAACCTGCAAAAGTGTTGATAAGCCGTAAAAAACGCATCAATCAAATAATGATTAACTACACAGGCATGTCTTTTAGATTAATTTACTTTTGCTGGAATATAAATGTATACAAAATACATTGGTCACAAAATCAAGGATCAATTTATATATTCATTATAATATAGAATTGATTCCCTACTTTATATCCACATTATAATTTCTTGATTATAAATCCTGATTAGGTATGAATCCACCTCTTCTCCCTTAGCTATGTGTTAATTAGTTAGATTGGTAACACTAAATAATTATTATATCTTTAAAAAATATTACAACTGAATATATTTTCAGGCTTGAAATAATCTGCAAAAAGAAAGCATATCAATCGATCAAAAAGTTATCATAGCAACGGTCCGCTCCAGTCTTCAAACATATTTAGATATAATAATTAAATATGAACGACAAATATTTAGCTCTCATGAAAGAAATAATTGCTTATAGATGCAAATATAAATGACATATACTTACCCCAAAAGAAATGAATGCTTATAGATTAAAATATAAATCACCAATACTTATCTCTCCCAGAAAGAAAGAAATGGTTATAGATACAAATATAAATGACATATACTTACCTCTGGCCGAAAGAATTAAATGCATATAGATTAAAATATAAATGACATATACTTACGTCTTCCCCAAAGAAATAAATGGTTATAGATGCAAATATGTCATATACTTACCTCTGGCTGAAAGAATTAAATGCATATAGATTAAAATATAAATGACATATACTTACGTCTTCCCCAAAGAAATAAATGGTTATAGATGCAAATATGTCATATACTTACCTCTGGCTGAAAGAATTAAATGCATATAGATTAAAATATAAATGACATATACTTACGTCTTCCCCAAAGAAATAAATGGTTATAGATGCAAATATGTCATATACTTACCTCTGGCCGAAAGAATTAAATGCATATAGATTAAAATATAAATGACATATACTTACGTCTTCCCCAAAGAAATAAATGGTTATAGATGCAAATATGTCATATACTTACCTCTGGCTGAAAAGAATTAAATGCATATAGATTAAAATATAAATGACATATACTTACGTCTTCCCCAAAGAAATAAATGGTTATAGATGCAAATATGTCATATACTTACCTCTGGCTGAAAGAATTAAATGCATATAGATTAAAATATAAATGACATATACTTACGTCTTCCCCAAAGAAATAAATGGTTATAGATGCAAATATGTCATATACTTACCTCTGGCCGAAAGAATTAAATGCATATAGATTAAAATATAAATGACATATACTTACGTCTTCCCCAGAGAAATAAATACTTATAAATGCAAATATAAATTACATAGATTTACCTCTCCCCAAAAGAAATAAATGTTTATAGAATAAAATACAAATGATAAATACTTAACTCTCCCGAATATAGTAAAGGCTTTCAAATTCAATTATTATTATAATTGATTAGACCGATTTCCAAATTTAAAAGCCTCTTCATACCAAGAATCTACTACGCTAATGAAAAAGAGATCCGAATCGGCTGACTTTTTAAATTCATCGATTTTTATCATTTTTCCACTCCCATCTTATTTGCATCACTCTCAGATATTGTTGTAGAGTAGTTTTCACAGTGGAGGATTGTATTTCACTAAGTCGGTCCAAAATTAGGTTCGACGTACAAAACGTTAGGAACTTAAAATAATAGTTAATGACGCAGTAATCTAGTTGTGGTGATGATACTTTAATGTCCGATATCGACTGACTCACCAACTCATTCTGAGCCCTGGCGACTGCTACTACTACTACTTATTATCTGTGGGAGAGTCTATTAACAATAGAATAGGTATGTTCCGGTATAACAGATATGTATGCATGTAAATTTCAATGCTGAATTTTAATGGTTGCCTTGGTTTATGATATTCCTAAGCACGAGTTTGATTGTACATTTGTCAACGATTCTAAAGAAAGAATGGCAGACAGGCGAAGGTAGAGAAGGATAGGGGGCGTGGCATTTATTTTTTTAAGAGATTTCCATTTCAGTTTCTTGCAATATTTATCTGATACCATTTATATAGAGAAAGACTTGGGATGCAAAAAGGTTGGCATTGCTCGTGTGCTTTTTGTTTTAAAGCATTTTTTCTCATGCTTAATAGGACTGCATAAACGAATCACTCGGGAAATAGCCATATAATATGAAAGGGAGATGAAATATATTGATATTCTCAACTTCCCATAGTCTTCTATAGACAATAGCCTATGTATGATACACTAACACTGTAACAAGTCGTAAGGATGGACTAGAAAAAAAAAAACACACACATATACATACAGTGGAGGGAAATAAATATTCGTACACGTGAAAAATTATATTTTTATAAATGGAAAAGCCTTAAATAAAACAAATCTCGGCACATTTTATGTATAAAGACACATACTATTAAAAATAATAATGAACTTAATTCTTATTCTAACAGAAATTAATGCATTTTTTTAATTCGAACTGGTGAAAAAAGTATTCGTACACATCAACTATTAAAATAAAATAATCAATTAATTATGAAAAAAGTATATTCTAGAATGTTCCAGTAATGTTATCAGTAATTATAGGTAACGCTATTAGCCATTATCAGAGCATTTTGCAATTTCTAGTTTTACGAGAAGGTTCTAATAATGCCTAAAGGTAAAGAATTGACTATTTCACAAAAACAACACATTTTGTTTCTTTGGAAAGATGGGAACAGTTACAGAACGATTTCTAACAACCTGAATATTCCTTTTACTACAATTGCTTTGTTCATTGCAAGGTTTAAAACTCGTAACAGCGTGGAAAACTAAAAACGAACAGGTGCTCCGATGAAGATTTCTCTAACATCAGCAAGGATATTAGGACTCCAGATCCAACAAAATCCACAGGTTACCCGAGAAGGGCTGCAGGAACATCTGCGTGCATTAGGGATTAAAGTAACCAAGCGTACAATAAGTAATGAACTACACAAAAACAGTCTGAAATCACGCATCCCAAGGAAGACCCCACTCCTCTTGAAACAACACAGAGATGCTAGGCTAAAATTCGTTAGAGAGCATAAGGATAAAGAATATTCGTTTTGGGAAAAACTACTATGGACAGATGAAACTAAAATAGAGTTGTTTGGTCATAATTATTGAAATCATGTGTAGAGGAAGGACAGTGAAGCCTGTCAAAGAACACGTTGCCAACTGTAAAGTTTGGTGGTGGCAGTATCATGATCTGGGGCTGTTTTTCTGCAAAAGGTGTTGGCAGAATATCAATAATAGATGGCAAGATGAATGCGAAAGATACCAGAAAATCCTGCAAGACAATTTAATGCGTTCTGTTGAGAGACTGATTGGGTTTTCCAACTGGATAATGATCCTAAGCATACCGCTAAATCTACAAGGAAATGGTTAGCTGAAAGTAACGTTGATGTCTTGCAATTGCCAAGTCAGTCCCCAGACTTGAACCCAATCAAGAATTTATTGCGATATTTGAAAATTCAAATTGGGAAAAGAGCATCAACAAATATCAAGAATTTGAAGACAATATGCCAGGAAGAATGGGACAAAATACCATTCAATGTGTGCAAATCATTAGTTGAGACGTACAGGAATAGACTGGTAGCTGTTGAACTCAATAAAGGATATTCCACAAAGTATTAATTTAATATGCTTTTTTTGTTTTGTACGAATACTTTTTTCATCAGTTAAAATGAAAAAAAATGCATTAATTTCTGTTAGAATAAGAATTAATTAAGTTTATTACTATTTTTTAATAAAATGTATCTTTACACATAAAATGTATCAAAATTTGTTTTATTTAAGGCTTTTGCATTTATAAAAATACAATTTTTCAAGTGTACTAATATTTATTTCACTCCATTGTATATATATATATATATATATATATATATATATATATATATATATTTGTGTATTTAGGCAGCAATATTTCTTTCATGCACATTTCATTGAAAACGACAGACAAGGTGCTTTTATTCATTTTTTTATACAATTTCTCATGCGATCTAATAATTTTTTTTCTTTTCGGATGATAAATTATATAAAAACGGTCCGAATGTTCTTTTTATCCGAGCGCTTTCGGCTATACATTTAGCCATTTTCAAGGATTAAATATTTTAACTGTTAAAATTAGAAATAGTTTGTTATATGCATGTTTTATAAATTTCTTTTCTTTTTTTTGTTTCAAAACACGGTCAAGATATTGTGTCCATGTTCAAAGTTAATATTATTAAAGGTTGGCTTGTTTGTTTTTTATTAATAAGCCTTCCATTTCTTTTATCCTTCTTTTGCATGTAGATGATATTATATTAGTGTTTATATATATATATATATATATATATATATATATATATATATATATATAAAGCAGACAATGAATGTCAATTATGTTTTATCTTGAGCCGTTCTAAACTCCATATATTTCCTTTCATTTCGGGTAAAAATAAAGACATATATATATATATATATATATATATATATATATATATATATATATATATACAGACTGTTTAGCTGTATCACAACTCATCAGTGTCGCTAGATATTCAATTGCCTCCAGCTAGGATCGAAAAACGACTGATTTGGCATCAGTAGGAGATTTTTCCCCTAAGCTCTCGGCTCTCGTGAATTTTTACGTAATATTTTTGAATAATCACGTCAGTGACTCAGAGTGATAGATTCATAGAAGAGCTTTGCATTATCAGCAGTAGCAGTAACTGTTTACAAATTCTTATTTTCTCTCTAAAGTGCTCGACCGAAATCTATTTTTCTAGGGGTCTAAAATATGCAAATATCATATTAAAGATACTATGTAAAAATAAGAAAATACCAAACACCGAAAAAGTTTGGAGTCTAAGAATAATTAAACAATATGTAAACGAATAAAATGTTATTACTTGTAATTTCCTCAAGAGGGAAACATTACAACATTGTGGTATCTTCGAATTTCCTTTTTAAAATGATCGCCTATTACACGATATAAAACAACTGACTATTTTTTGAATAGGCGGGTTACGTGACCCTCAAAGGTCTCGTAGGACATAAGTAAATTATTCTTATCAAAACTGAGTTAATTCTCTATCCCTATAGTCTTAACATTATTTCGGAACAGCTTTCAGATAAAGACATACATTTATATATATATATATATTAATGTCATGGATAGTTTTATAAAACTTAATAAAACGGATACTTAAATGTAAAAAGAACCTCAACCCAATAATGTTATCAAAAATATAGAATTAATTTTATATGTCTTTCTGATCGTCCTCGATCGAATATTTCTGATCCCTTCTTTCTAACCATTTCCTTCATCCATAGCTCTGTCCGCTTCTTCCTTTCTGCTTCCGGTGCCATCTATAAATTGATCCATGAAAGAATTTGCTGGTCTACATCTTGATTTTTCCCATATTTAGAATCCCATAGCATCAGCTAAAATACGTCCTTGTGTAAATTGATTGAAACAACCGCTTTAGTATCTATCTATATTTCTGAGATGAGGTATTATGTACACTATTTACATTATTCAGACTATTGTCCTCATCTTTGTCACCGTATTTATTACAATTTTTCGGTGGTTTTACGCTCCGGCCTTCTTCGGGTGGTTGTGAGATAAAATGTAGTCACGCTCTTTAACCAGTTGATAAGATAATATGTAGTCACGCTCTTTACCCAGTTGATAGATAACATGTAGTCACGCTCTTTACCCAGTTGATAAGATAACATGTAGTCACGCTCTTTACCCGGTTGATAATATAACATGTAGTCACGCTCTTTACCCAGTTGATAATATAACATGTAGTCACGCTCTTTACCCAGTTGATAAGATAACATGTAGTCACGCTCTTTACCCAGTTGATAAGATAATATGTAGTCACGCTCTTTACCCAGTTGATAGATAACATGTAGTCACGCTTTTTACCCAGTTGATAAGATAACATGTAGTCACGCTCTTTACCCAGTTGATAGATAACATGTAGTCACGCTCTTTACCCTGTTGATAAGATAACATGTAGTCACACCCTTTTTAACCAGTTGATAAGATAACATGTAGTCACGCTCTTTACCCAGTTGATAATATAACATGTAGTCACGCTCTTTACCCAGTTGATAAGATAACATGTAGTCACGCTCTTTACCCAGTTGATAAGATAATATGTAGTCACGCTCTTTACCCAGTTGATAGATAACATGTAGTCACGCTTTTTACCCAGTTGATAAGATAACATGTAGTCACGCTCTTTACCCAGTTGATAGATAACATGTAGTCACGCTCTTTACCCAGTTGATAAGATAATATGTAGTCACGCTCTTTACCCAGTTGATAGATAACATGTAGTCACGCTCTTTACCCAGTTGATAAGATAATATGTAGTCACGCTCTTTACCCAGTTGATAAGATAATATGTAGTCACGCTCTTTACCCAGTTGATAGATAACATGTAGTCACGCTTTTTACCCAGTTGATAAGATAACATGAAGTCACGCTCTTTAACCAGTTGATAAGATAAAATGTAGTCACGCTCTTTAACCAATTGTCTGATAAAATATAGGATAATTTTATTCGCCCGAAAGTCAGAGAATAGCCAGGGCACCTCGAGGTGGTGTAATCGTTAGTAACATTGTCTCGCTAGAACCATTACGGCGGAGTAGTGTTCAATTCTCACTGATTGCCCTATGTATTCGGCGTTGTACCACATCTATGCTACGATTAGAAAATCATTTGTCACAACTGCTGTATGTTAACTCATCAAATCTTGAGTGAGGGAATGGCCAAACGCATAACTTTTTGTTTTCTAAAGTTTGTTTTTAAAATAAGGGGTCGTCTTATACACCGGCGCGTCTTATATTCCGAAAAATATGTTAACTTGAAATCAATGGTCCAGCTGAAGTCATAAACCTGGACGATAGATGTGCATTTCCATAACTAACCTTTAAAAATTCATAGCTGTTAGTGGCCACCCTGATACAATTTGACTTTCATATGAATAAATACTTTATCGCAAAGGAATTGAACCACATAATGGCGAAAATCGACCATTATGCGATTACTGTCGCTTATAAAGAGGAAAACAAACACGGATATCAAAGAAACTTAAGCCCCAAATTATTGTTATTGGTTAAACTGATAAGCTGTATTGAACCTTCAACTTTCTTGACTGGAAAAGATTGCGGGTTAAATGGGAGATTAATGTATATTTCCTTTTCAAATGCACTCATTCAAATGATATCAAACGTAATCAGTTCGTTGGCTTTGGTGCAATTGTGTAAGCTTAAAAAATAGCATTTGTTAAAGATTTTCGATTTCCCTCTTAGCTTTCGTCGTCAAAGCGATTGTATAAACAGGTTTCTTTCTTCCTTTTGCTGTAAACAATTTCTGAATAAAAAAAAACCCAATGGAATTAATCGGCGAATGTAAATACATGTCGAATAAATGGGATTATTTATGAATCGATTAGAGGTCTGTTTTCTTACTTCTTCTGTAAACACTATTCGAAAAATATATATATTTACGTTTTCATGGTTTGTTTTTTATAATCTCGCCCACCCGCAACAAGCAAGGTAATAGAGCCACTAAGACGCAAAGGGTTACCGAGTGTAAGAAAATACGAGGTAAAAAAAGAAAAAAAAAAATTAAAACATTAAAAGAAAACAATAAAATAACAGGAATGAGGATAAGAGATGATAACGATTGATATTGTATTAAAATTTGTGAATATCAAATTTGACTGGTAAAGAATAAGACGTAAAATATTTGCACAAATGAGAAGTACGATAGAAAAAAAAGGTTAGCTTAGAACTTGAGGTTACATCTAGCCATTTCACAAGTAAATTGATGACGCTTTGCCTCCATTCTAATATTGCGCTTAAATTCAAAATGTCCACGTTCCATATAGGAAGTTCCTCGGGACAGTTACCTTTTAAAGAAAAGACTACGTTACAACAGTGTGAAAGTGACCAAAACGGAGATGCCAGGTCAGTTCCAATAACGTTGCAGATTCATCATTGTATTTTAGATATTGGAATGCCAGGTGAGGTAAACTTGGATGTACGGGTGGTGTAATGGATAATGGTTCAGAGTTGCTAATCAGTGAGGCGAGTTCGAATCCTACTTAGATTCGTTATATTCACTTACTCGCAATTACCCTTGGGAAAGGCATGAAACTACCTCTTCTTCCACCAGCAATGGGTTAATTAGTAAGATTTGTATCACTGAAACAATTATTAGTGAAAGACAAATGGTACAAAATGTTTTGAATTCAGTATTAAATAACTCTTAGAGGTGTTGATATGCCGCTCAACAAAATCAACCTTATATGATCCCTTTCTGGGTAAGATGATAAACTACTGAGCCTGTTAGGCTCCCAGCTATGGGTAAATAATCAACCCTCAAACTGGGGTCAAAACATTATGAAAGTGTAAAAATTGGTTTTAATACCAGTAATACATTTTTGTAAAAAAAATGTTACCAGCAATGAATTTTTGAAAAATGTTACCAGCATTGAATTTAAAAAAAAAAAAATGTTACCAGCATTGAATTTTTAAAAAAAAAAATGTTACCAACATTAAATTTTTGAAAAAAAAAATGTTACCAGGATTGAATTTTTGAAAAAAAATTGTTACCAGCAATAAATTTTTGAAAAAAAAAATGTTACCAGGATTGAATTTTTGAAAAAAAATTGTTACCAGCAATGAATTTTTGAAAAAAAAAAATTGTTACCAGCAATGAATTTTTTTTAAAAAAAAAAAAAAAATCCTGGGATGGAATTTTTGTAAAAAAAAAAAATGTTACAAGGATTGAATTTTGAAAAAAAAATATTACCAGCAATAAAAAAAATTGTCGGCATTGAGGTTTATATGTCATTGATGTTTATATGCCGTAAAATAAAACAATACAAATCAAACCTTAGATTTGAAAATACAAAATTTAAAAAAAACATTTGTGCCCCTTTGAGCTGTTTGAGCTCAGCCATAGGTGAGATCAGTGCCAGATTCCGGTCATCAATTTGGAAAAAATATTATCAGCAATGAAAACCTTAAATAACCTATTAAGGTTGATATGCCTTAAACCAAACCAAACCAAACCAAACCAAACCAAACCAAACCTTATGTGATCCTTTAAGTAACTCTCTTCATAGTCGGTATTTTTTTTAGGAATTTTGAACAGAACAGTAAATGACACTTTCTCTACTGAATGATTCAGAAAAAAAATACCTTATTTTATCAATTTTTATAATGAATACCAATTTCTTTTAGATATAAAAAAAATGAGAATTCAATTGATGTCAGCATAACCCAAGAAAAGTCACTGATTATACAAACAGAGAACAAAAAAAAAGACCGTGTCTTGTTTTTAATCAAAGCACGAATATTTGTCAGCATCGATCTTTTCAATCATATCACCAAATTGATCCGTATATATAAAACCTGCGAGTCAGTAAAAACACGAGCGGCTATCACGACTGCGGAAAACACGGAAGAAATAGACAAATGTTACATGGAAAGTGCATTTGAGGCAAATAACAATATTAGGTCAAACTCATTTCTTTTTAGTTATAGCTGAATGCCATGTTAGTGATATCTGAGAATCGTCTCTGATAGTCACAGGGCTCTATACAAGTTATGCAATGAGTTAGCTGGCAGAAATTTGCTTAAGAAGACAGAAAAATGTTCGAAGAAAGAATATCGATTATTATACGAACTCTAGTTTTGTTTTAAAAGGTGGAAAATATATTGTTATTATTATTTTTGTTTTATTTTCATTTCTGGTGTATACTCATTTCTTGCAGGGTCCCAACTAGAGATATAAGGTCATAAATGGCATCATGATGTTTTCCACTGAGCCAAGATCAGAAACATTTTACATAAATAAAGCCCTTCATAAAGTGTGATCTGTACTTGTAAATACTTTGTATTTTTAAGGCTTGGGCTACCAGGAATCCCTTCAATGTTTCTATCGGAATCTTTTCCAGTCAACCTGAAGGCTCCAACTATATCTGGAATTGTTGGTATTTTTTTTCTTTTCACGCCTAGCATTACATAGTTTGTTAGTATCGATGTTTGAGGGGTATTTTTCTCGCCAGATATTATAGTCGGCATTAGTCGTTATTGTCGTTGTCTGATTTAACGTAGCAGTGTAAAATGCCATTATTACTTCAATATACTCTTCCCTAGACCATTTTTTGTTCTTTTTGTGGGATTTTCTTTTAATGAATACAGAGTGTCTCTTTGTCCTTGGCCTGGTTTTCCTCAAGTTCTCGTTGGATAGAGTTTGTTCCAGTTGCAGACAGTTCTATCCCAGTCTGGTTCCTCACTTAGGGGTCGCGGTCCTTGTTGACCCGAATGACGACCGATGCAGTTTAGCAATAGTTTTCGTTGTGTCAGCATTATAGTTAGTTCGTAGTTACCCATACGTGGGGGGGGGCTGACCCGTGGGCGCTAGAGCATATCCATACCATGGTGGGCCATTACGATCAGTGGACCAAACCCCCTCTTGCTATTATTGTTGTTTTATTTCCGTTAATTTCTGGTGTGTACTCATTTCTTTCCGGGTAGCAACAAGAGACCTAAGGTCAGAAATGGCATCATGAAAATTTCCCCTGAGCAATTAAAAAGAAACAAAAAAAGAAAAACAACATACATATTTTATATAGATAAAGCCCTTCGTAAGGTGTGGGTTGTACTCGTGAGAAGAATTTATTTGTATTTCTTTAAGGTATGGGCTACCAGGTATCCCTTCAATGAGTCTATTAGAATCTTTTCCAATTTATTCGAGGGCTCCTACTACAACAAGGGTTGTTGATGTTATCTATACGTGGGGATTGGTTCGTGGACCCCAGAGCATAGCTATACCATGTTGGGTCATTACGTTTATGGGGGCCAGGCCGCCTCCTGCTATTATTATTATTATTATTATTTTCTTTGATTTCTGGCGTTTACACATTTCTTTCCGGGTCCCGCCCAGGGACCTAAGGTTAAAAATGGCGTCATGACGCTTTCCACTGACAAAAAAAAAAAAAAAAAAAAAAAAAATTAAATTACATAGATAAAGCCCTTCGTAAGGTGTGGGCTGTACTTGTCGGAACAATTTTTTGTATCTCCTTGAGGCATGGACTTCCAGGAATCCCTTCAATTAGTCTACTGCAATCTTTTCCAACCAGTCCTAGGGCTCCAACTACAACAGGGATTGTTTATGTTCCCATATGCCACATTTTCGAGATTCCTATTTCAAGGTCCTTGTATTTTGACAACTTTTTGAATATCTTCAAAGATACATTGCAGTCAGCAGGGACTGCCATATCAATAAGGAGGCACCGTTTTTGCTTGTGGTCTTTAATAACAATATCTGGCCGATTGGCCTTGATTTTTCTGTCAGTGTGTATTGTGTAGTCCCATAGAATGTTAACAAATCCTATCTCCGTAACCGGGTCTGGGTGGTGTTCATACCAGTTTCTTTCAGTTTCCTTCCCGTAGAAGTTGCAGATTTTCCAGTGCAGATATATTATTATTATTATTATTATTATTATTTCTTGAAGGTGACCCGTAAAAAGCAAGAGGTCAAATGAGTAGAATTTTCTTGATAATAAAAAAGTAGAAAATCAATGTTCTTCCCGATATCATCAGTTACGTATTTCTGCAGATGGCCTAAACAATTGCTGCTGTCTTCGTAGCAAGTTCAAAAGATACGACAAAGCTGGCAAAGACCCTCGAAAAGGATTCTTAATCAATGTTTAAATGGGGCAGGATATGGATTTTAAGTTTTAACACCTCCAAAATAAAACTACTTTTATTTAATCACTACAGAGACTCTTTTCTGAGTGACTGATGTATTGCTCTCCAGGAGAGCAATACCTAACGACTTCTTGCATTCAAGTTAATATTTAACAGCCACCACCACACGAGGGATATATGTGACACAAGGCCGAGTTTACCTCGGGTTCTCCGAGACCGTAGTCTCGGCCAAAAAATATTCCCGTAGAACCCCCATAAACGGGTCTGGGCTTGTCTACGTCCCCGGACGAAACTTTGCCCTTCCACAAAGCCTCGTCCGAGTTCCTCTCTGCCAAAGAGAGATAGTTCGACAGTTGAACAATTTGGAGCACCGTTCTTTGATTCACGTTTGCCACTGACATGAAGACGGGCAACTATATTGAATCAATTTCAAAGTCTACTGCCAGGAATGTTGGTTCAATGTTCCGGGCTAGAGATTTTTTTCTAGTCAAAATCCGTCTTTCACATTTATAAATCTACTATTCTTCTGTACATAGAATATTGCTGCCATATTTCTTCTGGTGCTCCTGACGTATATGTCAAGATTATTGACAAAATTCAAAGAACGGTCTTGTAACGGTAATGTTATCGATCCTGACCTGGCATCTGGACTGCAGTCACTTTCTCACCGACGTGATATGGCTTCCCTCTATCTTTTCTACTAATATTTTCATGTCTACTATTCTGTTGAGCTTTTCTCCTTAGTACATCAATTCTATGAATATAATCGTGCTATTAGACTGACAACAAAGTCGCACCGTTTTAGTGTTGAAGCAGCTAGATGAAATTGTATCATCTATTCTAATAGTTTCATTTCCCACACTTCTCTCCTGTGGAACTCTTTTCGGATTTCTTGTTTTCCTATAATCTTCTTTTTTTTCTTTTTCTTTTTCACCACTTGTCTTCACTCTTTCTCACTAAAGACTTCTCATTCTCTTTCAATTCTTGTACGTCCTGTGTCCTAGTGGTATTACCACCCGAGGTAAATCATTAAATTAAAAATCACCCTAAGCTTGTTTTTAAAGTTAAAAGTTAATAATCTCTCATTTTAAAAGTTAAAAGTTTTAAAATGCATCAGTCAGTTATGTGCTATGAGTGATACACGTTTAGGCGATCAGGTATCTTTCGATACATGACTGGCAAGGCAGATTTTTCCCGCAGTAGGTGGCCTCTGAAGTAGACGAGTTGCCATCCAAGGCTATAGAACACGGTCTGTCCCGTTATTTACCCATAGCACATTTATATATAGTGAGGAGAAAAGAGTCTTTCACATCTATGAGGGTAGGAGAATCCACGTTAGGAAAAAAATCCTTAGTTTTAGATTTAATCTTGTGCATTTACAATAACATTGCAGTTATAAGTTCAAAATGAGGGCATTAATCCAGTTGTAAATAATATAAAAAAATAAAAATATTTTCGGGCAAGATTATTAGTGGCGAATACAAAACAATTACTAATAGAAATTAGTAACTAATACTTAAAAGATCGTTATTTAACACTCACAAGATATACTGAAAGTAAGATGCACAACAAATCGAATCTGAGCCAACGGATAGTAGAACAAGAGATTTTATTTTACAATAATGCTCACCCTGTACGGGAGCCACTCGAGGTAGAGGGTTATAGTTTAAGAGGCACAATTTATGCAGATATGTGGGGAAGACCGCGGTTAAACCTAGACTTGAACAGGTTAAGATTGTAATGATCGAGGAAGCATCCTCTTGGGAGTTGGTCCCACAGAAGTTGGAACCGACATCTCACTTATGGAAAACGAAAGAAATGAGAGTAGTTCGCTTCAATAGGCGTGGCATGATGAGTCCTAGCCGGGAAGGTTACAACTGGTGGAGAAAAGAATGTAATTGGTCTGAACACTTTCCGTGGAAATATCCCGATGGAACTGCGAGAGGCTAGTGTGATTTTATTCTTGAGAGAGGAGTTGTAGTGAGGAAAATATTTTGTCACCCACAAGGACGCGGGGACACATCTGGACTCTGTGCGGCTTATGCCAATATATGGCTGTAGTATCCGTCTCTTGGAGTGGTAGACAATAACACAAGGAGTCAGATACTTACTGAAGCCATACAGAGAAACAGCCTCTTTAGCAATGGATTAAGAGCCAATACACGTTCAAAGTTCAGGGCCGCACTGAGAAGACATCCGTTAATCCTGATTGGATTTAGAGATGAAGATAGATACACACAGAGACGCGCGGGCACACACGCACACGCACACGCACACGGGCGCGCATACACACACGCACACATCGCCATCTTCTGTCTTCTTGAATATCTTTCATCTTTGTTTGCTTATTTTATCCTGGTTTGTTAAGCTTATACTGTTGCCATATTTGGTCTGCAGCTCTCGAGATTCTTGGCAAAATCCAAAGTGCTTGCAATAATATCGATCCTGACTTGGCATTTCGACTTTAGTCACTTTCTCGCCGACGTGACGTGTCTCCCCTTTGTCTTTTCTACAAAAAGTTCCATGGCAACTGATCAGATGAGCTTTTTTCCCTGGTAACCCGACTACCTTGAATTTAAGGCTGCTACTAATTTGGCAGTTAAACCTCACTGTTTTACTGATGAACTAGCTAGATATCACTGCCATTTCTACTCAATTACTTTACTTCCACTTCCCAAATGTTAAACTCCCTTCCGATTTTATGCTTCCCTGATAACTACAATCTTCAAATATTCTGTCTTCTGAAACCCTGTTTCTTTTTTATTCTTTCCTCGATCTTCCACCCCCTAAAGTCTTTCACTCCTTGTAACCACCTGCGTTGTAGTAGCATTAACGCCTTGCTTGGGGGTGAAAAGGATTAAATTATTAATATATATATATATATATATATATATATATATATATATATATATATATATATATATATATGAATAAAAATGACAATAGGAAAACTAGTAATTGCTGACGCGTCTCGTCCAATGTGGACTTTATCAAAGCAAAATACGAAATGAATTTAATTGAGCAAGGTAACTAATAAAAACAAAAACAGAATGTTCCTAGCAACGGGAATGTAGAGAAACGCTATTTTCATATTCTCCAATATTCTCCACACGTGACAAATACTGACGTTATTTTCAGTTAACAATATGAAAATAGAATTTTCTACGTTTTATTCATAAATATTGTCTTCTCTACTGGTTAAATCGGAGAAATTTTCATATATATATATATATATATATATATATATATATAGATGTGCTATATTTATGGGATAAAGTGCTCAATATCAGAGATAGGGCGCGTGTAAATATAAAAGTGAACATAGAAGTCAACACTTATTGGCGACAGTCTGTTTCAGGATGAAACAGACTGTCGAAGTGTTGACTTCTATGTCCACACACACACACACACACACATATATATATATATATATATATATATATATATATATATATATATATATATATATATATATACTGCCAGAAACTAATAAAACTCAACATGACGATGGAGGGTATTCTGAAAATCAGGAATCTCCAATCAGCTATCTTATAAACAACTTGAAAGAGGCCGTTTGATCAACCCAAGGACTTACCAAAATTAACGAAAAAAAAAAAAAAACTAATAAAAATTACAGATAAAGTTCACTTTCTGCAGAAACAGTCATTCACTCCTGTAGTTCACTGCTACTGACAAGCAGAGATTTTTGTCTCCTGATGAGTGTCATGCTGGCTGAAACTTGTCGAGGAATCTAACTGAAATAATAAACAAAAAATATTAATATACAGCCCAGTATCTCTGAAAATTTTAATTTTTTAATATTTTTTATTCTTCAAAACACACACACACACACACACAAACACACACACACACACACAAACACACACACACACACACAAATTAAATGCCAATCGAAATATGTTTTGTTTTTTTTAATGTGTTATTGTTAATGGATGGAAACGTTTGGAACGAGCCGTCGCAACGCTAAGGTTGAATTTTATTTTTGAAAATTTAAAAGAGTGCGTTTTTTATTTTTTTACTAATATGGTAATTTGAGAATTTTTTAGTTGTAGGAGTTTATCAGTCAATGTGGCATGAACTACCTGAATTTTACCAAAAACAAAATAATTTCCATGCCTTAGGATGACTGAATGCACAGTTGAAAGTACTTGCGAAATACCTTAGACAGTTTATAATTTTTTTAAAAAAGGATCGAGTGATTTGTTGGTTAATGCACCTTTAAAATTTTATTTGCGTAAGGATTTCGCCAGTTTATATCATTAACTTTCCTAATCTACTTTTTGTATCAAGGATTCATTGTAATTTAAATTGAACTGCACCACATATTTTATTTAAAAGTGTCTATATATAAACATATATATATATATATATATATATATATATATATATATATATATATATATATATATATATATATATGAAAAATGACTTTAATTTATATGTGTCAGAACAATGCAAGAAGAAAAATGACAAAGTGGAAAAGAATTTTCATGCAAATGTTTCGATCTTTAGGACAACATCGTCCTAAAGCCATGTTTATCATGCGTATATATCTTGAAGATAACGAAGAAAATTGAAGCCATATTTTAGTTTGAGTGTGACTAAAACAATTCGGCCTTGAAATAATCCACTCGCTACAGAACTATCGGGAAAATAACTTCATGTGTTCGCAATTGTAGCTAATATGACTTACCTAGTCATAATTACCTTACAAATGAACTAATAACAGTATTATTTAAGGTGATTGTCGCTAATAAAATCCAGCCACAAAATAATTTACTCACTATTAAACAGCAGCATCCTTATTGTGGATAAATGGTCCTTGTAATAATTCAGTCAACATTGAACTAGCAGCAGCATCTCTTGATTTGATTGTGTCTAACAAGATCCAGTCTTGTAATAATTTAATTGGGGCTGAACCAGCAGCTACATCACTTGGTGCAATTTTGATTGTATCTGATTCTAATATCCATCCTTGTAATAAGTTCACCACTAGAGTAATAGCAGCAGTATCCCTTGGTTTGATTGTCGCTAATAAAATCCAGTCTATCTACTTGGTTCTGACATAGCAACTGCATCTCTTAGTGTGATTTTCGCTAATAAGATCCACTCTTGTAATAATTTACTTTGTACTAAATCCAGTAGCTGCAACACTTAGTGTGAATGGCGCTAATAAGATCAATTCTCTTAATTATTTACTTGGTCCTGAACCAACCTCAGCATTACTTAGTGTCGTTGTGGCGCGATTTTTTCATAAAGATATACATGAATAATTCCCAGTTTTGTAATATTTCACTCGCTACTGAACCAGTAGCAGCAGCCGGAACAAATTCTTCCAAAGTTAATAATAATATTATGGATATTTATTTGTATTTGCATGATTTTTTTAAGAAAAATGTCTCTGACAGCTTTTCCTCCCATCGAAATATTTTTTTACTAAAATACGCCTGACGAATCCATGTTACGATTAAAATGGGGAGGAAAAAACATTGATATACTCTATTAGTCTGTTATATTGTAATCTCAGTCTTGCAGATATCTTCAGTATAACATCGCCTCTACTTTATCCACTATAGCGCCTGTGATGACGGAGGCGGTGTTGGTCTTTTTTTTTTTTGCCTGTGTCTTATCTAAACAAACTGAAGGGCAACTCCCAAGCCTAGTGGCGCGATTAACAACATTCTAATCAGTTCAGGATTCAGAGCGACCGTGAGCAAAGAAAAACAATAGCAACTAAAAGCGAAACTTTGAAGTGGTGGATATTGTTCTACGCGCGCACACCCACAAAGCCGCCCACGGGCCACCTGTTCTTTCTTTTTTAATCTCGATGGAGATGGGCAACTGTTGGCTACAATACCCCGGATGCAAAAGTCACGCGCCTGTGTAGCTCAGAGGGTAAAATCTGAAATTGCTAAGGCAAAATTCTACTAGTTATTTGCCTGTGTCGACTGGAGTTTGAATACTAGAAGGACTAATTAAATTTTATCGTCCGTAAATTTAGAAAATGACTACCCGATTATACCATATTACACGATAACAGATTTTAGTAAACACTATTTACATTATTCCGGCTATTGTCCTCATCTTTGTCGCCATATTTATTACAATGTTTCGGCCCTTCAGTATCTGTCTATATTTCTGAGATGAGGTATTATGTACACTATTTACATTATTCGGACTATTGTCCTCATCTTTGTCGCCATATTTATTACAACGTTTCGGCCCTTCAGTATCTGTCTATATTTCTGAGATGAGGTATTATGTACACTATTTACATTATTCGGACTATTGTCCTCATCTTTGTCGCCATATTTATTACAACGTTTCAGGCCGTTGTACGCTCCAGCCTTCTTCAGGTGGTTGCACTGTCGAACTGAACCCTTTATTTCGCTCGCTGGGATAGACTGTTCTAGTTCTACGTGCCATGCCTAATGGGCGTCTGTTATCAGTTATTTCCTGTTAATTCACCTGTCCAAGTTCTTCACTGCCTTAACCAGGTATTGAACTCACACTTACACTCAGAAATATAGACAGATTTTATGTGACTCGTAAAGTCCCAAAGAAAGATGTACATTACTTAAATATGTAACGGAAGTTTGCTTTATTGTGATAGCTTCCTGTAGCTTTATTAGTAGGAGAATGTTTTGGCTTAAACTCTGGTTTTGTTGACGGAAAAGATAATGCAGGTCTGATTTCCTTACTCTTTCTCTGGTTCCATTACATGCATTCTAATGAGCTATACTCCTTAGTAACACCACCTCTGACTTTCATGACTGTCGGTCATGTCACGTACACAAGAGAAGCTCATTTCAATTCCCTTCGTACTCTGATGGTAAGAAATAAGTTTTATTCGGACAGCAAGAAATGCTACTTGCTGGAACAGACGCCTGGCAAGATGTTTTTTTCTAATCACTAAAATCTTGATATTTTTAAGCATCGAGAAAATTGTTCGAAAACAATTATTCAAAAAAATTTATTCTAATTTTAAATTGTTTGAATGAAAATTAATCGAAAGGACAATTAAACGAAATGACAATTATTTGAAATACCTATGTTTGAAATACGTATGTGGCCTTGCTTTGAGAGAGTCAATGCTGATTTACCTAGAACTAATAACACCCTTGAAGTATGGCGTAGGGCTTTTTTGAAGCAAGCATCATCCCATCGTTCCACTGTTTGGAAATTCTTTTAAAAGAGACGAGAATTGGAAAGAAATTCATATTGCAAAAGTAAAAGAAGGTTTCCAAAATATCAAGAGCGCCAAGAAATACCGCGACGTAAATGGAAAACTTAAAAAAAACTTAGTGGCATCCTTTAACGATTACACTTCATTAACTGATTATTTGAGTGCAGTATTATATAACTTAAGGTTATACGGATTTTTTCTTACTCAATTGTTTTATTAACGATATCTGTATTTCGAAAAATTATCAATTGTGTAATTCCTCTTTTAATTTCTAGATTTTATTGCAATAAAGAATTTTGCATTTCGAATAATTATCATTTCATTTAATTGTCCTTTTGATTTATTTTCATTCAAACAATTTACAATTCGAATAAATGTTTTCGAAGAATTCTTTTCAAACAAGGTTAACATATTTGATGATGACAGAGGAACATGGGAAGTCAGCAAAAAATCTTCGGATTTTTTCAGTTTCAGTGACGTAAGAGAAGACCTTAAGTTCTGGTACTTACCAGGGTACCATTTATTGATCAAATGAATCTGTCTCATAAAAAAATAACCGATGAGCTTCTTTATTAACTGGGTAGAGATAGACAACAAGTTTTTATCTCCTCTACATAGAAGGCACATTCATATTTCAAACACGGGTATTTCAAATAATTATCATTTAGTATAATCGACCTTTTTCGATTAATTTTCATTTAAACAATTTACAATCCGAATACATATTTTTGAATAATTGTTTTCAAACAAGATTCACATAATCAGTGACGATAGAGAAACATGTGTAGTCAGCGAAAAATCTCCGAACTTTTTCACTTTCAATGACATAGATTCAAGAGATCTGGTACTTATCAGGGTACTATTTATTGGTCAACTGAACAATAAAAAACGATCGATGTGTTGCTTATTTAACTGGGAGAAGATAGACAAAAAAAGTCCTCTGCATAGAAGGCACAAATATATAAATGCTGTGATTTTGATCACATTCTATGAAGTAAATTAGATCTTTTGGGGGGTAAATATTTATACGTATTTCAAATATGGGTATTTCGAATAATTATCTTTGAGTATAATTGTCCTTTCAACTGATTTTCATTCAAACAATTTACAATTCGAATAAATATTTTTCGAATAATTCTTTTCAAACAAGATTCACATAATCGCTGACAATAGAGAAGCATAAGTAGTCAGCTAAAAATCTACGGATTTTTTCGCTTTCAGTGATGAAAGAGGTGATTTTAAGTTCTTGTACATATCAGGGTATCATTTATTGGTCAAATGAATCTCTCTAATAAAAAAAAACAAAAAAAACTGAGTGAAGATAGGCAACAAGACTTTAAGTCCTCTACATTGAAGGAACATAAGTATTTCAAACATAGATATTTCAAATAAATATTATCATTATATTATAAATAGTCGAGGACTAACTGTTATCTTTCTTGCCTAGTCCCATGATCATCACTTATTTTTCCTTTCTTACACTTATAAAAAAACACACACAATTCACCTCTAACTTGAGTGTCCCTTGAGCCTTTTATTGAACATTAGCATGAAAAAGCACATTTTCTCTAGAACTTATCAAGTTTTCAACCGGTTTATATTAATTTCTCTGCCATCTAAACAAACACCTATGACCACTAAATATAAGGGTTATTGTGCAACTATATATATATATATATATATATATATATATATATATATATATATATATATATATATATATATATATATATATATATATATATAGTGTCCATAAATTTCGTATGTACTTTACACTTATATACAATTGGAAGTGCACATCAACTTTATGGACAGTATATGTGTGTGTGTATATATATATATATATATATATATATATATATATATATATATATATATATATATATATATATATATATATATATATATATATATATATGTGTGTGTGTGTGTGTGTGTGCGTGCGTTATATTTTCATATGGAGTATATCTAAAAATATATCCTGAATTTATTTTACATATCCATAAGTCTTGTATTCGCTTATACTTAGATATCCCCAGGTTGAAACCATGGTAGCGTAATTGATAGATTTCTTATTTCTTTTAATTTTAAAAGCTCTGCACGTTAAATATTTATTTTCATTTTCTTTGAATGTGTATTGATCACGTTTTAATGCAACGTTTTCCCGGTCTAATTTAACTCTGACCTATGACACTTTCATATATATATATATATATGTATTATAGTAAAAAGAAAGAACAGAAAGATATATAATCCGGTGTTCTTATTGGTATTTTTATTTTTATTTTTATAAAACAGTGCTCAATGAAGATTTACAGAGCATAAATATTATAAATTAACCGATTTAAAATATGTTTTCTTCGCTACACAGGAATTACGATGTTTCTAAAACCGAAGATAAATAATTCCAATTTAATTATATAATTAAATTAAAAGCATTAGTTCTGTTTCATCTTTAGGCGAATTTTGAAGATGAAACAGAACTAATGCCTTTAATTTAATTATATATTATCTTCGGTTTTTGAAACATGGTAATTCCTGTGTAGCGAACGAACCATATTTTAAATCAGTAAATTTCATATATATATATATATATATATATATATATATATATATATATATATATATATTCATACAGGCATGGCTGTAATGCCACTAGTATGTAGGGGATTACAGTGAGAGAAAGAGAGAGAAAAGACTCAGTATAGGGAGGATTGAGGAAAGGACAATGAATGGGATTCAATAAGATAGAAGATAGCGATTGAAGTTGCATTTAAATTTTTGATGATTGCAGTTGTCAGGGAAGCAAGTAAACTGATGGGGGTTTCACAGGCTGGAAGTGCGAGAAAAGCAATCTTGGGGTAGAAGTGGCGGCTGCATTTAGCTATTTCAACCGTAAACGAGATGGACCTAGAGGCTAATCTAGTAGCAAGCTTAAATTCGTGCAGTTGGGGCACCAGTGAAAACAGCTTGTTGTAGCAGTTACCGTGAAAATATTAGTAGAAAAGACAGAGGGAAGCCAGGCCACGTCGGTGAGAAAGTGAGTGAAGTCAATGTGACAGGTCAGGATAGATTACATCGCAGATTTTCTCGAATTTGTCGAGAACCTCGAGATGAATAGGAGGAGAACCAGACCAGTTATGACATTAGTATTCAATGCTTGGACTAATGGTAGATTTGTAAATGTGCAAAATGGACGTTCAGGAGTAAAATCTTCTGGTACGACGCAGTAACTCAACTTTCTTGGCAGTAGATAGTTATTGTATCGACGTAGTTGTTCCAGTTGAAAACGTGGGGCTAAGAAAGCGTAGTGTGTTGCTCTCCAGGAGTCTAGCGTCAACCATGCTGATGGATATACAGGCTGCGATGGTTAAATTGCCGCCATATTTATATTTAATTTCGCGCATGCGCTTCATTTGTTCTTGTCGATAATACAGTTAGGCACCGTCAGTATTTTACAACATTTACCGGCCTGAATGCACGAGAAATTTTCGAACCTGTATCATATAACCGTCATTTAGCTGGGCGTAAAAAAAAAACAAAAAACAAAAACAAAAAAAAAAAATGAAATGTTGTTTAATACTGTTTATTATAAAACAGAGAATTTACTTAAATATTTGTATCTATAAAAAGAATGTAAAAACATAAAAACGTCTTAAAATAATTGTCGGACTTTGTGCATTTCATAATGTGTGACGTCATTTGTTTAATTTCATACGCCATGAGCAGATATGAATGCACGTTAGAGATTCATAGAAGATTGAAGTTCAAATACAGTAAATTCGAACTTGCTAACCGAACGCTCCTCTGTGGCCGAATCAGGCTATATTACGGTTCCGTATAGGATACAGGTTCGAATCCTCTCGGAGGACGAATATTTTCTATGAAGATTTCTCGGACATCCAGGCCGGTAAATGTTTTTTAATACTGTTTATTGTAAACAGAGCATTTACTTAAATATTTGTATCTATAAAAAGAATGTATAAACATAAAAATGTCTTTTATATATATATATATATATATATATATATATATATATATGGTAGTAATGTAACTATAATTTATCACTTAGTTGATTTATGTTTCTGTTGTGACCAAGTATAGAGTTAAAAATAACAAAACAAGAGGTTGCAGATACATAGTTTATTGAACATTAAATACAACAGAAGTGTGGTACCCGACTTAGGAGTGTGTATCGGTTGGCCATTGTTCAATCTATATCACTGTTAATATGTATCAGCCCCAGCCCACGAGGGATATATGTGGCAAAAGGCCGAGTTTAACGTGGGTCATCCGAGCCCGTAGGCCTAAAAAATCCCCATAGAACCCGCATAAACGGGTTCGAGTCTGTCTACTACCGCCGACGAAACTCTGCCCTTCGGCACAGCGAAAAGCAGCGAATTCGACAGGAGCTGTAAACAGCATCAGTAGAACAGTCGATATCACCGTTCCCTCGAGGCCTACTTTTCCTACTAACTTTATCGTAAGAGCCCACAATAGCCTCATTAGAGGGAGACACAACAGTTACCTTCGGCATCCCGACTCCAGAGTTTCGTAGACGGACCTAACCGTCCACACTTTAGGATGAATCAGTAATTTTCTGTTATGCTACGGCGTTATGTAATATATTCACATACACACATATGTAATATATTTAATATATTCACACACTCACGTGTGTGTGTGTGGGCAATATATAATATATTCACATACACACATATAAAAAGGAGCAGGTTACCGGTTTATACATCCATTTGAAGTGTTTCATACGAACGCACCAACAGATTTTTTGAGCTTTACATATTAGATGAAAGATTGTTTGGAAATTTGGATTAAATTCTATTGCAAAAAGATGTAATTAATTTTAGGTGCTAATGTGAAATCTCTGCCTTTAATAGTTGGGAACTGTTTTCTTTGACTTGAGTAATTATTTGTCTTGTTAGAGAACAGGGCAAAAAAACAGGTAATTGACACTTATTGATCTCGAAAGAATTGTTTGTGCACTTTTCGCTTATATTTTCTGTCTGAGAATCAACAAATGAGTTATAAAAATCGATATTTCCATGGATAGAATGAAACTTTAGCTGCAAACTTGTAATTTAATTCTGTGTGGAAAATCGATTGCAAGAGGTGTTTTATGCACATGCGCACAGGCGTGAACAAACAGATACATTACTTGGTGTATTCTTAATTTAACCTTAGGAAAATGGAATGTTTGTAGAAAGAGTGTGTTGCGCCAATGTGAATATATGTATTCTGTGTTTAGGTTAATTTTTAAACTGGCATAGAACGACAATGCTCCTGAAATGCCTGAAAAGAAAAATTATAAAATCGATAATTGGTTTCATATCGGAAATGGAGCTACCTTGTCCGTCCTGGATTAGACGATAAAATACATCCGGGTCCTGGGTAAGACGATAAACTACATCCAACAGCAAGGCCTCTGATCAGGAGGCTTTAATAAGCGTGAAACCATCTCTTAATTGCTGGTGTTTCCAGGTCCACTCTGACCCAGGGTGGTAGCACCTGTTAGGATACCAGCTATTGGCAAATAGTTAACCCCCAAACTGGGTTCAAAATACTATGATAATGTAAAAATAGGTTTCAATACCAGCAATACATTTTTGAAGAAAAATATTACCAGCAATACATATTTGAAAAAAAAAAATTATCAGAAAAACCTTGTCGGCATTAAATTACCCATTGAGGCTGATATGCCGTAAAACAATATGAACACAAGCCATGATCTACAAAATGACGGATGGTTACTGCGGAGAAATCTTTTGCCTAGTCAGTCACGAATCGAAAGAGACGTGATCGCCTAAGTGTATATTACGTATGGCACTTAACTGACTGAATTGACACTATTTACTTTATTCGGACTATTGTCCTCATCTTTTTTGCCATATTTATTACAACGTTTCGGCCATTGTATGGTCCGGCCTTCTCAAGGATACATGGCACAGTGGATAAAGGCGTCAGTTAGATCCAGTGACAGGACTCAAAGAGTGTGAGTTCAATGCCCGTTTATGACGGTGGAGAACTCGGAGAGCGGAATTAACAGAAGATAACTGATAACTGGCATGGCACGTAGAACTAGAACAGTTTACCCCAATGAGCGAAATAAAGGATTCAGTTCGACATTCCAACCACCTGAAGAAGGTCGGAGCGTACAACGGCCGAAACGTTGTAATAAACATGGCGACAAAGATGAGGACAATAGTCCGAATAATGTAAATATTGTCAGTTCAGTCAGTTAAGTGCCATACGTAATATCCGCTTGGGCGATCATGTCTCTTTCGATTCGTGACTGACTAGGAAGACGATTTCCCCGCAGTAGCCAGCCGTTTCTTCCTGCGGAAGACTAATTTCCAAGCAAGGCTATAGGATCCTGCTATTTAATCCATAGCTGCGAGAGAAGAGCTAGATATATACCTTTCCCAACTGTATTTGCGCGTAAGTAAATGTAACGAACCTGACCTGAATTCGAACTCGGATCTCCGAGTTTTCGTTCGGAGCCGATATCCATTGCAACACACATAATTCACTGCATACGTTTAAGCGTGCTACTAGGTTGGCATATCGGTCCCACCCTTTTACTGTCAAAAGAGTTAAATGTAGCCGTCTCTTCTACTCCAATAGCTTCTTCACTTGCACTTCCCGACAGTAGAACTACCTTCCTCTTACTTGCTTTCCTGATAGCTATAATTTTCAAATATTCAAATTTAATGTCAGTCTACATCTGATGCCTTGATCTTTATCCCCGTCTTTTTCTTTATCCTTTCCTCAAAGACGTCTCTGTAATCTCTTGCGTGCTGGCGGCACGGCGATATGCGTAAAAAAACCGTGTGATAGCCCAGGGTCTCAGTATTGATAAACTATGACTTCATAGCGCCCGGAAAATAACTCGTCGTATCATTAAGTTTTTTTTTGTTTTTTTTTTACTGTATGGTAGTAACAGATTTTTCAAATGCAGTTTTCCCCTGGTTTTTCAAATTCTTCATGTATTTCCCCGTTTCTTGTGGATAATTTAAGTTTAGCCAGTTATAATGATTTTTTCGAATTGATCCAAAAAACATCAACACCCTACAGTGATTGGAAATACGCTCATTATCCTATTCGGCTTCACGGCACGTTCTAAAAGATCTTCATAGTTTTTTGGTTGATATTCTTCAACAATTTCCTCTAAATGAAGCCATAATGCAACTTATAATGTATTAAGTTAACCGTCGGTTTTAAACTAGAAATCTTTATAATTGACACCATTCAACACGATGTCTGTAATTCGTGTAACAAATAAGAAATAAACATTTAGATTTTAAGAAAGACAACTTCACGGAGTCCATTATTCGTTAAATTAAATTCTGCTAAAGTTATTTGAAATTTAACAGCATGACATCAGCAGACCTCCTCCCGCGTGTGGTGATGAGGTTATATCAATAGACTTATCCAGGAAAATTTCCAAAAAATTTTACGTTATCTGGGAAACAATGCGAGGAATGATTACTGCCACGATTGAATATTATCTCCTTGTTATATTATAATGATTTTCATATCACGTGATAAATAATTCCATCGGCTAATAATGATCGTCTCTCCTTATATACGTTTTCATATTAATTTATCAAGTTTTCATTTGACGGGAAAAATATGTTTATCTTAGATGAAAATCATTACCATGATTAACTTAACTGAAAATTATTTGCATCTTACTCAAATAGAATTCCACTTGATATGATAAAGATTTTAAAACTTTGAGCCTTGCTTACCTGAACAATTTTAACCCTTCTACCCGAACTCCTGAGTCAAAAATCGCAAATAATTCGTATGTAACGTTTCATGGTAGATATAAAAAATAGGTACAAGTGTTTACCGAACGTTCAACCAGTAGCTGAGTATTACGTCATTTTCTATACCACTGTTTAACCGGTGACTGGGCATGACGTCATTTTTCTCAACCACCGGTAAAGCGGTGGTCAGGGCTAAAAGGATTAAGCTTGTATTTAAGTGAGATTCCTTAAACCTTTGAGTTCTGAGTTCCTGAACAACTTTAACTCTTCTGCCTGAGCTCCTGAGTCAAAAATCGCAAATAATCAGTATGTAACGTTTCATGGTAGATATAAAAAATAGGTACAAGTGTTTACCGAACGTTCAACCAGTAGCTGAGTATTACGTCATTTTCTATACCACTGTTTAACCGGTGACTGGGCATGACGTCATTTTTCTCTACCACCGGTAAAGCGGTGGTCAGGGCTCAAAGGATTAAGCCTGTATTTAAGTGAGATTCCTTAAACCTTTGAGTTCTGAGTTCCTGAAAAACTTTAACTCTTCTGCCTGAGCTCCTGAGTCAAAAATCCCAAATAATCAGTATGTAATGTTTCATGGTAGATATAAAAATAGGTACAAGTGTTTACCCACCGTTCAACCGGTAGCTGAGCATTGCACCATTTTTCTCTACCACCGATAAATCGGTGATCAGGGCTCAAAGGGTTAATGAACGTGAGGATTATTTTATGATAATAATGAACATCAGTGATAAACTATTAGACTTTACGTGATAATGCTTTTCACCTTATAATGTTTTTTTCTTGTAATAGTGTTTGTCTTGTAATAATGTTTTTATCTAATGTGATAAAGTTTCAAATTACATGGTAAGGACTTTGTCTTTACCTGATAAATATCTTTCACCTTTACATTATAAAGATTTTCATCTTACCTGATAAATATTGTCTTCTAACATGATAAATATTTTCTCCTGATTTGATAAAATTTTTATCCTGACACGATAAGTATTTTCATTTTACGTAATAATCATTTTCACCCGACATGATGTATATTTTCACATGCCATAATAAATATTTTCATTTGACATGATAAATATTTTCCCCAGACGTGATAAAGATTCTCTCCAGACGTAATAAATATTCTCTCCAGACGTGATAAAGACTTTCTCCAGATATGATAAAGACTTACACCAGACGTAATAAGTTTTTTTTTTTTTTTCTCCTGGTGTGATAAATATTTTCTCCTAATTGAAACTTTTTTCTTTCTATGTGCCACACCCTTTCATGATAGGGGGCGATCATGGTTCTCCACCTCCCTCAATCCCTTGCAGCTCTCAACAAGTTCCTTCTCCCTACTTCCTCCCCCAGAGCACATTCTGTCATCCACTTGCTTAAGCCTGCTAGGTATGTCGTGCTCTGTTTCCCCTTGTCTCTCTTTCCCTCTATTCGAACCGTGAGTATCAAATTCTCCAGGCCCTCCTTCCTCATTATGTACTCTAGAAACTTCAGCTGCCTCTTGCTGATGTTAAGTATAAGCCTCCTCCTTGTTTGCATCCTCTCTAAGACTACGCCGTTGCTCACACGCTCCGTCCATGATATCCTCAGCATCCTTCTGTAGAACCACATCTCCGTCCTTCGAGTCTCTTCTTCAGGTTTGAGAAAATCGTCCAACGTTCACTGCTGTAAAGAAGGACAGATGTCACGTAACAACTCAGTATTCTTTTCTTTGTTATCAAAGAGATCCTCCCTGTCTCGCAATACTCTGTCCAGATTTTGGAATGCGTCCTTGGCCACCCCAGTACGTCTACTGATCTCAGTGCCGCATTTATCATCCTGTTAAAACGCTTTCCAGATATTTAAACTTCCGCGTCTGCTTGATTCTAGTGTCCCCGACCTGTAAATCACATTTCGGGATCATCCTTTTACTGATCACCATGAATCCTGTTTTCTTGTAGTTTATGCTTAGTCCCTTCTTCACACTCTCCGTCACTACCTTCTGTAGGAGATTTTGTAATTTCTTTTCCTTGTCTGCTATCAGTACTGTGTCGTCTGCGTATCTTATGTTGTCAAGATTATGGCCGCCAATTCTAAATCCAGGTCGGTCTTCCAATTCTCTTAGAATTGTCTCGCTGTATAAGTTGACCTATGGAATAAAGATCTTATAACGTTATAAATATTGTCACCTTACGGGATAACGTTTTCTCCTGTCATGTTACATAATTTGACCTTAACTTAGAAAGATTTGCTCCTGATGTGATAAAGATTTTCATTTTACATGTTGAATATTTTTTCATGGTATTATCTTTAGTTTCACATTACGTGGTAAAGATTTTCTCCTGATGTGATAATGATTTTCACTAAACATTTATAATAATAAAGAGCAGTGTACTTGTGTCCGTCCGTTCGTTTTTCAATGTCGGCGAACCATAAACAACGTGAAGTAACAGGTGTGGAGTGATCCACGGTTACCTCCCTTTTTAAAAAATGGCATCTGGCTTCGCTATAAAAACGAAGCATTTAATGCGAAAGGGAGATTTTAAATTCTACGCGTTTGGACGTCAAAAGAATCAGTGAAAGTCTTTCGGGAACAATGATATAAATTGTTCGTTATTATCGAAGTCTCTGCCTTGAGCAGACAGGAACTCGGACGAGACATTGCCGCAGAGCAAAGTTTCGTCCGGAGAGGTAGACAGACGCTGAAACCGTTTATGCGGTTTCTAAGGGAATATTTTTGGCCGAGCCTACGGGCTCGGTGAACCCACGTTAAACTCATCCTTGTGCGACATACTAGCCACATGTGGGGTGAAGAGAGGGCAGTTAAATATTAACAGTGAAATTCTTTCGGGAACAGTGATATAAACTGTTCGTAACTGTCGAATTCTCTGCCCTGAGTAGAGAGGAACCCGGACGAGTCTTTCCCGAAGGGCAAAGTTTCGTCCGGGGAGGTAGACAGAACCTGAACCCGTTTCTGTGGTTTCTATAGGATTATTTTTGGCTGAGCCTACGGGCTCTGAGAACCTACGTTAAACTCGGCCTTGTGCCACATACACACTCGTGGGGGGTGCTATTAAATATTAACAGTGGAAGTCTTTCGAGAACAGTGATATAGAATGTTTGTTACTGTCGAACTCTCTGCCTTGAGCAGAGAGGAACCCGGACGAGGCTTTGCCGCAGGGCAAAGTTTCGTCCCGAGAGGTAGACCGTCCCTGAACCCGCTTATGCGGATTCTAAGGGAATATTTTTGGCCGAGCCTATGGGCTCGGAGAACCCACGGTAAACACGACCTTGTGCCACATACATTCATCGTGGAGGGGGGATATTAAATATTAACAGTGAAAGTCTTCATTTTCTCTTTTTCCTCCCATCCTGTAACTTACTACACTTAAATTATGCGGCAGAGTGTCAAGAAGTTACGCCTCGTCGTGTCCGAAAGAAAAAAAAAATTATCACGAAAAAAAAAAAAAAAAAAAAGGCTTTGTAATATACAAGCGAACTAAAGAAAAAAATTAAAATTACAAGGAATTGTAAAAAAAAAAGTTTTTTTTTACCTCCCAAAAAATTTCTTTTCATTGAAACTACGAAGAGTTTATAAAGTAAAAAGAAAAACAAATTTGTTCTGTTTGTTAAAAAAAGAATGTTTAGCTCAATTGATGACTTTTTCAAAATTATTCAAAAACCAGTCGACTCAACAAATAACTTCCGTCTTTTTTATCAATAACACTGGTCAACACGATTTTTGGTACAAAGAAACAAAACACGTTTTTTCCGAATATGACCTTAGTTTTTCATAGCTACCGTTTTTATTGTACTGAAATTGTTCATTTTTGGAAAAAAGATCAATTTATGATTTTGGCTGATCGAAAGATTTAGTTAATAAAGGTCGTAGAAACCCACCAATTTTCAGGTAAGCCGAGCAATTTATGACAACCACTCGAAATAAACTATTTTATATATAAAAAAAAGTGTTTTTGAGTCAAAAATTTTAAAACAGAACTACCGAATTTTTTCCAATTTATCGACAAAATTCAAATTAACTGATAAACTTTATCAGTAATACTCTTTAATAAACCTGACAATTATGGTGACATCAAAAAACTGAAACCCTAAAATCTTCTGTTTGATATTCATAAATTTATTCCATCATTTTTATCCCTTCACTACGAAAGGAAATCAAGCACATTGAGAGTATTTTTTTTTTCACAGTTGGAAAGAAACTCCAACTAAAGACATCCCAATTGAATGCACCTATTTCATTGTATATGATACTGCTGGATAATCAAAAGGGACTTAAATAACATTGAACATGACAGACAATCAAGAAAGAGAAAATATTTACCATAATTGTTATGTTCACAAAGGTTTTATTTCTTCTGTTAGTTGATTAAATAATTTGATGGAAATACTTGTTGGTCTTGGTATATTAAATCGTGTTAGTTTTAAAGACTTAGTCTGATTGTTGTTGCAAAAATAGTATTTCTCCGAAAGCAGATTAATATTTGCTAGTTTGAATACAAATTGAGTGGTTTATACGATTTTATTTTGAGAAATATTGCATCGGTCAATATCATACATACAGAAAACAAATGAAAAAAAATGCTCTATTTTTTCAAAATTGGGGCATTTCTGTACAGAAGAACCGGTAGCTAACCAAGAAAAACAAGATTATTTTCAGATTCAGCGCCTTCAAATTAGCTAAGAAAGATGTTCAGTGAGATTTACTTGACCCCCCCCCCCGCCAATGAGTCAGGTTGTGAGTCAAGGTCAGTTTTTAACATGGGGACACGAGTGTTTTCACTCGGACCGCTGGTCTAAGTTGGTCTTAGCTTGCCCAAGCTGGTCAGAGGTGGTCTAAGCTTGTCATAGCTGCTGGTCCAAGCTAGTCGTAGCCGTGACACCATCAGCACAGGGACAGAGCCTGCGGCAGATAAGTATCCGAATGTGTATACCCCTCAAGAGAGGGATTTTCAAACTCCAAGAAAATTGTTTAGTCTCTCGACACCATTTCAATTTTTTTCTTAACCACTGTAATAGGAAAAGACGCATACAATATTAACGAAGCATTTAAATTCGATAATGAAAATTTGGAAGAAGCAATAACGAAATTCGAAGATTTTTTTTCTTGACGAAACCCATGAAGCATAAGAAGCTTACAATATTTCATATCCGTCAGTTAGCAAAAGTCTGCAAATTTGGGAAATATTCTAGACCAAATATTTGTAACCGTTAAAGTTGATACAGTCAGGAAAATGTTTTTAAATCATAGAAGGCTTACGTTAGACAAATGTATAGACATAGGCAGAGCCGATGAAACTTCCATGCAACAAACTCAAAATATTTCTTTAGGCACAAATGCAACAGAAGCAACTGTTAGCAGAGTAATATCAAAGAAATATAAAAAAGAAGCCTCAACACATAGTACATCGTAAAGAAAACACAAATGAATATAAGATGTGGCAATGTTCCATCTAGCACTTAAAACAACTGTCCAGCCAAAGATGGCCGAAAGTGTTCAAGAATCAAAAAAGTGTAAGACTGGCAAGTCTAAAACTCGCGAAATGAGGGAGGAAGAACTACACTGCGTACTTGGATCTATTACTACTAACGATAGAATAAACGACGTGACAGAAGAAGCCTGGCAAGCTAAAGTTAAAGTTACTACAAAGCTATGTAATATATATATATATATATATTAATTTCAAATTGGATACTGGAGCAGATGTAATGGTAGTCACCAGTATTTATTTTCGAAAACAACTCCACAAATATTAAAAATATAACAAACAACTGTGTAGAACAGGTTACAACCATATAAAACTTATCGGTCGTTTTTTAAAGTCTTTATTAGAATTTTCAAAAGCAAAGTCTAAGTAGGATTTGTTTTCTATTAAAAATTCGAGGGAAGCATTGCTGTGGCTACCAGATATAAAAGGTATTAACCTATTGAGGAGGGTGAATTCTATAAAAAGTGAAGACCACAATTATAGAAAAGAATTTCCAGAACTTTTTCACAGGCATTTATAGACACCAGAATATATATAAAATATTATAAAAAATGGTTGCGCGACAAATGTCTATAGTAATTCCACGACGTTTGCCAATTCCTATGAAGAAAATGTCTAGGAAGAGTTACAGCGTTTCGAAAAAGAAAATATAAAAAAACCCTGTAAAACCTGCTTCACCAAGGTCTGTTCGAATTTAACGACTAAATACTTTTCACCTAAGGCGAAGGATTGAATAGCCATCATCAACAAAATTTACTCACCCACAAACTTCCAAAAGACTACAGCGTAAATCAAGACCTGTTTCGGATTTCAGTTATTCAGAGAAACCAAAGCCAGCTGAATTGTCAGGGGATCAACACGAAACCCAAATGACTGAAATTGAAAAGCTGATTGCCAGTGACACCAGCTTGTCACTTTACACCAGATATAGTCATTTTCTAAGTCCGGTTAAATGTGGCATAAGGCCGAAAGTATGGAGCACCCAGTGAGGATTGAACTCACTACTCAGTCGTAATTGATCTAGCAAGACAAGCTTTCTAACCATTACACCACGTTGAGGTGCCCCCTTTTTTTCCCAAGCGTAGCTTGGATGTGGCACAAGGCCGAAAGTAAAGAGCACCCAGTGAGGATTGAACTCACTACTCAGCTGTAATTGTTCTAGCGAGACAAGCTTGCCAACCATTACACCACCCCGAGGAGCCCCTTTACACCAGATATAGTGGCAAGGTTCGATCTCCTTATAGACTTTTATATTGAAAGGACTTTAAAAATAAATGGGGGATGTGGAGTAATCCACAGTTACCTCCCTTGTTAAGAAATGGCATCTGCCTTCGCTATAAAAACGGAGCATGAACGAGGAGGGGGAGGTTTTAAATTTTACACGTTAACGAGTTTGGACGTCAAAAGAAACAGTTGAAGACTTCATCTTCTCAACTTTCCACCTCCTGTAATTTAATACACTTAAATAACACAACAGGTAGTAACTTCTGTAGTTACACGCGATTCAAAATTAAATAAATAACTCATTTAAAATTAAATGCAAATATCGAACAGAATGAAAGGTTTAAAAACCAATTCTTTATTAAAGAGCTAATATGATTTTGCTTTTCGTCGCAATTACAATTGATATCGTCTAATTAAACCTTAATTAAAACTTAATCGGGGAAAAGTACGTTACTCATATGATTTTTTTTCCTTTTTTTTCTTTTTCTAGCACGCATACTGTGACGTATTCGAAATACTGCAGAGTTCAGGTTTCGTAATGTCTTTTAAGAGTTACTTTATGTGAAGGGATCATAAAAAATGGTGATTTTAAAAGAAAAATTGCGCGCAAAATAAATGTAAACAAACTACGCACATCGGTTGCGTATACGAAGAAAGATTATGCCGAATTAAGGTGTCGAATAAAGATAAAATAATTTTATTATTTCTAAATTCTTATGCCATTTACGTTCATATGACGCTGAAGGTAAAAGGCTAGAGGTTAAAGGCCGAATTCCCAAAAGCCCTCCCCAATAGCTAACCTAAAGTCCGCACGAAGCGCGGCTTCTTGGCTAGTGATAAATATTTTTACATTATTATCTGTCTATATTTCTGAGATGAAGTATTGTGTACACTATTTACATTATTCGGACTGCTGTCCTCATCTTTATCGCCATTTTTATTACAACGTTTCGGCCGTTGTACGCTCCGGCCTTCTTCAGGTGGTTGGAATGTCGAACTGAACCCTTTATTTCGCTCACTGGGGTAGACTGTCATTGAGGACACATGACACAGTGGATAATGGCGTTAGTTTGATCCAATGACAGGACCCAAAGAGTGTGAGTTTAATACTCGGGTAAGGCAGTGGAGAACTTGGAGAGGTGAATTAACAGGAGATAACTGACATCCATTAAACATGGCACGTGGAACTAGAACAGTGAGCGAAATAAAAGGTTCAGTTCGACATTCCAAACACCTGGAGAAGGCCGGAGCGTGCAATGGCCGAAACGTTGTAATAAATATGGCGACAAAGATGAGGACAATATTCCGAATTTTTACATTATATAATAAAATTTTTTCTACTGACGTAATAAATATGTTAACATTACGGGATATTATCTTATAACATGATAATTATTGTCAGCATGGGCCTTGATTTTAGCTTAGAAAGATATTCTCCTGCTGTGATAAAGATTTACACCTTACGTAACATTCCTTTTCTATGACATGATACATATTTTCACCTTACGTAATAAAGATTTTCCTTTTGCGCAATAAAGATTTTTAAATTACATGATAAAACTTTTCACCTGACGTGATAGATATTTTCATATTAAGTGGTAAATATTTTATGACACGATAAACATTTTTACCTTACGTGATAATCATTTTCTCTTGACGTGATAAATATTTTCTCTTGGCGTCATAAATATTTTCTCTTAACTTGATAAATATTTTCACCTTACTTGATAGTTTCCTTTCACGTGGTAAAAATTTTCAGTGTACATGATAAACCTTTTCTCCTGACGTTATAAATATTTTCACATTCCATGTTAAAGTTTTTATCATGACGTGATAAAAAGTTCCACCTTACGTAATCATCTTTTTCTTCTGACATGCTAAATATTTTCACTTGCTGTGATAAATATTTTGACTTTACGTTAAAAAGATTTTCTCCTGACATGATAAAGATTTTCTCCTGACATGATAAAGATTTTCTCCTGACGTGGTAAAGATTTTCTCCTGACATGATAAAGATTTTCTTACGTGAATATTTTTTTACGTAATAAAGTTTTACTCTTGACATGATAACGATTTTTACATGATAAACTTTTTTCCTGACGTGGTAAATTTTTCTCTTGACGTTTGAAAGCTTTTCTCTTGACGCAAAAAAACCAAAACAAAACAAAAAAACAACATACCTTACTTAATATTATCTTTTAGGATGATAAATATTGTCACTACACGTGATAAATATTTTTCCTGTCATGTTAAATATCTTGACTATACATTAAAAAGATTAACTCCTAACGTGATAAATATTTTCACTTTACGTAATACTCATTATTCTTATATGATAATGACCTTCAACTGAATTGATTACGATTTTCATCTGACGTGATAATTGATTATGTCTTACCGAAAACTCGTTTTTCACCTTACTTGATAATGATATTCAACGTAACTGATATTGATTGACATGTTACAGCAAAATCATCCTATACAAAGATTTTTCCCCTTAATATTTTTTAAATTTTCCTTTTTACCCAACTATAAAATGATCCCCTTCTGGTGAGATTACGATTTCAATCTTACGATATAATGATTTTCACCCAAAATGGCGATAACTTTTTAATTTACACGATAAAGATCTTCATATTTTACACGGTAACGATTTACACCTTGCGTCATAATAATTTCGACACTACGTGATAAATATTTGTATCCAACTTGAAAGTAATCTTTTGTGTATATACAAACCTCTCTGCGGTGGGAGGATTTAATACGCAGTTAGGTCCTTGTGGTGAACTCACGATCGTGCATAAGAAGCAAAGAAAAAGAAATTCCCATTCATTAGGATCATTGCACGTTAACGGTGGTAACCACCAGCCCTCCCTATCAATTGCAATCATTTTTTTCTAATCTTGCGCCAAGCAAGGCAACAAAGCGACTAAGCCGCAAGTGGTTACTGACTGGGAGAGAATATGAGAAAAAGTAAACATTATTAAGGAGAGAGAAGAATAAAAGAACAGGAATAAAGAAAACAGAAGATAACGATTGACATTAAATTAATATTTCAAAGATCAAAGTTAACTGGAAAGAAGAAAGTATTTCTTATGCAAGAAGCGCGTGAAAAGAAATTTTTAGCATAGGACTCATGGTTACATATAGATGGATTGTAAAAAGATGAGACCCAACCGCCAATCTAGTACTGCGCTTAAATCGTTGCCTAATACAAGTCTTCTTTTATACGGCGGTGACTCCCAGGAAGGCTACTTTGTTTCCCCTTTTCCATATTTTCTTGGCAGCCACGAGACAGGAAGATTCTGTAAAATATATTAGTCAATCTATCAGTGACTTCAGTTACAGAATACATAAGTGAATATAGGCGAAAGATTAGAGGCTTAACCAAACTGGTAGCTGAGTGAAGATCCAAGGAAAATCACTGCAAGGAAAATAAATGTTTCAGCAATTCTTGGCCATTCATGAAGTTTAACTTCCTGATTTACAACGTATTTCTGATGAAAGTAATAATTGTAATACTAGCCGTTTCCTTATAAGGAAACATTTGGCATTTATTGAGCATGCAGCCATTGCTATTCTTCTTAGGCTTTTCTTCACTCCATGGCTATCGGGCTGGGATCAAAGTATAGTATCTGTTCTCATCTTTAATGGTAATGGTAATATTCGGCATGCGATGGATTCTACTGGAATCCATTGCATTCACTTACGTGCTAATACCCTTAAGAAAGGTATAAATCCACTTCATCTCCTACCCCCAGCTATGGGTAAATAGTAGGACAGACCGGGTTCTATAAGCCTTTTGATGGCAAATGGTCTACGCAGAAAAAAATAGCAACCTACTGCAGGAAAAAATCTGCCTCGTCCGTCATGTATCGAAAGATACATGATCGCCTAAGCGTGCATCACGAATAGCTCCTAATAAATATTTGGCATTCCTTGACAGCTAGTGTTACAGTCAATTTAATATTTTTTTTAAATCTTTTATTAAAACTACTTTATAGAAAAATATGTTTTCTAACTATTATCACATTTTCAAACTATTGATGGAGTGTTTCCTTCCTAAGTTTTTGTTTAAAGGAGTGTAGAACATCAGCATTTTCATTTTGCTATTATTTTCTCTTCGTGAAAGAAACATGTGCTTTCTATGTTTGTTGCCGATGCTGTAGCAAATAACCTGATTTGTGTTATTTGATATAGTTTTTTATTTGTGCTTTTATAGCGACAGTTCATTGGTTTCGAATAAGGATGGTCCTCACAAAAACCTACAATATTCACTCGCTTGAAATCTTTTTCAATCATTGATCTGAGAAAGTGGTTTTATACAGTTCAGATATTTCTGAACGGGCTTGGCGCAATACAATCATCCATATAATGTCTCGATTTGATGAGATGCTATTTAACTATTTCAAGTTTTTCACTTAAAGCTTTTTTTTTTTTCTGTAAAGGAATCATTAAGAATGACATTGGCTGTAAAGATTCTTTGCGATTTTTTGCTTTAGTCAAAGTCATTAGCGAAGTAATTTAATTATATTGGGTTTGCCAAAAACTTAGGTTTATTAAGTACGTCTAATTTATAAGCGGATTAACTTTTTTGCCAACCCGATACTTGCATTTAATCCTAATCTCTGACTCAGTTGTTATTTTTTTTTCTAAGCACAGAGTGCCGATCTTTAACCAAAAAGAATTTCCAGGTAAAAATATTAAAATTAGTTGATGAAATAGTCTGTCTCCAGTAAAAAATTATTTAGTATCTTAGCGAAGAAGATATTAAAATCAGATCATGTCTGTTGATGGGCACTTCGACGTGATGTGATGGCTAGCAAGCATAAAGAAGAATTTCGATAGAGTAGTGAGTTCGATCTTCACTGGGTGCCCCATACTTTCGGCCTTGTGCCACATCTGAGCTACGCTTGGAAAATCATTTGGGAACCTCGACATGGTTTAAAGGTTAACAATTTTGTGTCACAAGATCAATTACGACTGAATAGTGTGTTCGATCTTCACTGGCTGCACAATAATTCCGGCCTTGTTAAACGGCCCTTCGACGTGGTCAGCAATCTTGGCTCGCTAGATCAATTTCGACTGAGCAGCGAGTTCGATCCTCAATGGGTGCCCCATACTTTCGGCCTTGTGCTACATCAAAGCTACACTTAGAAAATCACCATGACTGTTGAATGTCTGTTGATGAGCACTTCGACATGGTGTAATGCTTAAAAAGCTTTTCCTGCTGGTTCAAATAGGACTGTAGCGACACGGATTGAGGAATCGGAGAGCCGAGTTCGAATTTCAGTCGAATCGATTACATTCACTAATATCCTTGGAAATGGTATGAATCATCTCCTTTCCCCCAGCTATTGGTAAATAGCGGGACAGTCTGGATTCTATAGCCTTGGATGGCAACTGGTCTACTGCAGAAAGAAATGGCAAACTACTACAGAAAAAAAAAATCTGCCTAGTCAATAATGTATGGAATGATACATGATCGCCTAAGCGTGTGGCACATAACTGATTAAGTGAGTTTGATCCTCACTAGGTGCCCCATACTTGGCGGAATATACCTCTTTTCGAGTCGCTATTGTACAAGGGTATTTGAGCGTAAGTGGAGATAACGAACCCGAATCTCTAATTTCTTATTACGAGCCGTTTGTCCATCAAACCACCGGCGCATATCTAAGCTGACAACAACTGGTCTTATTCCCAAGCGGTCAGCCATCTAGCTATTGAACTGGATTGAAACTGACCAGACAAGAACCGGTGTTTTCAAACGTACTATGGCCGTAGACATTAACTGAAAAGACTTAAATAAAACATGTTACATTTTTTGCTTTTGTTTTTAACCATTTCACCCCAAGCAGGGCGTAAGTGCCACTAGAACGCAAGGGATTACAGAGAGTGAGATCAAGAGTAAAGGGAAGTGTTTGAGGAAATAATATAGAGAAGGAGAGGATCATGATCAAAGCATCAGAAGATGTCGATTGACATTACATTTGAATATTTGAAGATTATAGCTATCAGGGAAGCAAGTAAGAGGAAAGGAGTTCTGCTGCCGGGAAGTGCAAGAGAAAAAGATATTATAGACATTTAGATACAGACATTTAGATATAGGCATTTAGATATAGACATTTTTAATCATTTCACCCCAAGCAAGGCAGGAATGCCACTAGCACGCAAGAGGTTACATGGAGTGAGAGCAAGAGTAAAGAGAAGTGTTTGAGGAAAGGATAAGGAGAAATACGGGGGGGGCAGGATCAAGGCATCAGAAGATGTCGATTGACATTACATTTGAAGATTATAGCTATCAGGGAAGCAAGTAAGAGGAAGGGAGTTCCACTGCCGGGAAGTGCGAGTGAAGAAGCTGTTGTCGACATTTTTTAAGCATTTCACCTAAGCAAGACAGAAGTGCAACTAGTAAGCAAGGGTTTACAGATAGTGAGAGCAAGAGGAATGACGAGTGTTTGAGGAAAGGATATAGAAAAGGACGGGGATCAAGGCATTTAACTGTTTCGACGGTGAATGGTTGGACCGGGATGACAACCTAGTAGCAAGCTTAAATTCATGCAGTTGGGGCACCAGCAAAAGTAGATCGTCAAGACAGTTGCCTTGAAAATATTTATAGAAAAGACAGAGGGAAGCCACTGCACGTCTGTGAGAAAGTGATTGTAGATTAGATGCCAAATCAGGACCTATCACAATGCATATCACTCTCTGGATTTTGTCTAGGATCTAGAGATGAATAGCGGGGGGTACCAAACCATATATGACAACAGTATTCAATGCAAGGACAAATGTTAGATTTGTAGATTTGAAAGATGGACTCAGGCGAGCCCTGCCGATGTCTGTTCCAAGTGCATGTAAGTGTGTTAGATGTTGGTTTCACCTAGGATAGCGAGATAAGTCCCGTGTTCAAATCACACCGTTTTCCTATTGTCAGTGAGGAGACTTCTTGATAATATCAGCTTAAGTAGATGATGTCTGCAAAAGGAAGTAAGGGGAAATGAGAAGAAAGAGAGATTGCATGGCTTTTACCCAAAAGAGCCCAACATGATAATTACAAATTGGAGATGCCAAAATAAAGCAAGTTCAATAATTTAAATATTTCGGAAGTATTTTCACAGAGGACGGATAATGTGACACTGAAATCCGAAGGTGCATTGTGTTAGCAAAAAATGCCTTCCAAAACGTAAGCAAAGTATTAAGAAACAGTAATATTTCATTAGAAATAAAGACAACGCTACTGAACTCTTACGCAATATCGATCCGCTTATATGACAGTGAATGCTGGAAGATTTCTCCTCAGACGAAGGAGGGACTTTAAGCAACAGAAATGTTTTTCTACAGAAGGATGCTGAGAATACCATAGAGTGAACATGTGACCAATTACGAAGAAAAATTGGAAAAAATGGACCCTAATACTTAGCTGAAAAGAGACAACCGAAATTTCTAGGGTACATAGCGTGAGATGGGATTAGAACATTTTAAAACTGAAAGGATATATTAAAGGCAAATAGGTCAGAGGAAAGCTGCGTGTAACTTACCTAATGAGCTTGTGTAAATGGTTGGTAGAACACAGTTTAGGAGATATAGCAAAAGGGCAACATTCACTAAGAGATAAAAATGACAGGAAAATCTGGACAGCCATGATCGCCCACGGACACTGCAAATAAGAGATGATGAAGAAGAAGGCTTTTATGAGCAGGTAGGGTAACAGTTATCGACGCGAAACGGAAAATATTTACAAGAGTCATTTATCTTTATAAGAGTCAGATTAAACCCAAAACGGAATTTTACTGACATGTCTAGGCAGGAGCTGCACAATCTTCACTTGTCAGCCTTGACAGAGTTCAGAATCGTTCACACGGTCTTCTAGAGAATTAGTATTTCTCATTTTAGATCCTCGTTCCGACAGACGCAGCGTTGCAAGTCATTCGCTACGCTATCCTTATTCTCATGGAAAATGTTCACATGAGCGCTCCATTCTGCAGTTCCACCAGGTCAGACATTTACAGCTATAATTTGCCAAAATTACCCCAATTTTCTCCGTATTCCGTTTGTATAGCGGAAGTTCTACTCTTTTTGAATTACTGCTCAGTGGAATAAGCCCTCACATAGATGTTTGCCTAAAATCTACAATCTTAACCTCTTCAAATCAAGTAACAGTTGCTATATATCCTCCTTATCCTCACATCGCTTCCTTTTACTTCCACTTACGTTTATAGACACATGCCACCGTATCCAGTAACTACAAGTGTGTGGGTGGTTCTATGGATAACGGCTCTGAATGAAAAATCAGAAAGCAGTGTTCGAATTCCAGTCAAGCTTGCTGTATTAACTTACGTGCAAATACCCTTTCTAAATATATGAATTCCCTCTCCCAGGTATGGGTTAAATAATATCGCATGTCTCTAGAAGAATCATTGTTATCTAAAAAAATGTTAATGAAATATTCCATCCATAAATAAATAATAAAAAGTTATTTTTACAACCCCCCAAATGTTTCAGGACCAAGGTTTGAGAATCCGTAAAAAAATAAATAAAATATCAATGATAGATATTTCTTAGGTTTTGTATTGGTTGAACTTTAGTATTAGACAGTCGACGAACCGGGTTCAAATTGCAGTCTAATTTGTTTATTTCATTTTACACTAATAGTCTTGGGAAAGGAATGAATTCATCTCTGCTAGTTCCTATACAGCGAGACGATTCTGAGAGAACTAGAAGTCCTACCAGGATTTATTATTGACGGCCCCAATCTTAACAACAAAGATATACAGATGACACAGTGTTAATAGAAGACACAAAAAGAAAGTTTAAAAAAAGATCCTGCAGAAGATAACGAAGGAAAGCGATAAGAAAGGGTTAAATATTAACTGTAAGAAGACGGAATATATGGTTGTTAGTAAAAGGTTGAGTCCAAAGTGCAAATTACAAATCGGGGATACAAATATCAAAGAAGTGCGGAAATTTAAGTATTTGGGAAGTGTTTTAACAGAGAACGGAATGAGTGTGACTGAGACCCGTAGGCGTATTGGGATAGACAAAGATGCCTTCCAAAAGCTAAGCAGAGTACAAACAAATAGGGAAAATTTGCTATAAACAAGGAAAAGTGCTAACTTGCTACGTGAATATCTGTCGTCCTGTGTAACAGTGAGTGCTGAATGCGGTGAATGGATTTGGAGCAACAGAAATGTGATTCTCCAGAAAAAATTCTGAAGGTGCCATTGACCGAACATGCGAATAACAACAATGTTTTGGAGAAAATGGAAACAAAAATAACCCAATACTTAAAATCAGGAAGAGACTGATGAGTTTTCTAGGGCATATAATGAGGAAAGTGGGCTTGAAGAATCTGGTGCCAAATGTTAGTAATTATAGTCTTCTATCTGTAACCAAAAGATGGGACGTTGGACATTAATAGTTTAAAGAAATGGAAGCAATGATCACCTACGTCTTAAACAGACATCATATAAAAGGAGAAGAAAGGAAGGAAGGAAGGAAAGAAGGAGGGAGGGAGGGAGTTAGGAATGAAGGAAGGGAGGGAGAAAGGGAGGAAGGAAGAAAGAAAGAAAGAAAGAAAGAAAGAAAGAAAGAAAGAAAGAAAGAAAGAAGACAAAGAAAGAAAAATCTACGATGGTGGATGAACAGATCCATTGCCTCAAAGCTGAATTTTGCTATGAGTTTTTGAATATAAAATTTCGTCACAATTCGATTAAGTGCATTGACAAATATAAAATTATATAGGTTGATAAATAATTGTGAAAAGTATTTTTCCTCATTTCGCTACGGAATTATTGATATACAAACTTGTGAAAATTAACTGAAACAAAACGAATAATTTCGTTATTATTTACTTTTTATTTCGCATTTTTCCAATTAAACATGGCCCAGTGCACATGTTAGTGCTTCGTATGTCCATTCCACAAAGTCGTTGCTTGCAGATTGACCACAAATTTTCAATTGCATTTAAATTTGGAGAGTTTCCGGGTCAGTCTATAATACTTTCATTTGCTCACTGGTAAGGCTTGCCAGTGTGTTTGGGCAGTGTTACAATTTTGGTATGCCACCTTGGAGTAAAGTCCATCGCAGACAATGTCCGTAGGATAATTAATCGACAGTGCAGACAATAGTGTCTGAGCGTGATAAAAATCTGATGTAATCACGGATGACGCAATATTTTTCAAGGACAAACAAATTTCATCACCCTCGCCGAAAATAGATTCATATTATTTCACACAACTACAAATGAACTAATCTGAAGATAAAATAGAAATCGATTACACCGTGTCAATCCAATGGGTCTAAAACTGACCGTATGGTGAAAGAAAAGAGACTAAAGCGATTGTTTCAATTAATTTGCGCAAGGGTTTATGTCGGCACTTATTGGACTGATTTTCGAAATTCGATAGGTTTACGGGTAACAACTGTATCCTTAAAATGGTCTAGTGATAAGAATTAATAGTGAAAACTCCAGCCTTTCAACTGACTTTACTTTGTTTTAACTAAACACATCTGTAGTTTCAGGAATATCTCTTAAACAAGAATTTCATAACTCGAAAGCCGGATTCTATTTTCCCTTTGCTAATTATTGATTCTTTGAATAGAATTGCGCAAATTCATGGACTCTGAACTTCGGAGCATTAAAATAATTAAACAAAAATTGATTTCTTTTTTCCAATCGAAATTCTTCTACAAGAACCGAATATTGATCAACTTGTAATCTCACAAGAGATTAAAGCTATTTTAAATACAATTATTGATTATTAATTCTTCTTCAAATTGTTTACAAGATGATCTCATCATGTTTAAATCTTTAGAATATGAACTTAATCATGAAAAGCGTCATTACAAGGGCTGTTCACATGTTCAAACTTTATTTTCAGGGTATATTATTATGGAAATACATTATTATTAACGTCGTAGCATACCTACGGACGATAATGGGTATGCCCCCATTCATATAAATACAGTAGTAAATACTGTGTGTTGGTCTGCAGTTGGAGATTCATTGTGGAATTCACCTTACTCACTTCTAGCAGTTGATTACTACTATGTGCCGCTGGTGAATCTTATATGTGTTGTTCTTGTCCTAAGTATTATCGTTCATTACCAACCTTTGTGTGATTATTCTATTCAGTAACCTTCCCTAGGTTAAAACAGTTAGGTAGATATGAATGTATTTGAAATCCTTATGGGTCGCAGTCGTCGAATGTTACTGTCAAATTGTCGTATGTTTGTGGTGAGTAGCCATTTTGCATGGGTTATTTAATGCCGACAAGATTTTTATTGCTGGTCATTTTTTTTATTTTTCAAAAATATATTGCTGGTTGCTGTGGTATATCTACAGACGATAATGGGTATGTCCCCATTCACATAAATACAGTAGTAAATACTGTATGTTGGTCTGCAGTTAGAGATTCACTGAAGAATCCAGTTGACTCACTTCTAGCAGTTGACTACTTCTACACACCACTGGTGAATCTTATATGTGTCATTCTTGTCCTAAGAATTATCGTTCATTATTAATCTTCATGTGATTATTCTATTCAGTAAGTTAGTAATTCTTTCTGTGGTAGACCAGTTACCAACCGAGACTATAAATCCCAGCCTGTCCTAAAATTTACCCATAGCTGGGGTAGGAGAGTTGGATTCATATCTTTTCCAGATGTATTAGGACGAAAGTGAATGTAATAAACTTGACTGGAATTCGAACATAACTCTCCAATTCCTCAATCCGATTTGTTTTGTTTTGTTTTACGGCATATCAACCTCAATGGGTTATTTAATGCAAACAAGATTTTTTATTATTGGTATTATTTTTTATCTATCTATCTATCTATCTATCTATCTATCTATCTCAGTATATATTGGTTTGGTTTGATTTTGTTTGGTTTGTTTTACGGTATATCAACATCAATGGGTTATTTAATGCCGACAAGATTTTTATTGCTGGTCATATTTTTTTTTATTTTTCAAAAATATATACAGACGATAACGGGTATGTCCCCATTCACATAAATACAGTAGTAAATACTATGTTGGTCTGCAGTTGAAGATTCGTCTCTAGCTGTGATGGTCAAACTCTCTGCCTTCAGACAGAGAGGATCTCCAGACGAGTCTATGTCGAAGGGCAGAGTCTCGTCTCGGGAAACAGCTACCCGATCCAGTTTTATACGGAGTCTACGGGGAATTTTTGGCCGAGCTTACGGACTCCGATAGGTCACTTTAAATTCGTCCTTGTGCCACATTAACCGCGTGGGGCGGTTAGTAGATATCCTACAATTGGAGATTCGTCTCCAGCTGTGCTGGTCAAACTCTCTGCTTCCAGACACAGAGGACCTCCAGACACAGAGGACCTCCAGACGACGCTATATCGAGAGGCAGAGTCTCTTCTCGGGAAACAGCTACCCGACCCCGTTTCATGGGGAATTTTTAGCCGAAACTAGGGGCTCGGTAGCCCAAGTTAAATTCGGCCTTGTGCCACCTCTGACACCGTGAGAGGGTTGGTGTTCCACACACTCGAGCGTGTGTCATGTCTAAGCTACGCTTAGGAAATCATTGGTCTGCAGTTGGAGATTTGTCTCCGGCTGTGCTGGTTAAAATCTCTGCCTCCGGGCAGAGAGGATCCCAAGAGAAGGCTATGTCCAAGGACAGAGTCTTGTTTCGGGAAACAGCTACCCGATCCCGTTTTATAAGGGGACTACGGGGAATTCTTGTACGAGCCTACGGGCTCGGTAACTCCACATTAAATTCGGTCTTGTGCCACATCTGACCGCGTGGGGCGGTTAGAAGATACCCAGCAGTTGGAAATTCGTCTCCAGTTGTGCTGGTCAAACACTCTGACTCCGGGAAGAGAGGATCCCCAGACGAGGCAATGTCCAGGGGCAGAGTCTCATCTCGGGAAACAGCTACCCGATCCTGTTATATACTCGCTTGCTTAAACTCAACGTTGATTCTGATTCCGCAGAACTGGGTTGGGTGTGAAAAAGTATTTGTTGTTAACATTCTTTTTTCATTCGCTGTTTCAAGTTACGAGTCCTTTTTTAAAGCTGATCGTTTTGTGTTCATTTTGTTTAGTTCTTTTTTCGTAACAGATTTAATGTTTAGTATAGAGCTTAGAAAAAATTCGCAGTGTGAGATAGACAAGATGTAAGGCATGTAGCAACATCAGCACGCCAAAGGGCACTCCTTTAAAGAGAAGGAAGGGCAAAAATATTTTAAGTCAAGTGATAGCGATTGCTGTATGAGTCGTACGATTTTTGAATCAAGCACGGGCAACGCCGGGCCATGCTGCTAGTTACGTATAAAAAGATACATTTTATAATTTTGAAAGTCTTTATCCTTTCAAGGTTTGTTTGCTCTTTCATTTATTAATTTTCTTCTTACCATAATTTTTTGGCTTATCAGTTCTACAGTTTTCTAATACTAATAAGAATAATTCGTAGCGCCTTCTCAGGTTAACATTCTCGGCTGATATGAAGTGGAAAGACTATATTGAATCCATTGCTAAGTCCGCTGCTAAGAAAGTCGGTTCACTGTATCGGGAAAGACAATTTTCCTCTCCAGAATCTATCTTCTATATCTATAAGTCTACCATTAGTCCATGTCTTGAATATTGCGGCCACATATGGTCTAGTGCTCCTGCTGTACACCTAGAGATTCTTGATAAAATCCCAAGAAGAATCAGCAATATTTTTGATTCTGACCTGGCATATAGGCTTCAGTCACTGTGATTTCCCTATAAATACTTTCGTAGTAATTTTTCGGATATCTTCGTTATCGTAGTTAGACTTTATGAATTTAAGCGCAATATCAGATTGGCATCAAGATCCCATTAATTCAGAGTAGAGTTGGCGAAATGTAACCGTAAGTTCTATGCTAACAGTTTCTTCTCTCGCACATCAAGTTTGCGGAACTCCATTCCGTCACCAAGAAATGTCAGTCATTATCTACTGCCTTCCTGATTTCTCTTCTTTGTTCTCTCTCCTTAATATTTTTTGTTTTTCTTATTCTTTCACGCTCAGTATCTCCTTGTGTTTCAGTGGATCAAATGGCGTGCACGGGGGTGATATGATTAATATATATATATATATATATATATATATATATATATATATATATATATATATATATTGATGCATGCTTCATTAAATAATAAAGACAAGTGTTGTCTATTCATTTTATGTAAATTCTTTTCATATCGTCTAATAAGCTTAATAACATTATCAGTAAACGAAGAAAGAAAATCACAATACGGATACATATTTTTTTAATCCTATCTAAGCTTTCGGCTTACATAAACCATTATTAAAGATAACAATTACATTACAATATATTAAGCAATACACGGACAAAACAATAATGACAGACTGTTTATATTTACATGGAAGATTTCCAAGCAACGACAAACTCGTGCATACGAGACGATGGAAGCGAAAATCGCACCGCAGCTCATGACGTCACATATGAAACACGAGAGTGAAAATGAGAAGTATTAAGTATGGGAAGCCGTTGGTATAAATTAAATTGCTTCTGTTATAAATTATAGGCATTTAAGAATATTTGCGGAGATTTCATAACTTATTTTGTTCAGGTTAGGCTTCAACTGTTTTATGTATATAGAATTTTTAGTTTTTGTTTATTGTTTTCATGTTTAAGTATAGTTGTGTTTTCTACAAGGATTTTCAGAATTGTGTATGCGGCCAGACATGTTGTTTTAAATGCCTAAGAATGTTATTATTTAATCCGTTGAAGATACAATCTCCCAAAGGGCACTTGAATTTGTAAACTATATATATATATATATATATATATATATATATATATATATATCAAGCTTTTTGAATTTTCCTATACTTGTATTTTGATTGGTCCATCTAGCTTTTGTAACAACGTTTTCCCTCGTGAAGGATTGTTAATTAATTCGAAACTTTTAAAACCATTTATTTTACATTCAACATCATCACTTGATAAGACACTGAGAGTGTTGAAAACAAAATGGCTATTTTTGTAGTGATTTTATAACATATTTATGTTATAATTTTTTAAATAAATAATTATATATATATATATATATATATATATATATATATATATATATAATTAAGTTATGAAGAACTTGGTAATCCGTATGGGTAATCCCAAGCAGGATGAAATCCTGAGAGCTCAGTGTAAATCAAGAGCTAATATTTAAAAGAAAGATAGACCACTTTTAGGTACCATTATAATAATTTATTTCACCAGAGTCCTTTTAAAGGACGCCGGATCATCAGATAGCACTTCCAAAAATGAAATGAAACGAAAAATGGAATTAAAATTGATGGGTAATGTATGTTTTTGTAATTTAACAGAGTGTGTAAGAGGGATAGTTAAATAGACATGGTAGAGTATAGGGAGGGATTAATTTCATATATCTCTCAAGTATACTTTGTATTGGGGGAGGAGGAGTGACCAGACCTTGACCTATTTAGACGGTTAACAACGGAAGTGATATATTGAAATATATTGAAATATTGCATAAATTGCTAAAACCCAATTACAGCCTCTTTCTCTTTACTTTCCTCTCCCTCTTCTTTCTTTTTCTTTTTCCTTTTTCTTTTCTCCCTACTCCCCTCCCATTTCAATATATCACGAATTCCAAAATTAAATTAAAGATATTAGTTCCATTCCATCTTCAAGCGAATTTGGCTTCAAAATTCGCTTGAGGATGAAATGGAACTAATGTCTGTAATTGCAAAATTAAATTCGAAGCTTTTAGCTTCCATTTTTAAAACATGGTTAGAACTGTGTAGCGAAAAACTCATATTTTAAATCAGTTAATTTATGATATTAATGCTCTGTAAATTTACATTGAGCACTATTTTGTAAAAATAAAAATATTTTTAAGAACACCGGATTATATATCTTAGTGTTCTTTATATATATATATATATATATGTTGTTTTCTTTTTTTAGGCAAAAGGAAGAAAAAAGAAAAAATAATAATTTCTTATATTTTTTATCATGATAGAGATTAACGGTTTTTTTGTTGTTGTTGTTGTTTTTTTGCCAGGCTTCAGTATAAAGAAAGGTTCAGTCGCAGTCCGGACAAAATGTAAATAGTGTCCATAAATCATTATTTACACTATCTGCATTCTTGCTATTATCCTTACCTTTGTTGTTGTTATCACAACGTTTCCGTCATTGTGTCCGCCGCCCTTCATCAGGTGTATATCGACCTGCTTAACGTACTGGAAATTTCGAAAAAAAATTTCAGACTCTTAATGACTGACGAATGCTACATTTGGTGGCGAAAATTAGCCTGTAAATTTGTGATAAAATTAAAAAAAAAAAAAAAGTATTCAGAATAAAGGCAAGACCTTTATCTCTCTGTAGCTATGGGTTAAATAGTAACATACATTTTTAGGGTCAGTCAGTTATGTGCCATGCATGATACACGCTTAGGCACGTAACTTTCGATACATGACTGACGAGGTAGATTTTTTCTCCGCAGTAGGTTGATATTTCTTTCTGCGATAGTCTATCCAAGTCTATAGAACCCGGTCTATCCTGCTATTTACCGATAGCTGGGCGAAGAAGTAGAGGATTCATGCCTTTCCTAAGGGTTATTATCACGTAAGTGAATGTAATGGCTCTCCGATTCCTCAATCCGAGCCGTTAACCCCCTTGCCTCCTTTTCCGGGTACGTTTTAAATACTGAATGTAAAATAACCATAAAATTGTAGTTCTAATGTTCTTTCAGTCAGTCAGGCAACAGCCATACGCTATATATGCTTGGGTGATCATGTCTCTCCACAACTTCCTCACCTAAATAACTGCTGATTTTCAGTTAAGCGCCATACGTAATACACTCTTGGGCGATGGTGACTCTCTCGATTAATGACTGACTAGGGGAGAAGATTTTTCCGCAGTAAGTTGCCGTTTCTCTCTGAGGTAAACTTGTTGTCGATCAAGGCTATAGGGCCAAATCTGTGCTGCTATTTAACCCATAGCTGGAGGAAAAGAGATGGATTCATAAATTTCCGAAAGGTATCTGCGCGTAAGTGAATATAACGATCTCGACTGGAATTCGAACTCGGCTCTCTGATTTCTCATCCCGAGCCGATATCGATTATACTACAACGCACATGCTTGCTTTCTTTGTATCGATTTTACCCTTTTAAAATGAATTTCGATTTTATCTACACCAGACAGTGAATGCTGAACGAATTCAAAAATGGCCTTTCAGTAATGGAAGCGGCAAGTAAAGGTCCTTCTGTCTATAGAAAGAGAGCTTTAAGTATCAGGACATGCCAATAATTCCTCGACCAATTTCAGATCGGGAACTTTTTATCCCGACAATTCCCTGCCGGACGACCAAGCTCTCTCAATATTGAGCGTTGGTGTAAAAGGGACTTAGGGAAATTTCTAAACAAACAACACCAGCATTAGAGAAACAGTTCAATACAAACCACACATCGATCATAAAAACATCTTTATGGACACAGAAGTGTTTAATCTTGTTCGATGGAACTCTATTCATCTGACGCTTTCTCAGCTTAATCAAAGAGTCCGCTTGTAATTGAAGAGTAGATCTTCTATCGAATCTTTTCTGGTTAGCATCATCATTGATACAAAATGGCTTCTCTAGATATCCAATGAAAACATCAATTGATAATGACAATCCATCCCCAGACAAAGACTACACCCGAGAGAGTTATATTCTATGTGTAGTGGAATATATACGTGTGGTGAACAATTACGTAGAAGCGAGCGAGTCAGAGTGGCTTGCATCTGATGCAAAGGAAAATAAGTTCCTTACCTCAATACTCGACACGCAGCAGCGACATTTTGTTCCTTCAAAACGGCATAAATCTTCCTTCGCCATTTTAGGTTATTCCAAAAGTGTATGTTCTGTAACGTTGTCTTTTGTACAGGTTTGTGTCGTTCGACCAATAGCAAATCGTGTGCTGATTGGTCGGACTGAAGGATATCATTTGACTGGGTAACTGAAGACAAAGCAAATAACGCTAATTGCTCAGTCGTCCGTGATGTTGTTATGATTAAAGAGGGCTGAAGCAGTGAGGAGAAAAAAAAACGTTGGTTTTGTCAAGTTTTGCCTGACGAGGATTTTTGATATTTTTTAGTCTTATCTGGTTTCTTCTCTACTCGAAAGCAGAGAGATCAAAATGCAGAGCATTAACGAATTTAATCGTTAACTTCAGTATTTACCCGAGACCTCCCCACAAGGCGGTATGTGGCACAAGGCCTGTTTTTAACGTGGTATTTAACTGAACCCTTTATTTCCTCCAGTAGAGTTGATTGTTCTAGTTCCACGTGCCATACCTCTACCGGATGTCTCAGTACCTGCTATCTCCCTTTAACTCAACTCTCCAAATTTTTGTTTACGTCAGCTGTAGCCAGGTATCGAACTCACAACTCAAGTCACTAGACCCAACCAACGTTTTTATCTACTGGCCCATGTGTCCTCCAGGACACATGGGCCAATGAATAAAAGCGTTGCTTGAATTCAGTGACTTGACGCAAAGAGTTATGAGTTCAATACCTGGCTACAGCATGACAGCATGACAAAAACATGGAGAGTTCAGTTAATGGAAGATAACTGATACGGAGACACCAGGAAGAGGCATGGTACGTGGAACTAGAACAATCTGCCCTGGTGGACGAAGTAAACGGTTCGGTTCGAAGGCCGGAGCGTACAACGGCGGAAAAGTCATGAATATGGCAACAAAGACAAGGACAGCAGTCCGAACAATGTAAATACTTCATCTCAGAAATATAGACAGATATCAAAGTAGCGGTTGTTGCAAAGAAGCTCTCCGTGTGAGACTATCTTCTTACTAATCGAATGCGAAGGGATATGAGGATGATTCACCCTTGTTTACGGGGCATGGCGGGTCTAAGTTGTAATGGTCAAGGGTGGTGGGAATGTAGTTCGTCAGAACACAGGCCATGGATATGGCAATAGAGCAGCGAGAGGCTTGCGATATTTCGTCTACGGGAAAGAGGTTGTAGGGTGGAAAATACCTCAACGCCAACAATTGGCAGAAACACTTTTGAACTCTATCAAGACAGGGAAATCATTACTGGGCAACTCCAGTTCACATATGACAGTAATACTCCATAATAATAATGTATATAAACATTTGCTTTAGGTTAGACGCGTATAAAATTATTTATAAAATATAAGCCCGAATAGTAAAATACTCGCTCCCAGAATGTTAAGCTAGATGGACTTGAAGTTATAAAAATAAAATTTCCCATGGAGCTAAGTTTGTTCGTAAACGCGACAAAAAACGAATATTTGTGACAGAAATATTGCGTAGAATGTTAGGCGTTGACGATTGGCAAATGTAAAATGCTTAATGGCGCTACATATATATATATATATATATATAGATAGATAGATAGATAGATAGATAGAGAGAGAGAGAGAGAGAGAGAGAGATAGTTGGTTGGATTGATGTGAGTTTGTAACCCTGGGTTTAATGCTATTTGCGATCGTCAGACAAACAAACTTTGTTTGTCTGATGATCGTCTTTTGTTTGTATTTTGTCTTTGTTTGTATTCCATATAAACAAAGTTTGTCTGACGATCGCAAATAGCATGAAACCCAGGGTCACAAACTGACATCACTCCAACTAAATATGTTAGCTCTATCACTGACATTGAGCGCTTGCCAATACGTACCGTGCATATATAATATATAAATAATATATATATAAAATTGCATATATATATTTATATACATAAACATGTTACAAATATATATATATATATATATATATATAAGTGGATATACAAGTCAACACTTAGAGGCGACAGTCTGTTTCATGCTAGATGCAATCGTAAGGCCACCTGACGTTTGCATCTAGCATGAAACAGACTGTCGCCTCGCCTCTAAGTGTTGACTTTATGTTAACTTTTATATTTACACACACTCTATCTCTGATATTGAGAACTTTATCCCATAAATATAGCACACCTTAAAACTATATATATATATATATATATATATATATATATATATATATATATTATAAATTAATTGATTTAAAATATGTTTTTTTTCGCTACACAGTTTTAACCATGTTTCAAAAATGGAAGCTAAATGCCCCGAATTTAATTTTGTAATTAAATTAAAGACATTAGTTCCATTTAATCCACGAGGGTGGATATGGCTCAAGGCAGAGTTTAACGTGGGTCATCCGAACCCGTAGGCTCGGCCAAAAAATGCGCGTAGAAACGGGATCGGGTTGTTCAACCTCCCCGAACGAGACCCTGCCCTTCGGGTTCCTCTCTGCTCAGAGGCAGAGAGTTCGACCGTCTAGCTGGAACAGATCCCAGCTTGTCTCAAACAGGGCGATAGACGATAGACATATAATAATAATGTCTGGTTATTAACTTTCATAGGCCTGTCAGTATGAATGGTAAAGCTTCAAATAATAATCAAGTCCCTTTCTATAGCTGGTTCAGAATAATCATACCAGCAAATGGCAACTATATGAATATTTTAAATAGTAGGAGGTTGTTGAAATTACCTGGTGTTCACAAGCGATCCCCCCAGCTAAGTATTATACGGGATCGGAAATATTTTCACTTCGATGATCGAACGAGAATCGATGTTTTCAACATTATGTTACTATAAGAGTGACAAGTTAGTTTATAGGTGTAGTGGTAGGAAATTGTAGGTTTAGAAATTCTAGTAGGCATAACAGTTGGTTTGCTGGCTCCTACTTTAAGATGGAGTATATACTGAGGATTACGTATTACTGGATAAACAAAGTACTCCGAGAATTTGTATTACAATTGTTGAGATAGACGAAATTTAGTCACCCCCCCCGCCACTAGGGCATCATGTCACACAAGGTCGGTTATTTATTGTGGGTTCTCCGAGCCCGTGGGCTCGGCCCAAAAATATGCCCATTGAACCCGTATAAACGGGCTCAGGGCCGGTTTACCTCCCCGGACGAGACTTCGCCCCTCGGCGTAGCCTCGTTCAGGTTCCTCCCCGTTCGAAGGTAGAGAGTTCAACCGAACTGTCGGTTCAGAAGTGTTGAGATAGACGAAAAAAAATTCCACAAGTGGAAGTATGATAGGTGTATATAAGTGTAACGGTCACCAAAGGGGCCAGTACATGCGTTCCCAGGTGTAGAGAGTTAATGTTGTGGAGATGAACCCACCTGTCCAGAAGAGGATTTGGACTCGTTCAAATACGCCCACCAGTATTTCACTTATGCCGACAACGTAACTGCTTTCACTGGATGCAAGGCTGAGATTGACGAAGTCGGCAAAAAAAATCAGCAGATCTGAGACGGAAACTATTATACGAACGCATCACCGTTTTTAAGTTGATCTTTGTAATATGTCCCGTATCAGAATTGGAAAGCCAGTCCCTAAGTTGTCAAGAGTTTCAACAATTTGTTCACGTTATCTATATAACGGTTTTGTAAAATGCTTCGTTATGTTTGCTTGGTAAATCAACTTTCGTCTTTGCTGACATTAAAACATCCCCGTCTCTGCTTTTAACCTTATACTATTCAGCTACTGACGAGTTTTGTATTTATCTACTTATCATCGATAGCTGAAATAAAATTCCACAAATGGAAGTATGATAAGGAACCGATATATCCGTTCCCAGGTTTAGAGACTTTATGTTGTGGAGATGAACACAGCTGTCCAGAAGAGGATTTGGACTCGTTCAAATACATAAATACAGTTTACTGGTTCCCAATTTAAGATGGAGTACATACTGAAGATTGCATATTACTGGATAAACAAAGAACTCTAAGAATTTCTCATGAAGCTAAGTTGGTTCGTAAACGCGGCAAAAACCGAATATTTGTGACAGGAATATTGTGTAGAATGTTGGGCGTTGACGATTGGCAAATATAAAATGCTTGATGGCTCTATATATACACACAACTAAACTTTGTGACGTTGATGAGCTCAGAGTACGGCTTTTGTCATTTGGGGTCTGCGTTAATTATTTGCTCATGTTTCAGTCGTCTTTTTCTAATGAGTAATCGCTCTTGAAACGATCAACATTAAACAAACACGACTGACTCTCACATAAGACACTTGCTGGAAAATATTAACTCTAATCAGATGACAAATGAGGCTTGTTAGGTGTGGGAGCTTTTGTTTGTACGGACTCTTTTCTCTTTTACTTTATTTAGAAAGAAAATATATTACCATATATACTCGCGTATAAGTTTACTTCATTTACAATGCGACTCCAGAATTGTTTTGTAATAATCCTGATTTATTTATATAGCTCGTGTATAATGTGACCCCAGCTTATAAGTAATACTAGTAGGCCTCCTGTAATTAAATAGTGATGTACTGGGCATCATCCTAGATATATTTTATAGCAAATAAATGGTCATTCTTTTTTTTATACAAAACAATTCCAAAATGGCGAAAGACAAGATACGGAGATTTAGATAACGTACATTTGTTTTCGTTCTTGTCTAGGCTATGGAAGGGCAGGTTAAATGAGCTTACCTGTAGCGTCATGGCTGGTCAAAGGCATCGTCAGATTATAGGCTTACCTGATAGGTTACGGTCACGAAAAATGCAAGAATTTTTAACCATTTCAGAAGAATTACCCGTGTATAGTTCCACCGATCAACGTCAATACATGATCTTTTAACCTCTTCAAAATAAAATAAAATTTGTGTTTAACGCGACCACCTACTTTTGGCACAAAAAAAAACCTGATCATAAAAACTGCACTATAATTAAGATACGGTATTTCAAGAAAGAAGTTTTTTTTTTAATTATAGGAAAAATATCGAACCTCCGGTTTATAGGCATAGAAAAAATTATCGAACATTATTTTCCCAATGCAGACGTGTAAATATTATCAATGATTCAGCTGTATTATTATTATCATTATTATTATTATTATTATTATTATTTGTTATGATCCAGGTTAGGACCAAGAAAGAACAACACGAACAAAAGAGTAGAAATAACGAAGGTATATTACATGAAATAATAATACAAGATGTGGAAGGTGTTAGTATGACTGTCAGTCTGGTTTGGAGTGAACTACTATCGGCTCGACTCGATTCAGTATCTAGCCACCCCACCACGAGGGTTGCATGTGGCACAAGGTCGAGCTTAACGTGGGTTTCCCGATCCCGTAAGCTCGGCCAAAATATGCTTGTAGAACCCGTATAAATGGGATCGGTTTGGTCAACCTCCCCGAACGAGACTCTGCCCTTCGGCGGAGCCTCGTCCGGGTTCCTCTCTGCTCAGAGGCAGAGATTTCGACCGTCAAGCCGAGAAGCTCGGCTTGATTCGTCCTCTCTCTTGAGATGCGTAGTATACATAGTTAGGAAGAGTTCATTCTGTAGTTATAGGTAAGGACCCATGGCATTATTATTATTAGGAGTTATCAAAAGGATTCGCACTTTTTACGGAATTTTACTTCAGAAGCATATTGCATGTATACATCTATTATTATTATTATACATTAGGGTGTATCACAAGAAGGTAATAGCTACTTGCAATATCCAGTTAAATGCAGCCTCTAGTTTATTTTAGATCAATTCGTTGTTTTATAGTTTAAATTTCGTTGAATTAAACTTTTACTGCCATTACTTCTGGTAATATAAAACCAATTACCAGAATTTTCCAGGAACAATTGACCGTTTTTTATCAGAGGGCACTGTATTTGCATGTAATGCATATAAATCTCAGAATGACTGGCACACCTGGGAAATCTGCAATTTTTACGCAAAGGGAACTGCAAGAAATTGGTAGGAACATCGCCCAGAGCCGGTTACAGAGATAGCGGCTGTAAGAACTTTATGGGTCATGAAAATACAAGTAAACGGAACAATCAAAGTAAATTGCCCAGACATCGAGATCAAAGACCGCAAGAACAGAATGTGTTTTCTTATTGACAGGGTAATTCCTATCAGTTGTAATGTATCATGAAAGGCCTTAAAAAAAAACTATACAAAATACAAGGATGTAATGGAAATTTCCAGTGGTACACGAATATATCAATATTTCCAGTTACAGTTGGTGCCCGGAATTTGATTGGAAAAGTGTCCAATAGACTCTTTGAAAAAATCACTGTTTGGCCATGCTTTAAAGAAATAGAGAGAGAGCAGCTCACACGTCCTATTTGTGAAATATCAGGTCTTAGGTTGTCTTTCCTTTTTTTCACAAAAATTCTCATTAGAATGATTCCGTTTCTGACCTTAGGTCTCTGTTTGGCATCCGGAAGGAAATTAGTATACAACAGAAATCAAAGAAAATAATAATAATAATAATAATAATAATAATAATAATAATAACAACAACATTGGAATCAAGTAATTTTCACAATAGTACATGAAACTTTTAAGGCCACATTTTTGTTTGCGGTCTCTGATCACGATGTCTGGGCGATTAGCTTTGATTGATCTGTCTGTGTGTATTTTTTAGTCTCATAAAATTCATACAGGCACTATCTCCGTAATCGGATCATCATCATCATTATCATCATCATCATCCTTCTTCTTCTTCTTCTTCTTCTTCTTCAAATAATGATAATAATGATAATAATGGTAATAATAATAATAATAATAATAATAATAATAATGATAATAATAATGTTATTGGAGCCCTAGGACTGGTTGGAAAAGATTGCAGTAGACTAATTGAAGGGATTCCTGGAAGTCCATGCCTCAAGGAGATATAAAAAATTGTTCTGACAAGTACAGCCCACACCTTACAAAGGGCTTTATCTATGTAATTTATTTTTTTTTTTTTGTCAGTGGAAAGTGTCATGACGCCATTTCTAACCTTAGGTCCTTGGGCGGGACCTGGAAAGAAATGTGTAAACGCCAGAAATCAAAGAAAATAAAAATAATAATGATAATAATAATAATAATAATAATAATAATAATAATAATAATGAGAAGAAGAATATTTTTTACAATTTTTGTCCTTACAATTCTTTTTCGTTTGACAATTCCTCTTTTATTTCTTCATTTACTTAAAATTTTTAGTTTTTCTTCAAATTTTTTTCTTCTTACAATTTTCTTTCATAAATGTTTTCTCTTCTTCAAATTCTTCTTCTTTTTCCAATTCTTTTTCTTCTTGGCTTACGGCCATATCACAAGAAATATTGGTTCCCTTACGATCACTGAAGTTAAGCAACATCGAGCCAGGTCAGTACCTAGATTAATAACAGCTTGGGAATAACAGTCTCTGTAAGCTTGGATGTACGGATGGTGTAACAGATAACAGCCCTGAATTAGAAATAGGGGAGCCGAGTTCGAATTCCGCTCGAGTTTTTTATATTTACTTATGCGTAAATAGCGTTGGAAAATGCATGAATCTTCTACTTCTGCATCCCATCGTTGGTTTAATTAGTATCCTTATTATCTAAAAAAAAAAATATCCCAAAATATTTTCTTATCTTAAATAATCTGTGAAAGGTTGGGAAGCCATAAAAAACACAAATTAATCTTCTTTTTATAATTCGTCTTCATTTTTCTAGAACAAACACGTTTACATCGTTAACGAAAAGAAAATTTGCCCTATATAAAGATTGAAAGAAAATAGTATTTTTTGGCTGAAAACTTGCTCCATCCAACAGTGTCATGATACTCTGTGTATTTGTAATAGTTCTTATGTAGTTAAATAAGATACAGTATTTACTCAAAGTCATCACCGGAACGTTATGTGGCACAAGGCCCAGTTTAAAACAGTCTCATGGGTACATGCAACAAACATCTCCAAATCGTCCAACTCCCTTGACACTTCACCATGAAGAGACGACTCAGGCGCCAGATATTAACCCTAACCTACACCTACGAGGAAGAGTAACTGTCTGGAGAAACGACCCTTCCCCCCACTGGGACTGAACCTAATTAACTTTATACTTCAAAGCCAAAAAGCCGAGATGAAGTAAATACAAGGCATTAATTTAGGAGCGTCCCTCGTATGTTGCAAGTCACGACCTTTCCGGCTTGTATTAAGCTAAAAATATAAAGTGAATTTTTCTTTAGAAACAATCAGACATTTAAAAATTAAAAATAACGTTCACGCAGAAACAATCAATTGGATGTGAATATATTAAGAAATCAATAATTGATTATTCTTGGAGATAACTGACAAGAGAATAGACTGACGCCATCTTGTGTTTTAGTTCCGCTTTGCAGATAAGTGTTGAAAAACGTGCCGAAATTATTTGACTAAACTATCATATTTTTAGCAAGTCCAACGACAAAATTAATTTTAAAACATATTCTTATTCCAGCTGTTCTTTTAAAATTTTTACAGTGAAATGCATCTTTCCTTTTGATTAAGAAAAAGAATTGCACGTACCTCCACGCCAAACTTACAGTAAATTGCGGCGAACAAGTCGAATTTTCCAAAACTAGGGGTCGACGTATATGAAAAAAGTGAAAGAGGGGTGAGAATAATGTGAGATAAATATAGGAAGATACTATCAATTATCAGGCTACCTTCTTTCTTTATATGTGCTATGTCATTTCAGGACGTAGGCGATCCTGGCTTTCCATCATCCTCTATCCCTTGCAGCTCTCAACAAGTTCCTTTAATCTGCTTCCTCCCCCAGACCAAGTTTTGTCATCCACTTGCTTGAGCCCGCTAGGTATGTCAAATGTTGTTTTCCCTTGTCTCTCTTTCCCTCTATTCGACCCGTGAGTATCAGATTCTCCAGGCCGTCCTTCCTCATTATGTGTCCCAGAAACTTCAGCTGCCTCTTCCTGGTGTTAAGTATAAGCCTTCTCCTTGTTTGCAACCTATCTAAGACCTCATTGTTGCTCACACGCCAGGTCCATGATAGCATCCTTCTGTAGAACCACATCTCCGTCGCCTCGAGTCTCTTTTTCATCTTTGAGGAAATCGTCCAACATTCGCTGCCGTAAAGAAGGACAGATGTCACGTAACAGTTCAGTATTCTTTTGTTTAATTACTAAAGATATTCTCCTGTCTCGCAGTATTCTGCCCAGCTTTTGGAATGCGTCCTTGGCCATCCCAGTACGCCTACGAATCTCAATATCGCACTTAGCGTCCTCTGTCAAGACGCTTCTCAGGTATTTCAACTTCCTCGTCTGATTGATTCTAGTTTTCCCAACCTTCAACTCGTCTCCATCTTTGAGGAAATCATCCAACATTCACTGCCGTAAAGCAGGACAGATGCCACGTAACAGCTCTGTATTCTTTTCTTTGTTACCAAAGAAATCCTCCTGTCTCGCAATACTCTGTCCAGCTTTTGGAATGTGTCCTTGGCCATCCCAATACGCCTACGAATCTCAATGTCGCACTTACCGTCCTCTATCAAGACCCTTCCCAGATATTTAACCTTCCTCGTCTGCTTGATTCTAGTGTTCCCGACCTGCAAATCGCATTTCGGGCTCATCCTCTTACTGACGACTATACACTCTGTCTTGTATTTTATGCTTAGTCCTTTATTCTCACCTTCCGTCACTACCGTCTGTAGGAGATTTTGTAATTACTTTTCCGTGTCTGTTATCAGTACTCGGTCATCTACGTATCTTATTTTAAGTTTGTGGCCGCCAATGCTAAATCCCGGTAGGATTTCCAATTCTTTCAAGATTGCCTTTCTGTATAGGTTGAACAGGTCGGGTGAGAAGACGCATCCTTACCTTACGTCCCTTTCTAGTTTTGTACATTCACTGAACTCGTTCCCTTTGCGCAGCATCAAAAAATCTGCAACACGGGTTAACATGTTTTTTTGTTCTTGGTAATTTCTAGTTAGCAAGCATTGGTCCTGTTCAGCGTCGGTTTCAGCTTTTAACCCTGCCCTACCTAACCACTGATGGTTACCGGCTTTGCCTACATCAGCTTATTTGGTACGGGTACAGTATTGAGCATGCTCACGGGGCGGATGGAGGGAAACACGGCTTAGTATACTTAATGGACTTGAGCAATTTGGAGAAATAACAAAGTGACAAAGCTTATAAAGAGCTATAATGGACAGGAAGATATGGAGAGATATGATTTCCTACCTACTGAAAGGACACAGCATATAAAAGAAGAAAAAGATCAATTGCGAAATGAAGAGAAAGAAAATATCATTTTTGTTGAGGGATCAAGCCTCGAAGTTGAAAAAACTAAATGACATGCTGTCAAGTATTAGACAGGCTTAAGACATGGCTATTCAGAAAGCAACTATCAGATGGAGTAAAACCCAAACTGAAATAATAAAACAAGTTGTTTCCTTTTAAAACGTCAAAATAAATAAATATTACGATGCAAGAATATAAATATTGTGTAGAGATTATTATAGTGGTAAACAGAAGCCTGTCAACAAATATTTGTTCCCTAACGTAAGTGATTCAGTCGACCTTCATGAAAGAGCGGCTTCGATAACGCTGAATATATGTCTAAGACACATCTATTTACTATTTGTTAGTGTTCATTATAATGATAGACATATATGTCATTAGACAGAAAGTGTAGATTGTTGCTATAAAACATGAGTAAAATTGAGTAAAACTAGTAATAAAATGATAGTAATAATGAAGAGTGTATAGAGCCAGAATGCTGGAATAAAAAGCAACAATAAGATGGAATAAAACTAATAATAAAATAATAGTAATAATGAAGAGTGTATAGAGCCAGAATGTTGGGATAAAAAGCAACAATAATAAGATGAAATAAAACTAGTAATAAAATAATAGTAATAATGAAGAGTGTATAGAGCCAGAATGGGATAAAAAGAACAAAAGATGAAATAAAACTAATAATAAAATAATAGTAATAATGAAAATAGAGCCAGAAATAAAAAACAACAATAATAGAATAAAAATGAAAATAATAGTACTAATGAAGAGTGTATAGAACCAGAGTGTTGATTTAAAAGTAACAATAATAAGATGGAATAAAACTAGTAATAAAATAACAGTAATAATAAAGAGTGTATAGAGCCAGAGAGTAAAACTATTTTCTCAAAAAATTAAATCAAAAACCTACTTTCGTAAACAATTTAAACATACAGATTTAATCAGTTGCTTACCTCTGTCTTGTTCTATGCACCATTTTTCAAGCCCAGTATTAGACAAGATTTCGAATTTAATTTTCTACACCTACTGAGCAGGTGTTGGCCAGGGTTCGATATTGTTCTTGGGATAATTACTGGTTTCCTACAAAAGTCTGAGACAGGTGTTCTTGTTCAGGTTTGGTTAGTGCCTAAAATCCTGATTTTCTGCCATGTTCTTCTACAGCAACACAAAGTTTCCATTTTCTTTCACAGCAATACGTTCTTCGTCCGATTTAGTCAACTTGGGCTTGCGACCATATCACGTTAAAACACTGATTCTTGGACTATAATTGAAGTTAAGCAACGCTGAACCTGGTCAGTACCAAGATGGGTAACCGTTTGAGAATACCAGGTGCTGTAAGCTTAGATGTGCGTGTGCTGTAATGGATAATGCCTCGGAAGTGGAACCCGTCTCCCCGATTTCCAATTCCATTCGGGTTCGCAAATGCTCTTGAGAAAAGTATGCATTCACCTCTTCTCCCCATCTATGGGTTAATTAGTAGGGCTTGTATCATTAAATCATTAGAGTCTCAAAAGAATAATACGCAATCTAAAAATATTTTCTGGCTATAAGTAACCAGCAAAAGGGTGATAATCCGTAAAAATCAACTATTAAACAAGTTTGGCTTTAATGAGTGAACTGCAATAAAATGCCCCTTTCCTCAAACTTGTCTTCTGTGTGTTTTAAATATTTTGTCCACGGACGTCTAAATGTTGGCGTCCTGGCTAAAGTACAATTTCAATAATATTTTTCAGTTAGGTCAGTAATATTATCTTTCCTGCCCTGTTTGTTCATCAGCAAAATCTGACATAAAAATGTTTTGGTATTTACTAAGCTGTGGACTTAGATATGATGAATGGAGCATTGTTCCAGTGTTCCATTAACTATGGGGACGATTGTCCCCCTAACATTTCTAACAAACTAAACTGCCGGGTAAGAGCATAATAATCATCTATTTTCCCACTGTCTTCTGCTTTCAAGCAATTTGCTACCATTGACACGCCTAACATCTGAAGCGTCTTTCTGGGTTGTCTACAACCAATTCTGTTTTTGTTCTGGAGAGGGTGTGGGGTCTGCATTGCAACGTCGTGACCCATTTTACAATTTTTCTCTTTCTTCTTCTTCTTCTTCTTCTTCTTCTTCTTATTATTATTATTATTATTATTATTATTACTATTATTATTAATATTATTATTATTTTACAATTTTTGTCCTTTTCTTCTTACATTTCTTCTACTTTTTACAATTCTTTTCTACTTCATTGTCTTCTTTTTCTTGTAATTCGTTTTAGATTTGCGGCTGTAGAGCGTTGAAATATGGCAGAGAAACCCGGCAAATCTGTTCTCTTCGAGTAAAATTTTTAACTCGATTGATTTTCAAAGTCAAGTCTAATTTTTCCACTCATTTTGAATCAGTTACCTAGATTTTTAGCATATAGAAAATTAAGAAATTAAGAAATGTTTACGTTTATACATTCTTTTTATAGATACTAATATTTAAGGAAATGCTTTGTTTTTATAATAAACAGTATTAATAACATTTACCGGCCTGAATGTGCGAGAAATTTTCATAGAAAATATTCGTCCTCCGACAGGTTTCGAACCTGTATCCTATACGGAACCGTCATTTAAATATGAATGTATGTGAGAGATTCATGGAAAATTGAAGTTTAAAGGCAGTAAATTCGACCTTGCTAATCGAACGAATCTTTGCTGCTCAATCGCTTAAGAGCACGTCAGGCTAAATGCCGGTTCCGTATAGGATACACGTTCGATTCCTTCTTCAGTCCCTTTGTTGGTCAAACAGTCTCTTTCAAGTTGTTATTTAAGATACGAGCTGGATGGATTCATGCTGCTCTGAATTACCATGGTCATTTTGACAGTTTTATTGGTTCCTGGAAAGGGGATGTGTCTCTGTTAAGTGTGTGTGTTACTTGGTGCTGAGGGAGTGTGTGAGTATGATGTGTGTATGCGTGTATATTCGTGTGGGTGTGTGTATAAATGTGAGGCAGGGTTAGGGGCTGTCTTGTGTGGGTGAGAAATGGGGGTAGGTCCTGATTTATGTGGCTATATATTAATACTATCTATATTGTTAAATTTGTGATTAAGCCCGTCTGGATAGTGCGTTTTAAAACGTCGTATCCACTTATTTTCATGGAACTCTAAAATCTTTCTAATGTTATCTGCTCTGAACATTTCTATTCTCGCAATTATAATGAATTTGGCATCGGTTTTAAAATCATGTTTTTCCAGGCGGAAATGTTGTCCTACAGGTAATAATCTTTCATGGGGAATCGACTTAATTCTATTGCGATAATTATTAATTCTGTAGTGAAAGGACCATTCAGATTTTCCTACATATTGTTTCTGGCATAGTGTGCATTCTAGGAGGTAAATTATGTTATGACTTGTACAGTTAGAATCGTGGTAGATTTTGAAAGTAGATTTAGAGGCTGAACTACTAAATAAATCCGTGTGTCTAATATGTTTGTAGTATAAGCTCCTTTATTTGTTACATGGTTGGGATATATAAAATGTATGTATGTATATATGTATAATATTATTTGATAAATAGTAGGGGTAATTCCAAAGAAGATATGAATCCAAAGAGAACCCAATGTAAGAACAGAGCAAATATAATAATGATGAAAGCGGAGTCCTAAGAAATCCATTGGTAATAATTTTATTTCATGGATCAGACCCCATCTCTTCTGACCCAAAAATTTTACAACAATAAATGGATTTAATTTTTTTACAGATACAAACAAAAAAAAGAATAAAAGAGAAAGAAAATAAGAGAAAAATGAAACGAAAAAGGTTTAATTATTACCCCCCCATATATATATATATATATATATATATATATATATATATATATATATATACATGGTGTATCAAAAATTTGTGGACGCTTTCCTCGCACCGAAACAAGGACAAAATCCATATAAAAATATGTTCGCAAATCCTTCATTATTAAGTTAAGTTTAAAGAATGTTTACGGTAGATGACGCTGTGTAGACTAGGTTACATTTGTCATTCGTGTACATTTGTGGCTAATCTGTCTTCAGCATTTAACGTGTGTAGTAGTGAGGTAATTGAAAACTTTTCCGTTTACCAATGTTAGGATATTCATATCGTGATCAGGCAGATATGATTTTTATATACGGTCGCGCGAATGGTACTGGACGCGAGGCTGTACAGCTGTATCAGATTGCGATTGCATGCCGAGGGCAGTCGAGTCCTCCAGCCTTTGCTGCTAGTTATCGTCGCGTTGCTGAGGCAGGATCAGTGATACCACAAACGATATATCGAGGGAAACCCAGATCCGCTCGTACGCCTGACCACGAAGAATATATTCTGCAGGATGTCGGAGACGACGCAGGTATCAGCAGACACAGGTAGCCCTAGCATTTCATGCATCTAATAGTAGAGGGTACTTCAAGAACAG
>CAHIKZ030000961.1:177500-182500 GCA_903632075.3 Acanthosepion pharaonis | reverse complement strand
GAGAACGTTAGGCCCGAGAAGATGCGTTGAGTCACTTCCCTGAAGGGCAGCATCAGCCATGCTGATGGAAGGCGGAGAGGAGTCTCTCAGATGATTAAATTTAGTTTTTGAGATGTTCAAATTGACAAGCTATGTTTTGGCTCAATTAACGTCAGTCTTGAGGTCGTTTTGTACAGCAGCTGCCATTTCGACCTGATAAAAAAAAATCTTTATCACCAGATGCAAAGGGTTGCAGAGTGTGGGTGAATTAGGAACAGAAACATTAGTAATAAGTAGTGTATTCGTTCTGGGATTGCAAAGGAAATTTTTGTCACAGATTACTTCCACAACGCAGAGAATAAATCACTAAGTTCAGACTGGAATAACTGGAAAGAAATGCCGAAAACTCGATTCGCAGGTACTATCTCACAAATCCCAATGCACGTAACCAGTTAGAAAAATAACTCACTTTCCGACGAACGCGGTAGCCAAAATACACATTTTTTTTTCCTGCTGACTCGAGAACACCAACTGCTTTTATCGGCCGAGCATTTTTTCCATTCGTCGACAACTGGGAGAGGACGCCCAATATTTGCATATCAAAATAGTTTTTTCAGCGACTCCTGCGACGGACTTGTTTTTTTTTTATTTAAATATTTCGTCTTCAGCATGTCATGCGGAATACATACCCTTTTTTTTTAGTAATTTTCTTTTTCGCCACATTTTCCGTCGTAGGGTACACGTGACGCGCTGTTGCTTGGTTTGACGAGGTAAGTCGCCGTTTACTTCGCTATAAGTAGAAAGAGAAAAGAGTTATCACTAGCTCAAAAGTAAATTGACGAGATCTCGCCGCCAGTCTAGTATTGCGCTTAAATTCATACAGTCTAATTACGAGAGCGAAGAACTCATCCGAACAATTACCACGAAAGTATTTATAAAAAAAGGCAGAGAGAGGCAACTATACGATGGTGGGTATGTGATTGATGCTGAGACGCCACATCAGGACCAATAATATTGCTGATTCCTCTTTGGATTTTATCAAAAACCTCCAGATAAATAACAGGGGTACCGGACCATATGTGGCAGCAATATTCTAAGTATGGTCGAATGGTAGACATATAGATATGCAAGATAGATTCTGGAGATAAAAATTGTCTCGCCCGACACAGTGAACCAACTTTCTTAGCAGCTGAACTAGCAATGAATTCAATATAGTCTTTAGACTTTCCCCATTATGTCAAGTAAGAACATTAGCCTGAGAATGTGCAATGAGTTAATTTCCTGGGGGATAACATCAACCATGATGATGGAAGTCAGAGAGAGAGGTCTCTCAGATGATTAATAGAGAGAAGTTTAGTTTTGAGGGCGTTCAAATTGGCAAGCCATCTTTTGCCCCAGTTAACAACGGTCTTGATGTTGTTTTGTACATAAAGTTCTGGGAATTTCGTTAGATCGTCAATTACACCCTCTAAAATAGCCATACATTGACTGATTGAAACGAAATTTTGGGGAGAACTGCAAACACGTAAAGGGGGTGCAAATTAGAGTCGGTTTTACTAGGGTGCGTAAACGCCGCGAAGTGGGGTTTTTGTCAAAGTATGCTTCCAAACAAATCAGTTGATTCAAATTTCATTGATTGGATTGCGAAATTGAACGAAACGTGGTGTTTGTAAATCTCGGCAAAAAATATTAGCGATATTTTCAACAATACTAAATACTGTACGGATTTCAACACTAATTATCTACTAATAATATAAGTTATGTGACGGAGAGAAAATTAGTTCTTATCTTAGATCTTACTTGTCACACGAAAAGATTAACGGCAACAAATAATAAAAAAAGAAAAATTATAATAATATACTGTAATAAAATATATGTGACGGATAGAGAATACGTTCTTACGATAGAGTTTATAGGGTACAATATGAGATTAGCAACAATAACTAACGATTTGATAGAACTATGGTAAGTATAAGCTGTAATAGTCGATAACCGGTGTACAAAAGCGACTTACTCAAAATAAACTACAATGGAAAAAAAATCAAGCTTATCTGATTAAACCCGGGTTAGAACATTGGAAAAATATGCAATTCACTTGTAACTTACACTATTTACATTATTCAGACTATTGTCATCATCCTTGTCGCCATATTTATTACAACGTTTCGGGCGTTGTACGCTCCGGCCTTCTTCAGGTGGTTGGAATTTCGAACTGAACCCTTTATTTCGCTCAATGGGGTAGACTGTTCTAGTTCCACGTGCCATGTTTTAATGGGTGTCAGTTATCAGTTATCTCCTGTTAATTTCCCTCTGAAAGTTCTCCACTGCCTTAACCGGTTATTGAACTCATACCCTTTGGGTCCTGTCACTGGATCTAACCAACGCCTTTATCCACTGTGCCATGTTTAATGGATGTGGAACCAGGCTTATGAACAATACACTTCGCCACATACAGGTAAGATTATCCTGAACCAGCTATAGAAGGGATGAAGTGACGATTATTTAAGACTTTACCATTCATACTCACAGAACTATAAAAGCTAATAGACTAGATATTGTAATTATAGTTTGGCCGCCTATCGCTCGGTTCATATCCCACCTCAGTGTTTTGAACAAGAGTAGAGATTTATTCCTTGTTTCCGGTTTAGGATAGGGTTTCCGCTTCCTTCTAAATTTTTTCATTTTTTTTCTTTTACTTTCAGTAGTCCCTTGAGTCTTATCTTAGTGGCATTATCGCCTTGCTTGGGTGAATTCTAATTTAAAAAAAATCATCTGTTAAAAATTGCTGGCTATCATTGAAACCAATGCAGCCCCGCCCAGTTGCCCCTTATTTTGGATAGCTGGAAGTCAGTCAGTTCGTTTTTTGTTTAGTATTTTCTTGAACTCTATACTATATCTATCTATCTATCTATCTATCTATCTATCTATCTATATATATATATATATATATATATATATATATATATATATATATATGAATTATTCACACAAAAACTAATGCAAAAGGTTAATGATTTTAAATGGCGAGACATCCATCTCGCAAACAATTCAAATAGTACACAAAAACCTTAGATCCGTTATGAATGAATTGATCCTTGTTCATATAAATTTCTGCCGTATTAGTTGTTATTTTACACAAGCTTTCGTCTCTTCATACAGACATCTTCAGGTATATAATAGATGTTGTTCTTGTTTTTTTTTTTCTTAGTAATAAGAGGACATCGAAAATATATGTGTATTGTATCCGAAATGCTATTGAAAATGAGATATTGGTTTTTGAACGCGCCAATGCAACGCTGAGTTTGATTTTGAATTTCTTTTTTAAATGTTTGCGTTTATACCAAATATGGTAATGAACAAATTATTTTACTGGTAAATTTTACTGTCAAAGTGGCATGAACTATATTGTTCAATAATTACAGTAATGTCGCACTTATTAACCAAAAAGACGCACATGGATCGGTTATTTAAATTACAATAAACGTGCAATAAATTTACAAATACATGAATTATTCACACAAAACTAATGCAAAAAGGTTAATGATTTTAAATGGCGAGACATCCATCTCGCAAACAATTCAAATAGTACAAAAACCTTAGATCCGTTATGAATGAATTGATCCTTGTTCATATAAATTTCTGCCGTATTAGTTGTTATTTTACACAAGCTTTCGTCTGTTCATACAGACATCTTCAGGTATATAATAGATGTTGTTCTTGTTTTTTTCTCTTAGTAATAAGAGGACATCGAAAATATATGTGTATTGTATCCGAAATGCTATTGAAAATGAGATATTGGTTTTTGAACGCGCCAATGCAACGCTGAGTTTGATTTTTGAATTTCTTTTTTAAATGTTTGCGTTTATACCAAATATGGTAATGAACAAATTATTTTACTGGTAAATTTTACTGTCAAAGTGGCATGAACTATATTGTTCAATAATTACAGTAATGTCACACTTATTAACCAAAAGACGCACATGGATCGGTTATTTAAATTACAATAAACGTGCAATCAATTTACAAATACATGAATTATTCACACAAAACTAATGCAAAATTTGACAGTAAAATTTACCAGTAAAATAATTTGTTCATTACCATATTTGGTATAAACGCAAACATTTAAAAAAAGAAATTCAAAATCAAACTCAGCGTTGCATTGGCGCGTTCAAAACCATAATATCTCATTTTCAATAGCATTTCGGATACAATACACATATTTTTCGATGTCCTCTTATTACTAAGAGAAAAAAAACAAGAACAACATCTATTATATACCTGAAGATGTCTGTATGAAGAGACGAAAAAGCTTGTAAAATAACAACTAATACGGCAGAAATGTATATGAACAAGGATCAATTCATTCATAACGGATCTAAGGTTTTGTGTACTATTTGAATTGTTTGCGAGATGGATGTCTCGCCATTTAAAAATCATTAACCTTTTGCATTAGTTTTGTGTGAATAATTCATGTATTTGTAAATTGATTGCACGTTTATTGTAATATATATATATATATATATATATATATATATATATAATAAAAAGCTTAAACACTAATGTTCCATGGTCATAATTTATTCCATTGGAATCGTAAATATTATCAATATTGTATATTTTCCACTAATATTATATATATATATATATATATATATATATATATATATATATATATATATATATATATATATATATATATATATATATATATAAATTCCCAAGAGGATAGAATCCAGGTAGAACTCAATGTCCAGGACAGAATAAGAATATAATATAAAAGGTTCAAACACTAATATTCCATGGTTATAATTTTTTATAAATTACAAACATGGTATATTAGTGTTTGGGCCTTTTATATGTACACACACACACACACTCACACACACACACACACACACATACACACACACATACACACACACACAGATAGATAGATAGATAGATAGATAGATAGATAGATAGATATAATAATATAAATTAACTGATTTAAAATATCAGTTAATTTATAATATTTATGC
>CAHIKZ030000961.1:50000-175000 GCA_903632075.3 Acanthosepion pharaonis | reverse complement strand
GACTATATTATTAGTAAGAAGACTAAGGAATTTCATTCCCCTAAAATCCAGGGGCCTTCTAAATGTCCGGTGTAATTGAAGATTCCCTGGATTGGGGATAGGGGTCAAGGCTTAATTAAGCAGGTTAGCAAGTCGATTTCCGGTTGTTTCCCATCAGTTGCTTTACGTAGCATTTTTCGAACTAGGTCTGTGTTTCCGTCTTTTCGCAAGGATGTATTGCCCTACATCAAATTGAGTAATTTAGTATATGAATTTAATTGCCAGTGTGCTGCTGGTTATGTGGGGCGTACAACCTTGCATTTGGAAACTAGAATCAATCAGCATGTACCTTCAAAATACGACTTGGTAAGATAGATAAAATATGCTATCTTCCCCCCATGAATATGGAATAGGCTATTGCTCAACATTTAGTTGAGAATATAGCCTGCGCCAAGTCGTTTAAAAAAGAGTGGTTCAAAATCATTCATACAGCCGATTCCAACAATCATTTGAAGATTTTGGAATCGGTCTGCATAGGATTATTAGAAACCTTCTCTCTGCGACAGAAAGAATTTGTAAAGTCTCTTAATCTGTTGGGGATATTTTATTTTAACTGTCCCTCGCTAATTTATTTACGATTATTTTCCCCCTCCCCTCGTTACAAATATATACACTTGTTTGTTATTTTAGTGTGTTTCCCCCCTCTTTTGCTCTTCATTGTCGTTAATATTCTTTTCATTGATCCAACGATTGTCTCCTGATGAGATGTTGGTTGAAAGAGCCTTAGGGACTTTTAAAATTAAAATCAATACATTCCTTGTTTTTAAAACCATATATAAATTTTGTACCACTAAACATTTGTTTATATATATATATATATATATATATATATATATATATATAGAATCGAGTAGAGCTCAATGTCCAAGGAGATCAAGAATATAATATAAAAAGGCCCAAACACTAATATTCCATGGTTATAATTTATAACATTGGAATCGTAATGACGATCCAATTCATCAGACCAACAAACTCAAAGAAATTTGTAAGTCTGAGGAATTGGATCATGATTACGATTCCACTGTAATAAATTATAACCATGGAATATTAGTGTTTGAAACTTTTATATTATACATATATATATATATATATATATATATATATATATATATATATATATAATGTGTGTGTGTGTGTGTGTTTATATATATTTATATTTGCAGTACTAAAGAATAACTGTTATTTGCAGTGTATAATGTTCGTATCTTTAAACTAAAATCGGCTGCTGACAAGAGATATCACAAGCAATTAGCAACCAATTTGAGAGCTCTTAAAGAAAAAACATAAACCTTTGCGTCTCGTTTCAAGACAAAAAAATAAATCGCCTTAATTTGAGCATGTTTGGTCTCGGAGAATGTACAAGTGTTTACATCAGATTTTCGTTCAGACAGAATCATTAACGGATCAAATAGTTTTATTAATTTTCAAAAGCGCTTATGTCTTTGAGACTGAATCCTTGCCAATACAAATTAAAAAAAAAACAGTTGGCAACTGCAAAATTAGTAGATCACTACACTAAAAATAACCACTTAGTACCATGGCTGCATCAATGAAATATTGACTATTCTCTAGAAAAAAACGTCGAAAACAACTGCTCCTATATGAGTTTTCCTTGCTCTCCTTCTTAACCTATATACAGGGTGATTGAAAAGTAACTCCATATTTTATTTATGAGCGGCCAGCGAGGAGCCCTGACTTTTTTGTGAAAGAAGCATGTCTACTATACCAATGCAAGACTTTGGAAGAACTTGAAGGACGAATACAAAAGGTTATGTCTTCCATACCACAAGAGTTCCTGGTGAAATACGTTGATGCGATTCCTGGGTGGCTCGAGAAGCTGCTAGCTATATCGAATTTTACATAAAACCTCATGCTAAACGCGTTCCTCTCATATGCATTTCATATAAAAATTATAGTTAATAAATAAATTATAAGTACCGTATTTGACGGCATATAATGCGCACTTTTTTTACTAAAAATTACCTTTTAAAATTCCCATGCGTCTTATATGCCATATGTAAATTCGCGATAGTCGGCCGAAATTAGCTCCCTGCCAACTCCTATTAGCTTAGACTTTAGAGTACCTTTCATATACCCATTTTCATTATTTAAAAGGCTATTATGCAGATTAAAAGTGTTATCATTGATAATATTCATTATATTAATTTCATCACATTTAATATTAGTACTTTGTTTCACTAAAATTATATGCAATAAATTCAAATTATATGTTTGTAAAATATATTTGTTTCATTAATGTTTTTCTTGCGATAACTTCCGTTTGCATTGGTATAAATACAATCAGAATTTTTATATCCTAATTATTCCACTCAGACATTTACAAGACGCAGGTTGTACAGATCATATAAAGGATATAATAAAGTTTTTATAGACTCGTGTTCTTTTTTTCCTATTATTTTTCGTTTAATTGTAATCATGGCTTCTTTAACCAAAATAATCTTCTATATATATAAAAACTGACTGTGTGTGTATGTGTGTGTGTTCGCGAACTACTCGAGAACCATGAGGCATATTTCCACCAAATTTGGAACATAGATTGTATTCGATACTGAATGTGTCTGGGCAAAAAAATTAGTCATTTTTCAAAAATCAATAACCGATAATCGAATAAATATAATGTTTAAATGGAAATTTCCATTAGTTTGGTTGTTTTTAAACGTTCAGACTTGATGTCTAAACCCTAAGGTCGATTTTAATGGAAATTGATAAGTTTAAGCAAATTACTGTCACGCTTAGAATACGCTATATTGATTTTCGTTTCTCTCAACACTGGTATCACCAGGGTGCCCTAAATGGACCCCCTCCAAAAAAAATTCAAATTGCTTGGATTTTGATGAAATTTTGCATGTTTGTTACGATCTTACAATAAGATAGAAATCGGTTGTCAGATTTTTTAAAAATGCATGAGGGCGCCCCCAAGATGATCCCATAAATCCCTTGATGCCACAATTGCTTTTCAAGTGTATTTTGTAGCAGTATTCCCCAGTTTCAACGAAAATTTCTGTACATATTGAGATTATATTGAGTAACTGAAGTAGTCACTTGGAATTCACTGAAAATCAATACTGGGACCCCCACGAGTTAGGGAACCCCGAAATTTTCAATTAAGTCTACAGCCTTGGCCATAAAGTTGATTAAATAGAAAACTTAAAAAAGATGTGCTTTATTATTTCAATGACTATTAGTCTTAAACCTGTCCTTTGGCTTGAAATTTGGGACCCCTAGGGTGAAGCAAAGGGACTCCCAAATTTTCAAATTGCTTCGATTTCGACGGAATTTTACATGTATGTTAAAATCTTAAAATGAATCAAAAACGATTATCAGATTTTGAAAACTACATAAGGGGCCCCCAAGATGACCCATGAACTCCTTGCTCTCCCATTAGTCTCTCAATTGTAGTGGTTAGCAGCATTCCGATGAAAATTAGCACATTATTTGTGTTTAGACCAATCAACACACAATCAAAACTGACACCCATGTGTCATAAATACATTATGAAAAATATCAGTTTTTCCCATGGATTTCTCGTTTTGGTACTGAAATTACATTATTGCATTAACTTGACAGCGAAAATTATATCCTTCCTTAAGAAATAAAGAATAAGTGCAAACGAAAGTGTGCACCGATGAGAGAAGTACACGTAGGTATAAGATGCGTGTGCGAGATCGATCGAGATGTGTAGTGTGTACAATTGATTTTGATCCACGTGCGATGATCGATCTAGTTATGTAGTGCGTACTATCGATTTTGATTCATGTGTAGTGTTCATTAGTGCTATGTGATGAAATAAATGCAAAAAATCTCATTCGCATCAAAGTTGTCATCCAGTAAAAAGGTAAGCTGCCTTCATGCATGTATATTTTGAATTTTTGATACTTTAAATTTAAATTAGTGAAAATCATATTATTAAAAAAGTTTAAGTGTAAATTCCAATTTTTAATTATGTATTTATCATCTTCTAATCAGCATTTAAATAATGCTTACTAACTCATATATTTGGAAACTTGAGCCCTAAAATTTTGACAGTTTTATTCTGAAAAATGCACTTTTAATAATGTAAAGACCTTCTTTCCATTCATTTATAATTATGCTAAACTTAGCGTGTATGTTTTAACGTTCATAGTGAGTAGATTTTTAGCTACACGTTAATTTTTATTTTTATCACTAGAACGTTTTTTGGTAGTCTATTTTTAGATAAATCCTAACTTTACGAGCTTGCTTATAATTGTTTACCACGTTCCCGTGGTCTCCCTTATAAACTTGCATTTAATTTATTGTGGCTATTAATGTGTATAATATTCTTTCTTTTTAATTGATTACTTCATTGTTATTCAAAAACCTTAGCCAAACCCCTCCAACTACAGCCTGACAGTAATGCCAAGAAAGCGAAATCCTTCACTTGGACGTGCTACTACTACAGCCAAAAGCATGAAAGCACGGATAAGAAACACTTCGCAACAAGAAACTCAACTTAGACTGACACAAAATGCTGTTCGTACAGCTAATGCAAGGTCAACAGAAACTAAAGAGCAACGGTTAACTATGCGAGGAAGGAACGCTGCCAGAACCCCTGCTACTCGAGCTGTCGAAACTGAGGGACAAAGAACAGTTCTATACAGTCTTTGTGAACGTTGGTTTTCAGCCTTGGCACGGCTACTAGGAAAAGTCTTTGTTGAATTTCTTCTCCTTCCGATGCATGTTGTTCATTCGATGTAGTTTGAGCAAAAGCTGTCAACAAAGCATTTCTCCTCAACAATTTTCAAAGACTGATTGCGATTAATGTACTCTTCATTTGCTGACAAATATTTTTTGTATCTTCTGTGCTTCTGTAAAAAAAAACAACTTTCTCCTGTTATAAAAGTTTTTACACTTCGTGTCATTATAATTTTTCGTCTTATAGATAAGAGGCACTAAAGAATATCTTTATTTTAACTTTACAGATTGGATGAGATTCGTGATCTTTTTTGAATAAACCCAGGCAACGCCGGGTAATGCTGCTAGTACCTCATAAATACAACCTGGTCTGTACCATTTACTGATAATTTTACTAATTGCTATTTTTTTCTTGATTTGCTCTGCTGAAATTAGGGTGGGTCTTATAAACGCATTCGATTAAATGCCGTCAAATACGGCATTTTAAAATGGGCAGTTACATTTCAATCCCCCTCTGTATGAACCGACCTCATAACTCTTATCAGCATCTGCTTCATTTTTCATGCACATTACATATTAAGTAGCCTTTTTAATTGACATCAGTCCAGTTTTAAACCTGTGAACTGTAAACCGTATTTCAATGTCATGTGTCCGTTAAGTTCTTTTTGGGACCCCAACAACTTCTTACCTTGTTCCTTATTATTTTTTGTCTTTTCACCACCCCCTCCTAACCCCTGTTCTGTCATCCATTTACGCAAGCGCCTTAAGTAGTTTACGCGTTGTTTCTCTCTTCTCCACTTGCCTTCTAAATGTCCTGTGCGTGTCAAATTTTCCAAGCCTTGTTTCCTTATTAAATGCCCAGTATTTCTGATTTTAATTATAAACGTCCTTTTTGTTTCTATTTCGTTAAAAATTCTCGTTACTCACATGTTCAGTTTATTATATCCTCAGCATCCTTTTGTAGAATAATATTTCTATTGCTTGAAGTCTATTCGTCATTCCTGAGGAGATTGTTCAATATTCACTGCCATATAACAGGGCCGCTAATTTATCACAGTCCAGTAATCTTTTCTTTGTTTTTAATGGCATTTTCCTTTTGATTAATGATTTGTTCAATTTTTTATTTTTTATTTTTGAAAGTATCTTTTACTATTCCAACGAACCTTCATATTTTGATGTCGTATCTTCCGTCTTGTGTTAAAGCACTTACTCAAAATTGAAAGGTTTTAATTTTGCCTTATTTTGGCGTGAAATTGTTCAACATTGGCTGCTATATAGAGGGACCGATATTACGACACACTTTAACTTCTCTTTAGTTTTAAATAAATTCTCCTCTTTGTAGTTTTGTAAGCTTTTGAAAGAAATCTCTCGCTATTCAAATTTCGATGTCATATTTTCTATTGGCTACAACATTTTCAAACTTCTTGACAATCTTTAAGCCATTGAAGCCAAAAAGACACAGAAACTGCATTCAAATAGTTATTGACGTCCCAAATTTTAGAGTTTTATCGTAAAGGTATAAATAATCTTGTAACACGAGAGAAGAAATATATAGATGTTCGATTCCTATTTTTTCTAATTTAAACACTGTATAGATAAATTAATTCTTGAATAAAAGTTTATTCTAAAACTATTCCTAGATATTTTAAATTTTTGTATTTTCTTGATTTCGGAATTTCCAATTCATATCACATTAAAAAATAACATACATTATCTCCCAAGTGATGGTTAGTCTGTTTTTTCCCTCTCTCTCTCTCTCTCTCTCTCTCTCTCTCTCTCTCTCTTTCCTTTATGCGCTCTATAGTTCGTACTCTTTACCTGTTGTGTTTGATATATATATAAACAAACCAAACCGATATATACTGAGATAGATAGATAGATAGATAGATAGATAGATAGATAGATAGATAGATAGATAGATAGATAGATAGATTGATTGATTTTGGTTGATATAACGTAAAACAAACCAAACCAAAACGCATATTTTCTATGAAAATTTCTCGGGCTTTCAGCCTGGTAAATGTTGTTAATACTGTTTCTTATAGACAGAGCATGTACTTAAATATTTGTATCTATAAAAAGGACGTATAAACATAAAAAAATGTCTTAAAATAATTGTCGGACTTTGTCCATTTCATATTGATTGAGTTTTATGTAAGTTTTTGGTTTATTCTGGCAATCTCACGTTTGCAGGAACCAGTTTCATGGCACTCAATGTGACGTTATTCAAACTGGATTTTTGTGGTTATTTGAATTGTTTTATTGTACGTAATTCAATATACGATACCCTATGGAGAAAAATATCTTATTTCATGTCAGCTGCTTCTCTCGTTTTACAACAATGCCCAGAGTTTTGTGTCATTCTTTTGTATGTGTCCTATATAATATTTTGGTGTTATCTACTAAAATTTGTCTAATTTTAATATTGATTTATTTGTAATAAGCTGATCCATATGTGCGCGGATTGCACAAAATTCTGACAAATGGCAAGTCAACCTACGATTGATAACATAAAAATATTATATCAGACATAATACATTTTAAAACAGCAAGCCCCAAAAATTAAAAATGTCCACCAAAAATAGTCATATCATATGCTGAAAATAGCATGCACTTAACATGCGAGAAACGAACAAGTTTTAGGCAAAAATGGAAGCAAAAAGATCACTTACACTGAGAATCAGGAAGAGACTTGAAATATTTACGGCTTATAACGAGGAAAGAAGGCTTAGAAAATTCGAGACACAAGGGGCCTATGAAAGTCAAGAGAAAGAAATACATCACTTAATCTACCTAACGAGGTTGGCAGAACAGAGTTCAAGAGATACAGAAAAAAGTTAAATTTTAGTAGGGGATACAATGGACGGGAAGTTATGGAGAGACATGATCGCCCACTTCCTGAAAGGCGGCGGCACATAGAAGAAGAAGAAGAAGAAGAAGAAGAAGAAGAAGAAGAAGAAGAAGAAGAAGAAGAAGAAGAAGAAACAGATCACATAATATAAAAAAGAGAATTTCATCCAATCACTATTGATTTGCGTAAATTCAAAAACTTGTAGAATTTGCATTTCCTGAAAAGAGATAAATACATTTTGCAGCAGGTGGTCAGTTGTAAATTAACTAAAAAAAATGTCATCTCGTCAAAACAAATCGACGTCATACAACTCCTTTGGGATTAAACAAAAAACAAAAAACAAAAACAGCAAGAAGTGAAATTTGATGTCAGTTTTTTCTAAGTCAATACGACAGTACTTGTCTTGTGAACTGAACGATGACATTTACTAAAAATGTAGGGATTACTGCCACATATACACATCCATACATAACACAGACCAGTTAGCGTTGCTAAAGCGGTAGCCGGATGTGATAAGTCAAGAAGTTCAAACTAATAAAAATTTGGTTCTGGGCATTGGGATCGACGCACATCTTCCGGCAACAACTTTCAAATAAATATTAGGTCGGTGCAAAAATAATGACGTAATAATGTCGTTTTTTGACGTATTTTTTAACGTCAAAAATGACATTATTACGTCATTATTTTTGCACCAACCTAATACAATCGCTAGTTCTAATTCGTACATATTTAAGTCCCTGCTATTTACCTTGAACTCCTTGATAAAATCCAAAGAAGAATCAGCAGTATTATTGGTCCTGATCTGGTAGATCGGCTTCAGTCACTTTCCCACCGACGTAAGGTTACCTCCCTGTGTCTTTTCTATAAATACTTCCATGGTAATCGTTTGGATGATGACCTCTTCGCTAGACTTTCTAAATTTAATCGCAGTACGAGAGTGACGTCGAGATCTCATTAATTTACAGTTGAGCGGGCTAGGTGCAGCCCTAAGTCCTATGATAAGAGTTACATTTCTCGCACTTCTCGCTTGTGGAACTCCCTTTCGCGTTCATTTTTTCCAGCCAACTTCAATCTGTAAATATTTAAATGCAATGTCAGTTGCTAACACCTGTCCTCCTGAATACCCTTTCTGCTCATTATTAATGTTTCTGTTCTTAATTCTTACATATCCTGTAACCACTTTGTCTTAGTGCATTTACTGCCTTGCAGGCGGTGATATCGAATAAGATTATATATATATATATATATATATATATATATATATATATATATATATATATATATATATGAATATATAGTCTTAAGGTATGCTATATTTATGGGATAAAGTGCTCACTATCAGAGATAGTCAGGTGGCCTGACGATTGCGTCCAGCATGAAACAAACTGTCGTCTCTAAGTGTTGACTTCAATGTTCACTTATATATATATATATATATATATATATATATATATATATATATATATATATATATATGTGTGTGTGTGTGTGTGTGTGTGTGTGTGTATGTATTAGTGGTGACTCCGGGGGTCGGGCTTGGCCGAGAGAGACAACATTCTATTCAAAACGTTGATAAATTAATTTAAGATATATATATATATATATATATATATATATATATATATATATATATATATATATATGGCATAAAAGAATCAAATAAAACATCTACAGTAAAATGGAAATTAATAAGAAAAGTTGGAATATGTAGGTCATTAAATGACCCATGTCTTTTGTGCATACATGAGAAACAATATATTATTAAGTTTATAAAAAATAAAAATTTACTGAATCAGAGAAATGAAATAGCTGTTTTCTGCCGTCATTGACAGAACTTTTACTTAAATAATATTGAAAAATAAAATTAAAAATGGGAGCTGGTAATATACTTACTTATATTTGATATGAAAAAATAATTTAAATAATATAAGTAATTCTATTACATTTACTCGGTTTTAAAAAGAAATGTAGTCTATTAGTTATTAAGAGTCAAAAATATTTTAAAATTGTAGTTAAATAAAACGTATTCTAACACAAACACACCTAAAATGAATCTTTAAGTATACAAGTAAGAAAAAATGCCGAAAAAATTTTGCCGTTAATAAAAAAATCCCAGACGACATGCATTTAATGGATGTCAGAATTCGTTGGAAAATACGCCCCTACCCTCCCTAAACTTAGCCTCTTTTTTGAAAATAACTCACAATTGATACAAAAATGGTTAATAAAAATAAACACATTACCGCCCCTGTTTGAATGATTGGATTTCTCTGTATCCTTGGAAACAGTAACTTATGAATTTATATGTGCGTTTAAAACTCAGTAAATTTTAAAACATAAGTTATTCCAATATTCGCTTGAAGATGAAACGGAAACAATGCTTTTAATTTTTATTTTTATTTTAATTTAATTATATTATTACATTAAAAATTTTTAGCTTCCATTTTTGAATCATGGTTATTACTGTGTAGCGAAAAAAAAACATATTTTCAATCAGTTAATTTATATAATATTTATGCTCTGTAAATTTACATTGAGCACTGTTTTGTAAAAATAAATAAATAAATAAATATATATATATATATATATATATATATATATATATATATATATATATAATAATGATCAAACACTAATATTCGATGGTTATAATTTATTACATTGGGATCGTAATCACGATCCAATTCAACAACCTACAAATTCAAAAGTTTTTGAATTTGTAGGTCTAATGAATTGATCGTGATTACGATTCCAATGTAATAAATTATAACCATCGAATATTAATGTTTGAGCCTTTTTTATTATCTTCTTATTCTGTCCTGGACATTGAGTTCTTCCTGGATTCTATCCTCTTGGGAATTTATATATATATATATATATATATATATATATATATATATATATATATATATTTTATGTATTTGGGCAGCTCGCTTGTGAGACGTCCTTCTCTCTCCATAATATCCAACCAACTTTAATGTGCAAAGATTTAACTGCAGTGTTAATCGCTATCTTCTTCTTCATGAGCAATTTTTTTCTCTTCTAGCTCATTATTAATGTTTCTGTTGCTAATAATTCCACACCCTTTAACCCCTTTGTCTTAGTGGCTTTAAAGCCTTGCATGTTGTGATTCCAATGAAAATGATAATCAAAAGTTCCAAGGAAGAAGCTATACGAGGGATGTTCGTCGTTGTTAACAAAGTGAAAGCGGAAGATTCGATGCTCTGACCTAGGTTTGAGGGTAGCAAAATCTGATACATATAGAAGTTTAACTGGGCAGTATGACGAAAAACAACGGAAAAAGTGTGACCCCCCCCCACATCCGAAGTTGGGGAGGAATAGAGTAAAATACCTTCCAGAATTTGAGCAATGTTACCTTCCATATCAAAATATCGCGATGAGCAAGAAAAGACCTCTGAACTATATAGTATCTAATCTCCTTTATGGCAGTAAATACAGAACTTTCTCCTCAAAGATGAAGCATATTCAGATTTTTTTAAAGCATTTCACCCCAAGCAAGGCGGGAGTGCCACTAGCACGCAAGGGGTTACAGAGGGTAGAGAAGAAGAGTAAAGAGGCGTGCTTGAGGAAAGGATAAAGGGGAAGAAGGTCAAGGCACCCCAGATGTCGATTGACATTACACTTGAATATTTGAGGATTATAGTCATCAGGTAAGCTTGCAAGAAGAAAGGGAATTCCACAGACGGAAATGCCAAAAAATGACAACATCTAAATGTGTATAGCAGCTTCTCTCGCACTTCTCGACAGTGGAACTACCTTTCTCCCACTTGCTTCCCTGATAGCTACAATCTTTAAATATTCAAATGTAATGTCAATCGACATCTTCCGATGCTTTTATCCTGATAACCGTCCTTCTATTTATCCTTTCCTCAAACACCCCTTTTTAATCTTGCTCTCACTCTATGTAACCCCTTGCGTGCTAGTGGCACCACCGCCTTGCTTGCGATTGAAATGCTTAAAAAAAGAAAATTGGATGCCACACATAATAACAGTGCAACTGATGTTGAAGGAAGAAGTGATGGACTCATGACTTTCCAAATGAGTGCCAAGAAAAGATAAATTGTGTAAATTTGGATCCGATAGTTTGGTTAACAATACAGTCTGGAGAAGATCAACTACGTTCACCTACGTTCTAAAGGGACATGGCATAAAGATATATTCTAATTGATTCGTGTTTTACGGCTTATCAACCCTTTGCAGTTTATTTAAAGCCAGAAAATATTTTTAGATTGTAAGAATTGTTTTTGGCGATAATAATAATTCACTGATAAAATTATTACAAATTAACCTATTACTGGGGGGGTAGAAGAGGTAAAGTCATAAATTTACCTAAGGCTATTTGCACGTAAGTGAATATAACAAACCCACCTAGAATTCGAACTTAGACCTCAGATTAAGCCTTTAACCATTACACCACCCGCACACCCAAGCTTACAGCACACGGTATTCCTAAGTGACCATTCATCTAGGTACTGACTAGGTTCGACGTTGCTTAACTTCGGTGACCGTACAAGATCCGGTGTTTGAACGTGATATATCCTTAAGTCCATAACACAAACAGCATATCAAAGCTTACAGCGTCTGATATTACCAAACGGTCACCTATCTATGTACTAGCCAGGATCCATGGTTCTTAACTTCGGTGACCATACGAGAACCGATGTTTTTCAACGTGATATGGCCAAAAGCCCATTATACAACCAGCACATCCAAAATTACAGCATCTGATATTCCCAATCGGTCACCCATCTTGGTACGGATCAGGATCGACGTTGCTTAACTTCGGTGACCATACGAGAAACGATGTTTCAACGTCATATGGCCGTAAGCCCATTATACCACCAGCTCATCTAAGCTTACAGCTTCTGATATTTCCAAACGGTCACCCATCTTGATACAGACCAGGATCGACGTTGCGTAACTTCACTGATCGTAGGGTGAGTTAATAGTATCGTAAAAGGAATTTGTGGAGAGCCATGATCGCTTATACCCATTACATTTTATATCATTACTTTTCAAGGGAAGGTGGATGTGGCGTACAAATTAACTGTACAATAAATACAATTTGTGGAGACCCGTTCTCACCTATATCCTAAAGAGACATCTTATAACATTGTCATTAACTTTCTATAGTATTAATTTTTAATAATAGGTAAGTTTGGCCTCACAGTTAACAGTACAGTAAAACCGTATCTGAAGTTTGAGGAGAGATGGAGTTATGCCTTTCCCAAGGCCATTAGTGTGAAAATGAGTGCAAGAGACTGGAATGGAAGTTAAATACGACCCACCGGCTCCTCCTTGTGTTCTGATAACAGTTACGTAAACAGCAAATTCCTGATTAGGGAGGGAGGGAGAGAGAGAGAGAGTAGGAGAGTAGAAAAAAGGACTTATATCCGGTTTCATGAGATTTTTAGGCCATGTTTCCACTTCACTGTCATATTTATGCAGATAAAGAATGAGAAATTGCAAAAGAGAGAGGTAAGTAGAACACAGGACGTGGAACACTCTGTTGCTACGATACGACGACAGAATAATAATCTATCCTCAAATAACACCAGGTTATTAAAAAGACTGTCCCAAGAACGATAACTGATATCGTCACACTTCTCCGCGACTTACCCACTTTTGTTGCTCTAAATAGCTTTTGAATATTGACCTTCCCATACGAACTTTTCTATATCAAGCAAATACCGATTTACACAAACATTTCAAATTATGAAACTCTTAAGATCGAAAACAAATTTATACATAAGATCGTTACCTACAAAAACATTGCTGTAGTAATGAAATAAAATTAGATCTAAATTTTATCTAAGTATAAATAGTAATTGTTACTGTTTACTACGGAAATGTATATTAAAATTGTTTTTTAAGCATTTCACCCCAAGCAAGGCAGGAATAACACTAATACGCAAGGGTTTACAGAGAGCAAGAGTAAAGAGGGGTGTTTGAGGAAAGGATATAGAGAAGGACGGATATCAGGATCAAGGCATCGGAAGATGTCGATTGGCATTACATTGAATATTTGAAGATTATAGCTATCAGGGAAGCAACAAGAGGAAGGGAGTTCCACTGTTGTGAAGTGCAAGAGAAGAAGCTGTTATAGACATTTTTTAAGCATTTCACCCCAAGCAAGACGGGAGTTCTACTATCACGCAAGGGCTTACAAAGAGTGTGATATAGAGTAAAGAGAGGTGTTTGAGGAAAGCATATAGAGAAAGACGGAGATCGTGATCAATGCATCGGATGACTGAGATGATTGATTGTTGGGATAGAAGAGGCGGTTATATTTAACTGTTTCGACAGTGAAAAGGATGGGACTGAGATGCCAGCCCTAGTAGCAACACTTAAATTCATGCATTTGGGGCACCAGCGAAAATAGCTCGTCAGAGCAGTTGCCGTGAAAATATTTATAGAAAAGACAGAGGGAAGCCACATCACGTCTGTGAGAATGTAACTGTGGACGAGATGCCGGATCAGGACCTATCACATTTCATAACATTCTCTGGATTTTCTCGAGGAAAATATTTAAGTATCTTTGACATATTTTAGTAATTGAAATAAATAACAGTAAGAAAGCGGCTACGTGTCTGAATATTTTTTTAATAATTTCACTCAACCTCACGAAGTAAATCGAAAGCCATGGTCACTTAGGTTTTGAAGATACATGGCCTAATAAAAGTTACGGAGGACATGAATATATTTCCGCAGACATTTCTTGCGATACATAACGAGGAAAGAAGGCATGGAAAATATAACACACACAGGACATTTTGAAGGCATCAGGGACAGAGGAAGCAGTGAATAACCTACCTATCTTGTGTAAATGGTTGGCTAAAAGACAACCTGAGTCAGATCTACAAAAACAGAAAGATGTGAAGAGCCATGATCGCCTACGGCTTGAAGGGACACGACACATAGAAGACAACTATCGATATCTGCCAGCTTCTGAATTTGAGCGTCTAAATAATAAAAATGTGCCTACCGGCTGTGTTCGAAACTGCGTTCCCTGGAGAGAGCATCGTTAAACATGGCATGGTTTTTGACAGGTAAGCAGCGGGTGACATTCACAGTAAAGCAATGTAAAGTTACTCTTATCAAGTAATTCGCATATCTTTCTCATAATTGTAAATTGAATCAAAGTAGTATCAAAATGAAGCATCTAAATTTCTAGGGTATATAATGAGGAAAAAGGGCTTGGAAAATTTAACACTCGCCGTACGTGCTTAAGGCAAGAGTGACCGATGAAAAGCAGTGAATAAACTACTTAACGAACCTTTATAAATGGTCGATATGAAAAAGGAGAGACAGAAAAAAATATTACTGTGAGTTACAAAGGAAGACATGGTGAGCTATGATCGCCAACGTCCTGAAGGTATATAACACACAGAAGATGAATATCGATAACCCCCAGCTTACGTATTTGAACGGCTAAATAGAAGAAATGTGCATACCGGTTGTGTTCGAAATAACGTCCCAAATATACGTGGAAACTACCGTTAAACCCGTTGTGCTTTTAGACAAACACCAAGAGACGTGCACAATCAAGCAAAGTTCAATTATCTGGAAGAAGAAAGGGTTTGTAGAATGATGACTAATATACAATGGCAAGTCAACAATTATCCGTTCAGTATCTGTCTGAGATGAGGTATTATGTACACTATTTACATTATTCGAACTATTGTCCTCATCTTTGTTGCCATATTTATTACAACGTTTCGGCCTTCCAGTATCTGTCTATATTTCTGAGAGGAGGTATTATGTACACTATTTACATTATTCGGACTATTGTCCTCATCTTCCTTGCCATATTTATTACAACGTTTCGGCCCTTCAGTATCTGTTTATATTTCTGAGATGAGGTAATATGTACACTATTTATATTATTCGGACTATTGTCCTCATGTTTGTCGCCATATTTTTTACAACCTTTCGGCCGTTCAGTATCTGTCTATATTTCTGAGATGAGGTATTATGTACACTATTTACATTATTCAGAGTTTTGTCCACATCTTTGTCGCCATATTTATTACAACGTTTCGGTCATTCAGTATCTGTCTATATTTCTGAGATGAGGTATTATGTACACTATTTACATTATTGAGACTTTTGTCCTCATCTTTGTCGCCATATTTATTACAACGCTTCGGTCCTTCAGTATCTATCTATATTTCTGAGATGAGGTAATATGTACACTATTTACATTATTCGGACTTTTGTCCTCATCTTTGTCGCCATATTTATTACAACGTTTTAGCCTTCCAGTATCTGTCTATATTTTTGAGATGAGGTATTATGTACACTATTTACATTATTCGGACTTTTGTCCTCATCTTTGTCGCCATATTTATTACAACGTTTCGGCCTTCCAGTATCTGTTTATATTTCTGTGATGAGGTAATATGTACACTATTATAATTATTCCGACTATTGTCCTCATTTTTGACGCCATATTTATTACAACGTTTCGGCCGTTGTACTCTCCGGCCTTATACAGGTGGTTGGTATGTCGAACAAAACCCTTTATTTCATAGACAAAGAACACCATTGGAAAATTCGTAAACTTAAGGATTTAGCACATATGAAAAATCTCCTGAGCCGACCAAGCGTAGAAATGAATACAATATGGGAACCAATAATAAGGAGTGCCAGAGAAAAGCGATAATAGAAACAAAAATTACAATATGAGCTCTGGTAAAAAAAATTATGCAATGATAACTGCAAAAATTGCAATATGAGCACTGGTAAATGATGGCTGAAGACATTAGGTTTATCCATACACCGATGTCCTCAAGGACACATGACACAGTGGATAAAGACATTAGTTAGATCCAGTGACAAAACAAAAAGTGTGTAAGTTCAACACCCCGGTTAAGGCAGTGAAGAGTTTAATTAACAGGAAATAAATAATCACTGACATCCATTAACAGAACAGTCTACCCCAGTGAGCGAAATAAAGGCTTTAGTTCGACATTCCAACCACCTGAAGATGGCCGGAGCGTACAACGGCCGAAACATTGTAATAAATATGGCGACAATATAAATAGTGTAATTATCCGCTCTTTAGCCATAACATATGTTTAGGTGTGCCACATTGCCATCTTACAGTTGGGACTCTTGTAGTCAGGGGATCGAAGTTTGAAGCTTTGGTCTGTCCAGTTTTCTTGCTTCTGTTACCGTGTAAACATGATATGAGAAGGTGATAGATACGCAAGAAAAGGTCAGATAATATCATAGATATCCATGGACATGCTAATGCCGGAACATCTGAGAGATACCTACAACAGATCAGCCTGGACGAGGTTGTTTGTCTGTCCCTTTCTGCACTCAGCCACGAGTAGCGAAGCAGTTGAAGAACTGATAATGATGATGATGATCTTATATATAGAAATGTATAAATAATACCCTCTCCATTACATTCATATATATATATATATATATATATATATATATATGAATGTATGGGAGAGGGTATGATTTATATATATATATATATATATATTTAAATAGGTTTGAAACGGTACAAAAAAGCGTATTAAGGCATTAAAAACTAGAAATGTAGTATTGTAGGCCATGATAAGTTTAAAATAAAACACACCAGTCGACCGGTTTCGTCCCTCTCGTCAGAACTGTTAACGGGAATTTAGATTATGAAGAAAAGAAAAAAAGTCTGTCATGGGTGACATGAATGAATGGACAGGAAGGAAAAAAAAAAATTATATATTAAAATTATACCAACCAAGCTGCTAGAATCGCAGAACAGCAAGTCCAAGCAAACAATCTCTCTGTTTGCAAAAGAGCAGGCTACCTAGACCTGATGTAAAAGCGACTCCAGCACCTTAAGATGGAAAAGTGAGTGCGAACTGGCCAAGACGGAAAACCAGTTCACACTGAAATCCATCGCACAAGTTGGATTCTTTATAAAATGATCCGCAATGGAAGACCCATACGTGTTACAGATGGTATCGCCCAAGAAAATTTTTTGTTTAGTATTATCGCAGGTACGTGTTGTTTAATTCTCACGTTCAACCGCTGTGTCGTTCTACCTATGTAGTCGCATCCACAACTACATTTGAAATAGTAAATAACAGAGTTAATATGGTGGGGGGTAGAACATCTTTACACATAGATGAAAGTATGGACTTAGTTTGAAAGACAACACGAACGTTCGCTGCAAAATAACACTCACGTGAACTACATGAAATACGCTTAGCGAAGGATTCATAATCTTACCCAACCACGGTAAACGAAGATAGACCGGACATTTACCTACTGAAGCAGGTTTGATTTTGTTGAACCTGGCGGTCTCATCTCGAATAACCGATTGAACAATGTTCAACGGATAGCCATTGTTCGCAAAAGATCTCAGTTAAACAACTGATTTCATGTTTCAAGGTGTCATCCGAACAGATCATTAACGCCCTATGTGTCAGGGTCCTAATCAAATTAATCTTTTTGTTGTTTAGGACAAAAGGAGTCCCAACAGGTATATAGTCCTGTAAAGTAGACTTCCTGTACACAGGGTAATAAACAAGGAAGGTTCTTTGAACAAGAACATCTAAAAGGGCAATGAACCATTGACCTCCTTATCTACTGTAAATTTAAGGGCAGGATGAACACCATTGAGTAGGGAAAAAAATTGATCCACTTCGGATTCATGGCTGAACACACAGAAAGTGTCATCAACATACCGAAAGTATACCTTGGGTCTACTTTTACAGGACTATATACCCGTTGGGACTCCTTTTGTCCTAAACAACAAAAGATTAATTTTATTAGGACCCTGACACATAGGGCGTTAATGATCTATTCGGATGACACCTTGAAACATGAAATCAGTTGTTTAACTGAGATCTTTGCGAACAATGGCTATCCGTTGAACATTGTTCAATCGGTTATTCGAGATGAGACCGCCAGGTTCAACAAAATCAAACCTGCTTCAGTAGGTAAATGTCCGGTCTATCTTCGTTTACCGTGGTTGGGTAAGATTAGTGAATCCTTCGCTAAGCGTATTTCATGTAGTTCACGTGAGTGTTATTTTGCAGCGAACGTTCGTGTTGTCTTTCAAACTAAGTCCATACTTTCATCTATGTGTAAAGATGTTCTACCCCCCCACCATATTAACTCTGTTATTTACTATTTCAAATGTAGTTGTGGATGCGACTACATAGGTAGAACGACACAGCGGTTGAACGTGAGAATTAAACAACACGTACCTGCGATAATACTAAACAAAAAATTTTCTTTGGGCGATACCATTCGTAACACGTATGGGTCTTCCATTGCGGATCATTTTATAAAGAATCCAACTTGTGCGATGGATTTCAGTGTGAACTGGTTTTCCGTCTTGGCCAGTTCGCACTCACTTTTCCATCTTAAGGTGCTGGAGTCGCTTTACATCAGGTCTAGGCAGCCTGCTCTTTGCAAACAGAGAGATTGTTTGCTTGGACTTGCTGTTCTGCGATTCTAGCAGCTTGGTTGGTATAATTTTAATATATAATTTTTTTTTTCCTTCCCTGTCCATTCATTCATGTCACCCATGACAGACTTTTTCTTTTCTTCATAATCTAAATTCCCCGTTAACAGTTCTGACGAGAGGGGACGAAACCGGTCGACTGGTGTGTTTTATTTTAAACTTATCATGGCCTACAATACTACATTTCTAGTTTTTAATGCCTTAATATATATATATATATATATATATATATATATATTAAAAATTAAAATACCAATAGTGGATTCACTAACGGCATTCTTAATTATAATTCCATGAAATATATATATATATATATATATATATATATATATATATATAAAAAGTGAACATAGAAGTCAACATCTATATGCAATCGTCAGGCCTGACGATTGCATATAACATGAAACAGACTGTCGCCTCTAAGTGTTGACTTCTATGTTCACTTTTATATTTACACACGCTCTATCTCTGATATCGAGCACTTTATCCCATAAATATAGCACACCTTAAGACTATATTTCTTCATATATATATATATATATATATTGATGCATGTTTCATTAAATAATATAGACAAGTGTTGTCTATTTATTTTATGTAAATTCTTTTCATATCGTCTGTTAAGCTTAATAAGATTATTATTAAAAGAAGAAAGAAAATCACAATATTGATACATATTTTTTTTTACACGGACATAGCAACAATGATAGTCTGTTTCTGTTTACATGGAAGATTTCCAAGCAACGACAAACTCGTGCATATAATACGCTGGAAGCGAAAGTCACATCACAGCTCATGACATCACACATGACCCTATGTTTAATTTCCACCAGTTGGTCCAGGGTAGTTATATCCTTTAGTTTATTGTAGATGTCCTATTTGTTGCTGTTAAGGGTGTTCAATTATTTCTTGGCTATTTCAATTTACCTTTTCACAAGGCTACATTTATAATTCCAAGTATTGATAGTATTGTAGGCTGCTGGATCATGTAATTTAAATGGTAGTATTCGTTTAGAAAACCTCGGATAGCTCAACTTGCAGTAGAACAAACCGGTACCCGAGGAAAAAATTGAAAATAAAAAAATAAAGAACCTTGGACATTGAACAAGAGGAAACCAATCGTCAAGTGCTTCAGTTGCAAGTCCAAAGAAAAAAAAACCAAACGAGTAGAAAAACTAAAACGTAGAGTGCTCAATACGGTAAGTAGAGCGATAAACTAAAATAATCCTAAGGAGCCAGGCAAACGTACCTAGGTTTCACCTAAACGGATCTTCAGGATAAAGTCGGCTTTACCCCGAGGATCCGTTTAGGTGAAACCTAGGTACGTTTTCCTGGCTCCTTAGGATTATTTTAGTATATATATATATATATGTATGTATATTTCATACAATTGTAATTAAGAATACTATTAATGAATTCACTAATGGTATCGTAATTCCAGTTGTATGAAATAATTTAACTCTGTTGAATGAATATATATATATATATATATATATATATATATATATATATATATATATATATATTAGAGTGTGAAGCTTATATTTTATATCAAAAATTATAAAAACAATTCATACAAAAATTAAATAGCAATGTTAATGTGATTAATGGGGAAGTCACTTCGCTAAGAGGAGTTGATGAAACATTAAATTACTATCCCGTCCTGGGTAAGACGATAAACTACATCCGGCAGCAAGGCCTCTGATCAAGTGGTTTTGAGAAGTACGGAACCACCTCTTCTTTGCAGTTGTTCCAATGTTCACCCTAACCCGAAGTGCAGCACTTATCAGGGTCCCAGCTATGCGCAAATAGTTACCCCCCCACACACACACAAAACGGGATCAGAACTCTATGAAAGTGTCATAATAGGTTTTCATACCAGCAATATTTTTTTTTTGGGGGGGGGCTATTATTACCAACAGTATATTTTTGAAAAAGAAAAGTATTATCATGTACAAAAATCTTGTCATCATTAAATAACCCATTAAGATTTCTATGCCATCAAACAAAACAAACCAAAGCAAACCTAAATTACTATCAGTTCCTTGAATAATAAGATCATTGTATATGAATTGTTGTCAGATGGAAGACACATGCCAAGTACTTTCGACATTTTCAAATTGTCATCTTCACGGCGCAGTTTTCCCATACATAAGCAAACACTAAGATGAAATATCTGTAGAATATAAGATTTTTTTTAAATTATGCTGTTTCATTAGTTAACTATATATATATATATATATATATATATATATATATATATACACAAACCACGTAAATATCAGTAGGAGAAACGAATGACAAACAATATATATATATGGATATTTAATTGACCCCCCCACCACACACACACTGACTCAGGTTGTGACACAAGGTCGGTTTTTTATGTGGGGACCCAAGTGTTTTCACACGGGCCGCTGGTCTAAGCTGGTCTTAGCTGATCATAGCTTGTCCAATCTGATCAGAACTGGTCTAAGCTAGTCACAGGTGGTATATATTCAGTTGTCAATAATTAGCATAAATGGAACGGGGATTAGGAGAGATAATAAAAAGACTATATACATTGAGCTAAAAAGGACAGGAAATGGTAGAGAGCCATGATCATCAATGCCATAGAGGGACACGGCATATAGAACAAGAATATTATATACATATATAAGTAAAAGGAAAGAGGGAGTTTTAAATTTCCTTTTTTATTAGGTGATCTCCCTTATAATCAGATGTGTTGCTCACTCCATTTTGCTTCACTATGCTTTTGTTTTGTTTTTGTTTTATTTGTTTTTTGGGTTTTTTTTTAAATCTGTCAAGAAACGTTGTAAGAAGCTGGTCGTAAATTTAGTTTGGATGATTTAACAATAAGTAGACACTCTAGACATTTTAGGACTTGTATATTGCTTTCTCTTTTAATAAAAGTAGCATTTTTTATGGTCGGACTCATATATCAATATTTATATGAACAATGTTTACAATCTTTATGCCCAGAAAGGAAAAAAAATCATATGAAGACAAGAAAAATTAAATAAAACGCTTAATCTCAGTAACTTCTTAGTCGGCTTTAATGAAACTTGTATAAAAAAGCGATTGCTGCCCAATATATATATATATATATATATATATACAGGGTTTGGACAAAATGATTTTTGCCACATTGCGTTTCAATGCACGTCAGTCCCTGTCAGTAAGTTTGCAAGTCCGGCCCGAATTGCTACAGTTGCTAGAGGTCTTGCCCTGTTTCTCAAATTGCATCAGTGTTCTTGATATGGTAGCTCTTGAAAAACCAAACAGTTCAGCAACCTTAGTGATCGAGGCTCCTGCCATGCGAGCTCCAACAATTTGCTCTTTTTCAAACTCAGAGAGGTCACGCATTTAGCTTAAATTTTACTAAATTCTAAAAATAAATAAGACAAAGATAGTAAATTAGATAAATAAACGTATTTACAATAGATATAACCTACAATTACGAAGTTTTAGTTAAAGTTCTTAATATAATAGGTCTTTGAAATATAGGAGTGGATTTTGCAACTGTTCCAATTATTTTGTCCAACCCCTGTATATATATCACAAATTTAACAACATAGATAGAATTAATATATAACCCCACAAATCAGGCCCTACCCATATTTCTCACCGACAAAAGACAGAAATGCTTGTGGAGGTATTGAGACCTCACACTTATACACACACCCATACTAATATACACACTTACACACGTCATACTCACTCACTCCCTAAGAAACAAATAACATACACACACACTTAACAGAGACACATTCCCTTTCCAGGTACCAATAAAACTGTCAAAATGACCAAGGGAATTCAGACCAGCATGAATCCATCCAGCTCTTATCTTAAGTAACAACTTAAAAGAGACTGTTTGACCACAGAAGGACTGACCAAAATTCATGTTAAAAAAAATAAAAAAACAAATGTTCATTTTCTCCATCAAGACATTCATTTCTGTAGTTCACTGCTACTAACAAGCAGAATTTTTATTTCTCCTGAGGATGGCCATGCTGGCCAAAACTAGTCGAGGAATCTAACTGAAATAATAAAAAAACGAAAGAATATTAATATACAACCCAGTGTGTCTGAAGATTTAATTTTTTTAATATCTTTTATTGTTCAAAACACAAATATATATATATATATATATATATATATATATATATATATATATATATACAAAATACAAATGTAAAATGTTTTGTAATCTTATATAATAAAAATATTATAAAATATATATTATAAAGGTAACAAATTTCTTGGTATATAATCCAAGTGGATGCTAGTAATATAAAATATTCAAATTGAACCTCAAAAAGTGCTTAATGTATTTAATATTACAGATCAAATAAATAATAAACAATAAAATCTCAAATGTTATTTTTAATTTAATTTATTTAAACATTATTTTTAGATACTATATTTGAGTAGAAGTCCGTTTTTTTAATTATACAGTATTTTCTTTTATCCAACTTCATCTATCGTCCAGAATTTTCGAGAAATCTTGTCAGAAAAATATACGTCCTCCGGCAAGATACTTTTTTCTGACAAGATCTCTCGAATATTCAGGCCAATAAATGTAGTTAGATAAAGAAAATACTATTTAATTAAAAAAAGAAAACTTCTTCTCCCCGTACCTCGCAATAAGTCCCTGAAAACATAGTCTCTCTCTCTCTCTCTCTGTCGCTCTCTGTCTCTCTCTCTCTTTCTCTCTCTCTCTCTGTCTCTCTCTGTCTCTCTCTATTTCTCTCTCTCTCTCTGTCGCTCTCTCTCTCTCTCTCTTTCTTTCTTTCTCCAAATAAGCAGTAGACTACAAACTGATTACATAAACAGTTTGAAAAATCCTGCGAATTTTTAAAGTAAAATTCGTAGGTGAAAATGGTCATTAACTAAAGTTCCCTTAATTCCAATGGTAAAGAAAATTTTTACTCTGTTTAATGGAAATAAACATTGAGCGCTCTTTGTGAGTCAGTTTTACCATATTTCAGATTCTATGCTGTGTTAATAGGGCTCGTCTGGATTATACCAACGGATTATTACACACACACACACACATATATATATATATATATATATATATATATATATATATATATATATATATATATATATATATATATATATATATATATATATATATATATATATGTATATATATATATATATATATATATATATATATATATATATATATATATATAACTATAATTATAATTTTGGTTCTACTTTTGTATTGAGCACTGCTTTTTTTTTTAAATAAAAACAAAAATAAATTACTTCGGATTATTTACCTAACGTGTTCTTTTCTATTTTTCTATATATTTGCACACACACACACACACACGCACGCGCACACGCACGCACACACGCACATATATATGTATGTATTTGGCCAGACTTTATATTTTTTCTCTCTCTTATATATATATATATATATATATATATATGCGTGTGTCTGTGAAAATACACACGGCTTTGTACACCTCCTCCCATGTGTGATTACTTAAAATCAGTTGATTTTGCATCAAACTTGTCCCTCCCTCTATCAAAATTGATCTCCCTCTTTCTCTCCCTCTCTCTCTCACACGCACACACACGCGCGCGAGTACCCAATACACACGCACAAACAGACATCCAAAGAGATCCCTTTTTTTGTCTTTCTCCCTTTTTCTTACATCTGTATATATATATATATATATATATATATATATATATATATATATATATATTGTGATTTCTAAAATCTTCAATAAACTTAGAGAATTCAACTTCAGCGCCACGCCACCTCTGCCAGTGATTAGAGTAACCATTTCCTGTCTTATGCCCCTCAGCCATTTGTTTGTTTGTTTTTGTTGTTTTTTGTTAGTTTTTTTTTTTATCAAAAGGTCACGATTGTCATGTTTGTTTACTCTTGTTAGCGTAGATTAGAAGATACCTCCAATGTAAGTCGATAGGTTCTTATCAGACTGACCCCAAACCGATCCTTTCACGCACCCACGATTCTCAAGAATAAAGTCCACATGTCTCTTGTCTGGGCCTCCGCCAGTCCCCCCTGTTTCGACTTTAAGCCACAGCCGCTACCTCGATGACCAGACAAGCAGTAATAAGACTTCCTCTCAGGTGGTAATCAGCCCCTCGCTAATCTGATAATAAAGAGAAAAGATAGACTAATGTTTTTCTTTAACTTTTTCACTATTATCTTTATCATTGTTGTATTTATTTATCATTTATCCTGAGAAAGTTATTATACTTGAAAATATCGGTAAGTAGAAATATACATATTTTTTTATGACTTGATAAATAAATATTGGCATTTGATAAGAGTAATGGTCATGATAATATTAACTATTTCCTTATAAGGAAACATTCGGTATTTATTGACTGAGAAGGTAATCGAGTTACACTTTTATACACCCCATGGTCATCGATCAAAGTGTAGTAGCTGTTCTCCACATCTCACGAGTTAATGGTAATATTAATTATTTTCTCATGAGAAAACATTCGGTATTCATTGACCGAGCAGCCATTTTTACTTGTGTTACTCTTTCGTTAATTCCCTGGTCATCGGTCTGAGATGAAATTGTAGTATCAGTTCTCCTCATCTCTAATGGTAATGTTGATATTAGTTTTTTTTTCCTTATAAGGAAACATTCGGCATTGATTGGCCGAGCAGCCAAATTTACTAATGGATGTCAGTTATCAGTTATCTCCTGTTAATTCCCCTCTCCAATCTGACATCCATTAGACATGGCACGTGGAACTAGAACAGTCCACCCCACTGAACGAAATAAAGGGTTCAGTTCGACATTCCAACCAACTGAAGAAGGCCGGAGCGTACAACGGCCGAAACGTTGTAATAAATATGGCAACAGAGATGAGGACAATAATCCGAATAATGTAAACAGTGTACATAATACCTCATCTCAGAAATATAGACAGATACTGAAGGGCCGAAACGTTGTAATAAATATAGCAATAAAGATGAGGACAATAATCCGAATAATGTAAATAGTGTACATAATACCTCATCTCAGAAATATAGACAGATAAAGAGGTAGAGGAAGTTTAAATTCTCTTATTTACCGTACTTATGAACACTACTGGGTATGACGTAATACTCATAAATAGATTGCAAACTATTGTAAGTGGGGTTAATATGATGTCTCACGAGTCCATCACTAGCAGTGGTTCACCTACTTCATGCCGCTGGCGAGTGTTGTATTAAATTCATGTTATAAAGATTACCATTTCATTTCCAACCTCCCTTTTGGTTGTACCTACTCCAGTAAACCTTCCTGGATTACAAAAAAAAAAAAAAACTACAAGAACTCCTAGATAAGGTAGTGAAGGAAAGCAGGAAGAAAGGACTAATCCTCATATGCAAGAAGATGCAATGCATAGTTGTTAGCAAAATGAACAGCCCAACTGGCAAAATACAATTTTTTTATGCTATGCGCCTTCAGGGGTGTAGATGCCTCTCCACGGTTTATTTTTCGTTAATATCTGGGTATTTACAAAAGTATTACTAGCTAAACATTTATGACAAAAATAACCGGCAATAAAAGCCTTCTCGTCATTACATAAACTTTTGAGGTGTTGATATGACGTAGAACAAACCAAATCAAAGCAAAGGTAAGTATGATATAATAATTAAATATGATATTTAATAAAGTTTATCGGTTCAAAAAATGGAATTAGTTTTAGTTCTCCCTCATTCAGTAACCCTTCCTAGGTTACAACAGCAACAAAGACGTAAATATGAAGAAAGAAAATGATATATTGAAACGGTATATCGACAAATAAATTACATTAACCCTTTGAGTCCTGCGTTCCTGAACAATTTAAACCCTTCTGCTTGAGCTCCTGAGTCAAAATTCGCAAATAACTAGTATATAATATTTCACGGTAGATATAAAAATCGTTACCCACCGTTCAACTGGTAGCTGGGCATTACGTCATTTTTCTCTACCACCGTTCAACCGGTGGCGGGACATTACGTCATTTTTCTTTACCACCATTCAACCGGTGGCTGGGCATTACGTCATTTTTCTATACCACCATTCAACCGGTGGCTGGGCATTACGTCATTTTTCTCTACCACCGGTAAAGCGGTGGTCAGGGCTCAAAGGGTTAATGGATTTCCGAATCTTCTCAAGTGATGTTCTAGCAGTGGTTTACCTACTTCGCGCAGCTGGCGAGTATTGTATTTTGTTGATGTTATAACGATTACCTTTTCAATTTCAACCTACGTTTTTGTTATTCTTATAATGATTATTCTTATAATGACTTGTTTATTTTAATGCTTCCAAAACGAAATTGATCTCTTCGTCTTACAGGGACCGTTCATTCCAGAAGAAGCCAGTTCTCGGACTAACGGTTTCCACTGATATCAAATCTAACCATTATATTGAATCAACTGCTAGATTTACTGCAAGGAAAGTGGTACCCAATTTTTCTCGAAAGAATTTATCTTATACATGTATATATCAGGTATTGAATATTGTTCTCATATCTGGTTTTGTTTATCTCCTTGAGTTACTTTCCCATTGTCGAAATGTAAGTACCCTGTGCCTTTTCTATAAATATATTCATGGTAATTGATTTGATGAGCTTTCATACCTTGACTTCTCGATTTTAAGCGCAGTACTAGACTGGAAGTTAGGTCTCATGATTTTAGCCCTAAGTTCCATGCCAACAGTTTCTTCCCTCGCACTTCTCGCGTGTGGAACTCTCTTTCGGCTTCTTGCTATCCAAAACGGTTGGCAGAACATGGATTAGGATATATAGCAAGAAGACTATAGGCCAGAAAAGGACAGGACGTTGTGGAGAGTCATGATCACTTACATACTAAAGGATACTGCACATAAAAGAATAAAATTAAGATTTATCTAATAATGTCTTCCAGTATATTAGCATTATCGTATATTTCCTTTATTTCAGCAATAATGTCGATATTGGAATCATGTAATTCTAGCAGCATCTGTATTACAACTGCCCTTCTGCTGTCTTTTAATTCATCTTGGCCAGCGCCGATCTTACCTCAGATTTCAATAATTTAAATGCTGCCATATGTTTATATATTGGGCGTTTCTCTCCGCTTTCGTCATGGAAGAATTCTCCGATCTATTTGCTCAATTTTTTAAGTATTTTTTCTTTTCCTCTTTCTTTTTATTTTTTATTTTTTTTCGAGGAGCGCGTATCTACTGTTAATTCGTAAAGGGTTACGTTTTAAAACCAAATTCTAATTTGAATGCCGTTACATTAAAACTTGAGTCGATTTAACGCAGTATCTCGCGTGACGTTCAAATCTCGCCGGAAAACTCGGAGTGAGATGCGATGAAATAAAAGTCTTGAAGCGGTGTATTGAGATTCAATAAAGCGGAAATAACGAATCCACAACTAAAATAGAAGCCAATGAACCGTTTAATTAATCCATTCCCTTTAAATTTTTCAGACTTTCAATGATTCATTCATTACTCGTGGTGTTATATATCATAAATCATTTTGGCTCAATATCTTTTCATATTAAAAGTTTTATTATACAGCAGTGAAATGAAAATATCTCTCGAAAGAACAAGATTAGCAACAGAACAACAAAGACGGTGATAAAAAAGCCTATTTCATGACCAAATTGAAATAAGACGATCGCTTAACAGACAAATGTATCTGAATACCTCACACGAAGGGCTTGAACTAATAGGACTGCAATCTAAGAAATGTAGGAGTAAAGGAGCGATTCATTTTTCTTGAGAGTAATTTTGTCTAAATGAAGATAAATATTTTATTTGTATAGATTATTAAAATGGCTAAAAGAAGTGATCACTGATAAATAAGTTGATTTGGCTCCTTTTCCATAACAGATGGGACAAGATATATATAAATACTCGCACCGGAAATATATAAATAAGTACATAATGGTAATTATTATATGGTTTAATACTTGTATTATTAAAAGTTTCTTATATAACAGATGGCTAATATCTTGGTGTAGTTTATGATGGTCTTTCGTCAACATTACTGAATTGTTAGGTGACGTATGTCCTGCTGTATGGCAGCAAACGTTGGACAATTTCCTCAAAGATGAAGAAGAGATCTGAAGCAAAAGAAATGTGGTTCTACAGAAAGATGCTGAGGATAACAGGGACTGAAAATGTGAGCAAAGACGAAGTTTTGGAGAAAATGGAAACAAAAAGGAAACTTATACATAACATCAGAAAAAGCAGTGGAAATTACTGTGGCACGTAATGAGGCAGGATGGCTTGGAAAATCTGATACTCACAGGGCAGATTGAAAGCAAGAGCAGCATAAGAAACAATGTATAATATACTTAATGAGCTTGAGTATGTGGATAGCAGAACAAGACAAAAGAGCTACAAAAGACAGGAAATTGTGGAGAGCCATGATCGCCTATGTCTTGAGAGGATATGGCATATGAAGAAAGCTGTCAATGTACTCTCAGATACCATATTTGCTGGCATCAAAGACCTTTTCTTGAAATAGTCGTTGCAAATTTATTATAATGTCTGGTGATTACGAAGTAAGAATTACCATTATAAGCATCTCACTAAATAGTTCTTTTTTTCACCCCAAGCAAGGCAATAATGCCACTAAGACGTAAGGGGGCCACTGGAAGTGAAAGAGAAGAAAAAAATACTTTAGAAGCATCCGGGAATCTAATAATAGTATTCATTTCAGAATTTAGATGGTACCTCCATGAGATCGCTAAAAAAGAGCATAGCATGATGAAAAAGACGCCAAACTTTATGAAAAAATTTTATCGTCAAAATGTTAATGTTAAGTTTTTTTTAAATTATTTAAAAAAATTTTTTCTTTCCTTTTAGAGCATTCTAAATTTTGATTAAAATACCTTGTTTCTCTTTGTATCACCGGAACTAGTAAAATAACATAGACAATTTTTAGCACGTTTTTTTTTTTTTTTGGTATGACACACATTAATTTGGAAAATCTTTCAAAAATAAAACTAATCGTCGGATGTTAATGAAACTTTCAGGAACTATTCACAAATGATCGAAATTATTATAAGTTCTTTTTTTTTTTATTAAAGTCATGGTAGAAATATTTTTTTATATTTATTACCCCCCCATAACTAATTTTATGAAAACGCTAGAAATTCGATCGAGTCTAGTTTAATGATTACAATAGTTAAAAGCACAAGGCTTTGAGGAATGCAAATCATGTTTTTTTTGTTTTTAATTGGACCTGCAGTACCTGAAAACCAGCTCTAAATTGTAACATACAGAACTCAATAAATCAAATATATAATTTAATTTCAAATGCTCTCATTTGCTTTTAGTTGTTTTTATGAATATGGACAATATTTTCTGAAAGCAAAGATTTTTTTCGATGAAAAATGAATTTTTAATGCAATTATTTGTTATTTCTTTCATTATAATAGATTTTTATATTTAAGTTGTTAAAATATTATAAAATTAGTTAAAAGCCGTATCAGGTTTCCTTAGTGTCCTTATGAGATAGATCTTTTTTTAGCGCGTTGTAAATTTTATCATTTTGACTAATCAGAAGATCCGCAGTAATTAAGAAATGTAATTTTGTGTTCATAAAAATCGTTAAAATAGCCGTAATTAAAAAGTACGGAAGGTCACAAGCAATAAAACGTCACCTGGCTTGAGTGTAAGCGTTCTCCGCTGAACGTCGATTACATTATTGCAAATTCTTCGTGCGAAACGCATGCTGAGCATTTTAAATTAGCGTTTTTTACTAATTACTTTTTAAAAAAATTGAACATCATCCTAAGCCATTTTCACCGTCAACATTACTATATTTTTAAAAGTACCATTTATTTCATTTACATATTTCATTGCAATTTCAATTTTTTGAAGTTATTTTACACTTTTCAGTTTTCAGTGAGTCGTCTTTATTTCAATTTTATGTGAATTTCTTATTTCAAACAAACTGTTTTTGGTTCTATCCTTAAATATTGTTGTCATCACCCTGCTCAAAAGGTGTTAAAAAAACAAAAATACATCAAGCCATTGTTCAAACATAGATTTAAAAAAATGGGATTTTTTACAAGGTGATGACAGCTTGGTATTGTCGGCTGGCTGACCTTTAACCCAGCAATGTCAAAGTCAATTTTGGCTTAATTTCAACACTGTTTTCCTTATTGCTGATTTTAAAAAATTAAAATAAAAAAAAACATATAAAACAATCCTGGTTTTCAGTGCTCAGGAATAGCAATTCTAACTATTTTTTCATATTTTTTCTCCAGAAAATGCTTTATAATCATTTACACCAACCTATTTGCCTTAGAAATGAAAGAGCATTCTTTGCTTTCAGGAAATACCTGGTTTCATGGGGTGCAGATCAAATGATTCCTTGATATCTTGTTCAGATGATGACAAGTCATTTTTAATTTTTTTTTTCAGTTCAAATTGGCTGTAATGTAACAAAATAACTTTTGATATGTTTGTAATGGTTTTTACTTGGGATAGAAATGTTTTATCATAGCAGATCTGTACTGACTTTAGGGGGCTATAATTGCCCTCAAAAAGCTGTACAACACTTGTATTTTAATTTATTTATAGTATTTACAATTTCTGCAGATAGTATCAACAAACTTATGGTGTAAGCTACAGTAACAAAAAAAATTAAAAGAAATTGGAATGCTGAAAGTTTCTTTTTTTTACTTTAATAATTACGAGCTGGTTCATGTAAAAAAACGTTACGTCAATTATGTCCTTCTGTATGATAACACGAACCTCACGTTAGCTGTCGATATGTGATGACAGCAATCATTTATCACTTGTCAATAGCCAACGATGTTAAGATCGCCTCCTTTTTATTTTAAACAACATTTTTCTTCGAAGAAAGTAAGCAAAGTTTTTTTTTTTTCAAAATATATTATATAATCTTTAATTTTGCTAATTTTCGTCAAATAAATTTTGAAAAACGTATAATTGATTTTTGGACGAATTTTAAACTAGTATTTTAACTTAGTTTACAAAATTTTAAAAAATGGCTGTTATCGAGTTTTTGTTAGTAATTTCGCTGACAAAAAAAAAACGATTTTTAACTAAAATTTTGAACATGCTAAGAATGAGTAAAAAAAATTAAAAAATAATCAAAAAATACTTTGGTATTTCTTCTTAATAATGATATATATACTTAAACAGATAAAATTATTTTCGTCAAATTTAAGGCTGTTCTTGTCATATTATGCTCTTTTTATTGATTTCCATGGAGTTACCTATGTTAAAAGTATAGAGTTGAAATAGAATGTAGACGAAACAAGAAACCCAATCCTACATAGCAAACAATTTCGTCCAGGAGTGACATTTCCAACACTCAAAATTAAATGGTTCCCCATCATAAATTTCTGTCAAATGTTTCATAGTAATTATTAAACACAACTCAAGGATGGATAAGCCTAGAAGATATATATATATATATATATATATATATATATATATTATGTCACAAAAGAATATTTTCTTTCTCACTTTTTTTAGACATAACTTCTTTTCAACATTGACAACAAAGTTTTAGAAAAAATAAAAAAACAAAAGAAACATACTTAACATCAAGAAAGAAGAGTTGAAATTACTGGATCCCATATTGAGAAATGAGTGCTTGGAAAATCTGATGCTCACAGGACAGATTGAGGGCAAGTGGGACTGAGGAAAGTTGCACATAACATAATTAATGGGTTTCATGAAATGGATAGCAGAACAGGGTTTAGAAGAAATAACAAAAAAACAAAAACAAAAGAGCTACAAAGGATAGAAAATTGTGGAGAGCCATGATTGCCTATGTCCTGAGGGAATACGGCATATGAAGAAAGCTTGTCAAAGTATTCCCAGATAAAATATTTCCTGGCATCAAAGACCTTTATTCTAATGACTGGTGATTAAGACGTAAGAATTACCACTATAAGCATCTCCCAAACTAGTTTTTTTTTTCATTGAAACTGTCCATATATAAAAAACAAAGGCTTGAAATTGCATTATACATGAAATATAAAGTATTTTTTTTGTCTTCAGTATATATATATATATATATATATATATATATATATATATAATTATTTATTTTAAAAAACTTATAACATAAATATGTTATAAAATCACTAAAAATAGCCATTTTGTTTCAACACCCCAGTGTCATATCAAGTAATGATGTTGAATGTAGAATAAATGGTTTTATCTGCTCTACTTTGTATTGAGCACTCTTTTAAGAATAGTAAATGTTGGTTATTGGAATTCATTCCGTATACACCAATCATATACTTGTATATATATATATATATATATATATATATATATATATATATATATATATATATATATATATATAATATGAAAATATATAGAAAATAGGAAGGAACTGGTTAGGTAAATAATCCAAAGTCCCTTAGTATTTTAGTTATTATTTTTAAAAATAGTGCTCGATACAAAAGTAGAGCATAAAAATAATTATTTATTTAAAATATGATTCCAAAACGCGACATAAGAAGTCTCATGTTTCAAAACAAGAGCCGAAAACTTCAATATAATTATTTAAATTAAATTGAGTTAAAATAAGCTCTGTTCCATCTTCAAGCGATTTTTTTTTGGTGGGGGAATAACGTATATCTGAAATTTACGTGTTTTAAAAATTGAAATCAAAATTTCCATGGTAACAGCTAGGGCGAATTGTTTAAGTTGGGTAGGCGGGTGTTGGGTGTTAATAATAAGTATCAGTATAGAGTTACTTTCATAGATGTCAAGTCAGAGAAAGGTAGGGGTGTCTAAATTTGAAACGGAAGATGTATTAACCCTCGTCTAGTTTGCATGTCTATGTAGATTTATTTATTTTTTTATTTTTTTTTTATGAAAGGGATTTGTGCATATAAAAAAAAAACTGTCGTAACGTTTGTTTTTTGACGACTTCATAAAGGGTTATCTTTTTTGTAGGGTATTTAAACTATTTATTTGGGCTATGGATTATGAAGGGTATTATATTGTATGCATGTTTTTAGTTAATTATTCAAACCATGAATCTGATGATTGGGCTATGGATTAAACAAGTTATTATATTTTATGCTTTTTTTTAGCTAATAATTCAAACTAAAAATCTGATGATGTCTACAAAAAATCGTTAACTCGTGTCTATTGTTTAATAGATTATTATTATTTAGAAGCTTAATAATGTGCAATTTTTCATGGAGGCACAAAGGGCTTGGGTCATCCCAAGTTTTGCATGTTCTAGTCTTGTTTATAATTTTCCATTTAACTTTAGGTGTCCTATTTGTCTCCTTCAGATGCCAAAAATATTTAGATAGGGAAATCTGAATTCTTTTGTTTATATTATTGAAAGAGCACTTATGCTGCCTCCATCTATCTTTAAAATCATTCTATTAAACAATAGACACTACGGTTTGAATAAGAACACAGAATAAGCGCAAGAGAGAGAGAGAGAGGAAAGCTGTGCGAATTATATTTAACGATCTTGAGAAAATTGATGGTAGAGCACGGTTTGGGAAAGATGTCAAAACGAAAGCGTCCCGGGTAAGACGATAAACTACGCCCAACAGCAAGGCTTGTGATCAGGAAGTTTTGAGGAGCGTGGAACCACCTCTTAATTGCTGGTGTTTCCAGGTCCGTCCTGACCTTGGGTGGTAGCACCTGTTAGGGTCCCAGCTATGGACAAATAGTTAACGCTCAAACTTGTGTAAAAATAGGTTTTAATACCAGAAATACTTTGTAATAAAAATATTATTACAAGCAATAATTTTTGAAGGAAAAATTATTATCAGCAATACTTTAAAAAAAAAAAAAAAGTAATACAAACAGTTATACATTTAAAAAAAAAATATGACCAGCTATAGATTTCTTCAATAAGGAAAATTTCCAGAAATAAATTTTTGAAGAAAAACATATTACCAGCAATAAAATTTTTGTCGGTATTAAATAACCCATTGAGGTTGATATGCCGTAAAACAAAAATTAAAACGAAAAAAAAAAAAAACTTATTAAGAGCTACAAGAAAGAGGAAGCTGTGGAGGGCCATGATCACATAACTCCTGTAGGGCACATAAAAGAAGAAAAGATCTATAAATTGAAAAGTTCCTCTCTGCGGGTTTGATCGAATGTGATGCACATCACATGGATGGTATGTACTCGTGACTCTTCGAGACCAAAGTCTTTCAAACACCGACAGAATTTCGAAGATAAAACGACACAAATCCTTAATTAGCATCAGAGGACGTAATTCCTTTCGCTTTTCTAACGTAACAGTATCTCTTTCTGAATCGGTGACGCTTTTGGTCCTTACAGACCTATTTTTAAAGTCAGCCACACACTTTTCACTAAATGACCATATTGATTCGAGGTTAACAAGATTTAACATGAAATTCCAATTGTAAGTACTGAGAATAGCTTTTTCCATGATGCTCTCTGGATGCATTTTTTCATTTTATTTCTTATTTTCAGACCTGTTGTCTCTCTTTCCTTCTATCCACCCTGTGAGTATCAGATTCTCCAAGACCTCCTATCTCATTACGTGTTCCAGAAATTTCAGTTGCCGCTTCCTGATGTTAAGTATAAGCTTCCACCTTGTTTGCATCCTCTCCCAAACATCATCGGTGCTCATATGTCCGGTCCATGGTATCCTCAACATCATTCTGTAGAACACACCTCCGTTATTTCGAGTCTCTTCTTCAACTCTGAGGAGGCCGTCCAACATTCGCTGCCATAAAGGTGGACAGATGTCACATAGCAGCTCAGTACTCATTTCTTTGTTACCAAAGAACACTGATTCGAGGTTAACAAAATTTAACATGAAATTCCAAACGTCACTCCTAAGAATCGCTTTTTCCATGTTGTCGTCTGGATGTATTTTTATTTATTTTACTTTTTAATTTTAATTTTAATTTTCAGACCAGTTAGGTTCATTAGTAAATATAAAAATGGTCGTCATATACGTGTATATATCGGGGCATCTCGAGGTGGTGTAATGGTTAGCAAGCTTGGCTCGCTAGAACAATTACGACTGAGTAGTAAGTTCGATCCTCACTGTGTGCCCCCTAATTTCGGCCTTGTGCCACATCTAAACTACGCTTAGAAAATCACTATGGGCACCTCGGGGTGGTGTAATGGTTGGCAAGCTTGTCTCGCTGGAACAATTACGATTGAGTAGTGAGTTCGATCCTCACTGGGTGCCCCATACGTTCGGCCTTGTGCCACATCTGAGCTACGCTTGGAAAATCACTCTACGTGTATATATCTTGTGTAATCTGGGTTACTTAGGGTTTTGGCAACGAGTGAGACTATTCCCCATTTTAGGGACCAAATGCGCTGTGGTTGGTTAGGTCAGCGGGATGGGAGGCGAAACAAGTAAGACGAAGACACTTTGCGGGAGATTTCTGAGATGCCATCGACCAACCCTCTCATAACTCTTGACGATGGCGACTTTGCGTTTCAAATAAAAGAAGACTAAAGGAAAAGGAAAAAAAATCTTCATTTTCCTGTCTTTTTTATCGAACAACTTAAGTCTATTTAATAATAATAATAATAATAATAATAATAAAAATAATAATAATAATACAGACCTTAAAATATTTTACACAGAAATTGGAAATGCACCTAGACATGTCGAAACGCCACCATCTATTGACAATATGCAGACATTTTGGGAGAATATTTGGAGCAGTCCAAACGAATATAACCCAAATGCAGAATGGATCGAACGTGAAGAAAAACGAATGTTGTATACACCTCTGCAAGAGTGGAAAAATATAATCACAGATGATGTTAGGCAAGCTCTAACGAAATCCCAAACATGGAAATCCTCAGGAAATGACAAAGTGCCCAATTTTTGGCTCTATCATCTCTCATCAATCCATAAATTCCTTGCAAAATATCTATCAGCTCTTTAAATAATCCCGATGAAATCCCGGATTGGATCACCGAAGGCATTACATATCTCATGCCAAAAAACGTGTGAAACAGATGATCCAAACAATTACAGACCAATAACATGACCCCACCACGTATAAGTTGATCACGTCTGTCCTGACTAACCGTACTTACTCTTTTTTCGAAGAAAACAACATTCTTCCACTGGAACAGAAGGGATGCAAGAGAGGTTCAGGTGGTTGCAAAGATCACCTACTGATAAACAAAATGATCCTGTAAAATTGCAGGAGACGATGTAGAAATGGATTGTTTTGCAGTAAAGCCTTTATAGTGTGCCACACTCTGAGAAACTTAACACTTTGGAAATGTACAAAGTTTCCCCCGTATTAGTAAATTTCTTTAAGCAAAGCATGGGAATATGGAACATCACATTATACCTAAATCATACCAGAGGCACTACCATCTCTAACCGCCTGAATATCCGATGAGGGATTTTTCAAGGAGATTCCCTGTCACCCCTTCTGTTTTGTCTATCCTTACCCCTCCCCCAACTTACGCATGAACTAAACAACAATAACTACGGCATTTGTCTATATTTCTGAGATGAAGTATTATGTACACTATTTACATTATTCAGACTATTTGAGAGAAAAACCTCCATAGAATTATCTAGAAATTGTCCAAATGCAAAGACCTGGGGATCGAGATTAACAGGATGTGGGGAATGAAGGCTGAGACTGTACCAATAGTAATCGGAGCACCGGGCCTCGTGAGAAAAGGAATGGATAATTTTACTAACAATGTCCCAGGTAACATCATCATTGAAGTTGCCCAGAAGATCGCCCTACTAGGAACATCCCGTATACTAAGAAAAGTGATATCAGTTAAATGACAATTCTCCTATAGGGCATAAGTACTGTAGTTTGGAACCGGGTCTACAGGATACGAAGCAAAAAATATAACCTTAACAAATAATAATAATAATAATAATAATAATAATAATAATAATCCATAGCAGGCAGTAACCGATAATGGGCACGTAAACCTTATGTGCGATATGACCATATTTTCTCGGCAGACAAGTGCTTGGAGAGCAATTGGCCTGACATCATACACCGGAGTAGCCATGAATGGTACCTGATGTACATTGCCGTACTTTGGGAAAAAAAAAAGAACATCGCGTAGTCAGAATAAGCAAAAATACAGAGGTGGAAAGACATGGCGAGGCAAATCAGAGAAATGAATCAAACACCCAGCTCAAGTTGTCCCTTTTATCCTTGGCACACTCGGGATGTTTTCCAGGAAACTTCCTGCCTTCCAGGGCACCGTGGTGACACCTGGTCTCGTTTGGAGTGCAAGGGTGGCCTATTTTATTGGCTAGTAAAAACTAAGAATTAGTGTTGACAAGCAAACATAGCATCCTGACTTCAAGATAAGACAGATCGGGATTGAGTCAGGTGAAACTGAGAACTGGCCTATTTTATTGGCTAGTAAAAACCCCAGCATGCATTTGTTTGTTTCTGCCTATAAAAGGAGAAAGTGTTTTGCAGCCATTCCTACTGGAGATTGAAATGAACAGAAATAAATACAAAAGTAATAGTTTGAAGCCTTACCGTATTTCATCCACAGCTAAGCGAAAATTACATGGATTCTTACTTTTCCCAAGGGTGTTATTGCCAAATGAACAAAACAACTGCGATTTGAATTTGAACTTGTTTACCATGTCTGTAGTCTCTCAATCATTCTTAGTATTCTCAGGCAAAATGTTCTTGATTCAGTCACTTATGCGCCATGCGTGATACACGCTTAGGCGATCTTGTATCTTTCGATACATGACTGACGAGGCATATTTTGCCATTTCTTTCTGAGGTAGGACAGTTGCCATCCAAGGTTATAGAACCAAATCTCTCCTGCTATTTACCCATAGCTGAGGGGAGAACAGGATTCAGACCTTTCCCAAGGGTTATTTGCATGGATTCGACTGGAATATGAACTCGGCTCTCTGATTCCTCAATCCAGTCGAATTCATTACTTTATAAAATCAAAATATTAACCTGAAAACTTAAATCCTCTTCTAAAATAGACGCATTAGATCGAAACTTTTATATGGATAACAAGCATGGCACCAAACCTTTTCAGAAATCACTTTTTTCATCATTACCAGTCAGTCAGTTATATGCCATGTGTGATACATACTTAGGCGATCATGTATCTTTCGATACATGACTGACGAGGCAGATTGCCATTCTGCAGTAGACCAGTTGCCAGTTCTATAGAAACCTGTTTATCCTGCTATTTATTTATAGCTGGGGGTGGGGAAGAAGAGGATGCATACTTTTCCCAAGATTATTAGCACGTAATTGAAAGTAATGGATTCAACTGGAATTCGAACTCGGCTCTCCGATTCCTCAATCCGAGCCGCTATCCATTAGTCCAGCAACAACGTGTTGCTAATATGAGAAAAAGCAAAACGGGATAGAGAACAATTAAAAGGCAGTTAGATCGCAACTTTCATTTAGTAACACTCTACCTTGATTGGCTCTTTGGTCTCGTATTAAGTGAACAATAGAATAATTTTTTTTTTCGAAAATTGCGATGAATGACTAATGTGTGTGTTTGTTTTTTTAAAGGATCTCACTTGCGTTTATCATTTGTCAAATATTCGTTATATTTTTTAAAGGATCTCACTTGCGTTTATCATTTGTCAAATATTCGTTATATTTTTTAAAGGATCTCACTTGCGTTTATCATTTGTCAAATATTCGTTATATTTTTTAAAGGATCTCACTTGCGTTTATCATTTGTCAAATATTCGTTATATTTTTTAAAGGATCTCACTTGCGTTTATCATTTGTCAAATATTCGTTATATTTTTTAAAGGATCTCACTTGCGTTTATCATTTGTCAAATATTCGTTATATTTTTTAAAGGATCTCACTTGCGTTTATCATTTGTCAAATATTCGTTATATTTTTTAAAGGATCTCACTTGCGTTTATCATTTGTCAAATATTCGTTATATTTTTTAAAGGATCTCACTTGCGTTTATCATTTGTCAAATATTCGTTATATTTTTTAAAGGATCTCACTTGCGTTTATAAAATATTTGTCAAATATTCGTTATATAATTTTTCGGAATAATACTTTAGGAATCTGTGGATAAAATTTTGACAGAAGTTAACTTTTTAATGTAAAACAAAGGCTTCAGAGAAATCGAAATTAGAATTGTCAAATTTTCCTTCTTTTTTTTTTTGACCAATGAGATCGTTCGAGAAAGGACGCTACATTTTCTGACATTTGCAGACAATATTGTTTAGAAAAAATGAAGGATTCAAATCACGGGAAAATATCATTTAGCACTTGAACTGTTAAGTAAAAATAAATAACAAAATAAATAGAGAAGTTAGAAGTCATTTCTAATTTTAGCCCCGTTTGAAGTCGATTTTTTCCCCATAAATCTCAGTAACTAATCAGAATTACGAAGTCGTCACCAAAAATGTGACGGATAATCATTTTCGGCATTATTAAACTCTACATAGAAACCTAATTATTTAGTCCTTTTTTAAAATTTATTTACACTATTTACATTGTTTGTACTGTTGCCTTCATCTTTGTTGTCATATTCATGTCGTTTAACGCTCCGGACATCTTCTGTCTATATATCTGAGATAAGTTAATGTAACTAGACTATTTACATTCTTTAGTCTGTTGTCTTCATCTTTGTAAACATATTCATAACGTTTCGATCGTTGTACACTCCGGTCTTCTTCAGTAGCTGTCTATATTTCTGAGATGAGGTATTTTAACTATTTACATTATTTACATTGTTCAGACTGTTGTCATCTTTGTTCTCATATTCACGACGTTCCGGCCCTTGTACGCTCCGGCCTTCTTCAGTGCCTGTTATAATTTCTGAGATGAGGTATTCTAACTATTTACACAATTTACATTGATCGGACTGTTGTCCTCATCTTCGTTGCCATATTCACAACGTTTCGGCCTTTGAACGGTACGGCTTTCTTCAGGAAATATCTATGTTTCTGAGATGAAGTGTTGTAATCATTCACACTATTTACATTGATCGGTCTGATGCCCTCATTTTCGTTGCCATATTCACGATGTTTGGATGATGGTTAATTTTGGAAAGATTCCACGGAACGGTTTGCTGACTGTCAGAGTAATGAGAATTAATTCCTGGAATTACTGAGAAGCAGATATAGCACCGATTTTGGGGGTTTTTATTTACAGGTGTTATTATCGTCGACGCGCATGAGTCGACAAATTGCTTTTCCTGTGGAATTTTGAGTGTAAAAATAAAATAAAAAAAAGTAACAAAAATTTTGATTTTCCTGTTGGCTTATTGTCGATATGATTGGTAGATCGCCAATATATCGCCCGCGGAATATCGTATGAGAAACGGATCTTACATTGGGGATCGATCATGTTGCACAATTACTCAAACAGGTAAGTGGTAAATGGAAGTTGTCAAAGAGTAATTTTATTTTACGATAACTTGGATAAATAAATGAACGACATGAGTTGAGATAGCGAATGCAACTGATTTGATGTTTAAAAAAAAAAAAAATGTTCATTATTTACATTATTCGTACTATCGTCCTCATCATTCTCGCCATATTTATTACAACGTTTCGGTCGTTATACGCTCCGACCTTCTTCAGGTGGTTGGAATGTCGAACTGAAACCATTATTTCGTTCACTGGAGTAGACTGTTCTAGTTCCACGTGCCATGTTTTAATGGATGTCAGTTATCAGTTATCTCCTGTTAATTTCCCTCTGAAATTTCTCCAATGCCTTAACCGGGTATTGTCTTCAAGGACACATGGCACAGTGGATAAAGGCGTTGGTTAGATTCAGTGACAGGACCCAAAGTGTGTGAGTTCAATATCCGGCTAAGGCAGTGGAGAACTTTCAGAGGGGAATTAACATGACAACTAAGGACTATTGTGTGATACAAATCTGTCTAAAATCCAGCTTTTAATTCCCATGTATAATACGCCTCCATCAATAATATGCACAACTAAAATTGCGCTGAAAGTGTGAGAAAATATTTCTACTTACGCATAATACGCACCCCTAATCAAACCCTATAAATTGTACCTCTCAAATTTAATTACGTCCAGCGTTTCCTACACTTATTAAAATATTGATTTAAACAAAGAAATATATTATTCAAATTTAGTTTTATGCTAATTCTTATTTCATTTTACGACAATTTTTAGAGATATATTGTAGCTGTGCATAATACGCACCCCTGATTTTTTAGAAAACAATGCGTGTTATACATGGGGAATTACGGTAAATATTAAACATAAAAGAACATTTTTATTACATTATGGACTATAATATATTTTATTTTCAGTTACCTGAGGGCAGTTGATACGTACTTGGTCTGACTAAATTCCCAAAATCTGATCAAAGGTTTAAACATTTTTGGACGCGCTTCTTGATTGAAACTATCAGCAACTTATGTATTTTACTTCTTTACATAGAATGCAAATGTAAAATTCCAATCTGAAGGATTTGTCAGATTATTTACATATAATCTTTTAGAGATTATATGTAAATAATCTGACATTTATACCGTAATTTACAATTTGGTAAAAGTGAAGAAATTCAAGCCGTGAATAAAAGACTGCAGATTTCATTTGTGACGTTCGATTTTACAATGATTTTTTTGGCTTTGAGTTAACAAAATCGGTTGATTATTTGACAGGTCGAACTTTGTCAAATTATTCAATGAAATAGGCTCAAATTTATTAATCACTAGAAAAGGTCAACTAAAAAAAGGCAGCGACAAGATATGTGAAAATTATGACTATGTATTGTGAATTGATTTAAATATAAAAATGCACTGCAAAAGGATTTTCTTATAAAAATGCATCGGAAGAGGAGTTTACTATGAAAATACATTGGAAAGGGATTTTATTTTTAAAATGTATTGGAAAGGGATTTTACTATGTAATTACACCTAATAGGGATTTTAATATGAAAATGCATATAAGAGGTATTTTACTATGAAAATGTATGGGAAAGGGATTTTACTATTAAAATACATCGGAAAGGGATTTTATTATGAAAATGCATTGAAAAGGGATTTCATTATGAAAATGCATGGGAAAGGGTTTTATTATGGAAATGCATTGGAAAGGGATTTTATTATGAAAATGTATGGGAAAGGGATTTTATTATGGAAATGCATGGCAAAGGGATTTTACTATGAAAAAGCATAGGAAAGGGATTTCATTATGAAAATGCATCGGAAAGGGATTTTACTATGAAAATGCATTGGAAAGGGATTTTATTATGAAAATGCATTGAAAAGGGATTTCATTATGAAAATGTATGGGAAAGGGATTTTATTATGGAAATGCATGCCAAAGGGATTTTACTATGAAAATGCATAGGAAAGGGATTTCATTATGAAAATGCATTGGAAAGGGATTTTACTATGAAAATGCATTGGAAAAGGGATTTTACTATGAAAATGCACAGGAAAAGAAATTTACTATAAAAATGCTTTGGAAAAGGATTTTATTATGAAAATGCATTGGAAAAGGATTTTACTATGAAAATGCATCGGAAAGGGATTTTACTATGAAAATCCATTGGAAAGGGATTTTATTATGAAAATGTATGGGAAAGGGATTTTATTATGGAAATGCATGGCAAAGGGATTTTACTATGAAAAAGCATAGGAAAGGGATTTCATTATGAAAATGCATCGGAAAGGGATTTTACTATGAAAATGCATTGGAAAGGGATTTTATTATGAAAATGCATTGAAAAGGGATTTCATTATGAAAATGTATGGGAAAGGGATTTTATTATGAAAACCCATGTTCACTACATAAAAAACAAACTCAGCTGCTGAACATATCTAACACAAAGTATAGAATTAATGATTGAACGTCAGATTTAATGAAATGAAAAAGTACTGTGGAGAGTCATGATACACGCTGACAAAACAAACCAATAAAATCTGTAGTAACATTAAAATTACAATAACTTTTTTTCCTCTTACTGTAAACATAGTATACAATTTGATCTAATTGGAAAATTAACTTCTAGTTTTTAATCTACAATTTTTTTAATATTATATCTACAGGTTATACCATGTATTTCAGTACCCATACTTCTTCAATGTGCCTTGTCCATTCAGAACGTTGCGATCATGGCACTCCACTATTTCTTTTTCTTTGTAACAGTTAATTAATATTATTTGAAATCATTTACAGAAACTCATCAAGTATATTATGCTTTGTTTTACTCTATCCTTCTTGCCTTCAATTAGACCTGTGAGTATCACATTTTCTAAGCTCTCTTTCCTCATGTTTTCTTGAAATGTCATCTCTCTCTTCCTGATGTTAAGTAGAAGTATCCTTCTTTTTGTTTCCATTATATTTAAAACTTCGTCGTTGCTCACCTATTCAGTCCGTTGTCTCCTCAACATCCTACTATAGAAAGACGCTTCGGTTGCTTCAACTCTCCTCTTCATCTACAGGGATGTTGTCTTGCTTTCACTGCCATATTGGAAGAGCAATATTACATAACAGTTCAGTACACTTTCTTTTCCTAACCAAATTATCCTGTCTCTTAATATTCTGCTTAGGTTTTTGAAGGCACCTTTGACTATCCCAATGTTCCTTTCCGTCCGGTGTTAAAAAAAAAGAAAAACTTCCCATATATTTCAATTTAATTTTTTTTTTTGATTTTGGCACCGCCAATGTGTAATTTGCCTTTTGGGTTGTCCCTTTTGCTAGCAACTATGCATTCTATCTTCTTGCAGTTGATGTTTAATCCTTTCTTCTTGGTTTCCTTCACGACCTTCTGTCAAAGTTCTTGCAGTTTCTTACACCCTTTTACAGTTTTTTTCTTTATTGATTGTGAATCGCCAATCTGGAAGGAAAAGAGATTGATTCATTCCTTACCCAAGGTCCTTAATGTGAAATTGGATGCAGCAGACTAGAATGGATTTTGAAATCAGCTCACCGATTCTACATTCCGTAACCTATGTTATACAACCTGCAAATCCCTAGGCCTGTACTTGTCTTACGAAATTATTTTATCCATATGGAAACATTATCAAACACCCCACCTAACACTCACTGTTCGTGGCATATTACAGGCAAATCCAGTGTTGGCAAATTTATCTAACAGAAACTTTACAATGTAACATTGACCATTGAATCTAATGAAAGCCCAGTGCATTTCCCTTATCTGACAACCAGACATAACAATTAATTATCTCGGCAATAATAATCATCTAGAAAACTGACCACAAACATCCTATATATAAAGTACAGTGTATGTGTGTATGTGTGTTTGTGCATGCGTGAATCCAAGCAACACCTCCGCTCCCACTGGTCCGATTTCAATGATTCACAGCTCATTCAAAAGCCCTAGAAAATTTAGTCACAGGGAATGATTTTCGTTGAGCTCGGATTCAGGGCTGTCAGATTATGCGAGTTTAAAAATATATATTAATTATATTAGCCATTATCGTTGCTTTCATGGTTCAAGGGGAATAACTCTTATCCAGAATTGCAGTGCACATTTTATTATTAACTATCTTAAAATCCGTACTGTGGAAGAATCATGGTTTGGCCATCATCACATTAGCCAGGGAATAGTAGATCTGCTAGACATCAATAAACTACAGAAGAACTCAAAATTGATCGCTGCATTGAAGTATTGAATTAATGTTTAAGCTTACCTTTTAAAAGTTCAACGATAATTCTTCTGCTGCCACTTAATTTAAAGACGATTTGATGTACGTAGGTCCTTATTTTCCCTACTAACAAATATTTTTATTTCATGAATGATAAAACAGGGGACAATTTATAAGATAAAATTAATATAATGTAAAGATGGGAAAATAGAAATTAGAATTAGTTATACATTCAACATTTGAAGAGTTAGAGAAACATAATAGCTAATTAAGTAAAACCTATATTATGGAATCTGTATGAATAAATGTGAAATTGGAGCACAATTATCCAACAAATTCTGGGGTTAAAAAGCCCCAACTTTACTTTATAGTAATTTAAATGATAATAGCTCAATATCTGCATTATATATTATCTACTTCTAAGGTTCTAACTTTCTTCAGGTTTAAGTAATTTTCATATTGATTTTTTTAAAATGTATATTTCATTAATTAACTGTCCTTCATTAGTGTTCTTTTATTCAAGTATTGTTTTGATTTTCAAATCAAAATTGTTCTGTTTAGTAATATAGTCTTATATAACGCAGAAAAGTGCTTGAAATTTGCATTGTAATTGACTTTCAACAAGTTGGCATCTGTTTGTAAAACTTTAACAAGCTAATTTATGAATGAAATTTTCTTTTAAAATTTTTATTTCAAATATCTTACTTTGCGAAGTCTACTAGTGTCCAATAAAATGAAACCAACAACGGTTTACAGAGTACATCATCTTACCACGTATCAGTTGAATAGTTTCTTAAATGTTGCTGATAATCAGCCATTCACACCAGCTGTTGCAGAGTAAACACACGGATCAACCCACCAATGATGTTATCAACATAATTTTAATCATTTGACCCCAAAACAAAGGGAAAAAGCCACTAAGACAGCAGGTTTACTGAGTGTGAGACAAAATGAGAAAAAGAAAAATATTATTAAGAAAAGAGAACAATGTCGCTGATAATCTGCCATTCACGCCAGCTGTTGCAGAATAAAAACACTGACTATGACGTTATCAACATGCAACCAATGACGTTATCAACATGCAACCAATGACGTTATCAACATGGAACTAATTGTGAACCTGAGCAGTCATTGATTTATTACAAATTCTATAATCTTATTTTCTAATACATAAAAGACATTATTTACATTATTCGGACTATTGTCCTCATCTTTGTCGGCATATTCAGCCGTTGTACGCTCGTCTTCTTCAGGTGGTTGGAATGTCGAACTGGACCCTTTATTTTGCTCACTGGGGTAGACTGTTCTAGTTCCATGTGCCATATTTAAAGGATGTCAGTTATCAGTTATCTCCTGTTAATTCCCCTCTCCAAATTCTCCACTGCCGTAACCGGGTATTGAACTCACTAACTAACGTCTTTATCCACTGTGCCATGTGTCCTTAATGACATGACACAGTGGATAAATGCGTTAGTTAGATCCAGTGACAGAACGCAAAGAGTGTATGCAGAATATAGGAATGTACAGAATATAGGAATGTACAGAATAAAGGAATATACAGAATATAGGAATAGGAAGGATAGAGTGAAAATTTGAAAGTTTAAGAGTTCAAATATAAATGCCATGTTGGATATGACAGAGACAGAGAGATATTCCAGAATATTAAGGACAATTAAAATAAAGAAGTATCATTTAGAGGGAGGGGAAGTTTATGGGACACGTAATGAGAAAGGAGGGCCCGGAGAATCTGATAATCACAGGTCGAATAGCGGGAAAGGGGAACAAGGGAATGAAATGCATGACATACCTGGTGGGCTTAAGAAAGTGGATAACAGAACGTGGTCTTGGGGAGGTTTCAGACGGAGCTACAAGGGATAGGGAGAAGTGGAGAGCCATCATCGCCTGCGCCCTGAAAGGACATGACACATAGAAAGGAAAGAAAGAGGACTCACCCACTTATTTGAGATTAAAAAAAAAAACAAAGAAAAAAAAAACGAAAGCGTTTTGTCAATTCTCAAGTACAAAGAAAATGTATAAATTTACATATGATTAGGTTGTAACAATTTTAATAAGAACTTTTTGAAATAATAAACATTGCCGAAGATTGAAGGTAGTTAGAAACGCCGTATCATATGAAAGGCCGCCCTTCTGACACTCCTTTTTTGGCAGGTACAAAGATCCCTCTTTACCAACAGACTTATTTATATACTTTCCTATTAAAAATATATATGTATATCAAATATATATATATATATATATATATATATATATATATATATATATATATATATATATATATATATATATATGCATGGCTGGCGCATAACTGATGTCTGATTCCTTTAATTGTGAATCGGGTCCTTAAAATGATTAGCTCCATCAAATCTATTATTTGCTTAACGGGTTTAAATCTATGAAGATAATTTAACTTTTGTCGCAACGCCTATCGAAATTAAAATATAAATATTCAAATAAAGAAATAGTCCTTGGGAAAAGAATGAATACATTAATTCATTTGGATTAAATATTAAATTAAATTGAACATTATTTCATTAAGGGGTATCTTCTCTCGGAGAAATAATCTTAATTCGAAACTGTAGAGAAAGCAGCCATTCTATTATTTTGTTGTGGTGATTCGCAGATGATAAAGAAAGGAAGATGGAGAGAGTCATGAACCTCTGCCATGAAGGGTAATGTCATTTTAAAAAACTACTAAGAAAAATACTTTCCTTCCTTTCTTTTTTCCGTCATTCATCCTTTTCCTCTCTTTTCCTCTCTTTTCCTCTCTTTTCCTACCGTTCTTTCATTTCTATATCCTTTCAACTTTACCTTCTTCCTACATCCCCTCTTCTCCACCCCCCTTCATTCCTTTCTTTTACTCTTCGTTCTTCTCACTCTTACTTCCTTGTTACCTTTATTATTTCTCCCTTCTTTTCTCCTTTTCGTTTTTATTTTCTCTTGTTTCCTTCCTTTCTACCTTCCCGTCTCCCTTCCTTTCTTCCCACCCCTTCTTTCGTCCCTACCTTTCTCTAACCTTTCTTTCTGTATTTCTTCTTTTCCTGCTTTCCTTCTTTCATTTCATTCTTCTTTACATCATTCTTTGCTCCCTTCCCACTTCCTTCACTCCCTCCCTACCTTCGTTTATTCTTTCCTTCTTTCTTTCATTACATTACTTTGCCTTTCCTTTCATTCTCTCTTTCTTTCGATCTTTCATTCTTTACTACTTACCAATTCTTAGGAACGGTAAACAAAAAGACCTGCGCCGAAATCCACCAAAACTTTGGCGACTTCTGATCCACTAACTTCGATTTATTTTTGACTAATGGAATAACGTTAAATTTGCCCACTTGGCAGCGCCATTTTTTCACATTATAAATCGCCTCGTAGAGCCTAACGCAAAACTAATTCAATTTTGCGTATTCCTCCCTAAGCCATTAAGTCATTAGCACCGCCTCTGAGGAACTCCAGAATGATGCGCTTGAGAACAATGGCCAAAACGACGCCAATTCCTTGGCTTTGCTTTTTCTTTGCGTTATGGCTGACACTTATAGAAAATGTAAAAATATTCAGATGCCAACGATTGTCGTCATTCCAACAACAAAGTGGATATTTCCTATACGTATAAGCATGTTACCCTTCTTGCTCAGAAGTGAAATATATATATATATATATATATATATATATATATATATATATATATATAGGCAACTATACTCGTCTCGAAAAATCTTCGAATTTTTGATTTGCCAATAATCAAATCAATCTCGAAGGAAAAAAAGGTTTTAAAAAAAGAATGAACCAGGAACATAAAAGTCTGTTGAAAAAATCGCACAGATACAGGTTTAAAGCCCAAAGAAAAAAACCCGACACGAGTAAACAACTGGTATAGTTTTGATTGTCGCCTATAAATTGCCGTTTCTTTTTTGCCTCTTTAGCCAGCTCTCCCTGACGATCCGCTTAGGTGAAACCTGGGTAGGTTTGTCTGGCTCACTAGGTTTGACTAGACTATATATATATATATATATATATATATATATATATATATATATATATATATATATATGTGTGTGTGTGTGTGTGTGTGTGTGTTTTCCTTTAATTCTTATCCATTCATCTCAGACTCGCACATATGTTTATATACAGAAGATGAAAGATTTAATTATATTATACCCAACATCGTCACCCGGAAATTTCAAAGGTTCGATTGGTGCTGGGTTTTTGTCCGGTATCTGAAGATGGTTATGTCGTTGGACCATAATAAATAACACAGAAACTTGGTTGGAAAATTAAGAGTAATTTTTTATTGACGTGCGTGTGTGTACTAAACTCGGAGTTATGAGAGTGGTGGACCTCAAGTCAACATGACGGTAAGGAAAGGGTCACTAAATCTTCTTTCCTTTGGGCCACTGCAAAACCGTCTGAATTCAATGATTCGAAAGCATCCAGACAAAAAATCGATCTCGTTTCCGGAAGTGGGGTCACAAACTTTGCGCGTGACCGGAAACCCTATATTTGGTTTTCATTTGCATTATGGGAAAATTAAATTATTTATTTTTTTTAATTATTATATTTAGCATTTATTTTATTAATTATTTAAATTTCATTTTCTGCGCTTTTCGAAGATTTAAGATACTTGACTTCAAAGTTTGTCTAACCATACCTTTTTCAAGAAATAGACAGAAACGTATGTATAATGTAATTTTCTCAGAGGTAAATGAAGGTCTTCGTGCAAAACTTAAGTGGTCATATAGGGAGCTACAGAGAGAGTATGCCATGAGCCATGATAAATAAATTACAGATGAAACCTTTTTAATATTAACTGACGACGTGTCATCAAATCCAGTTTATTGTATTGTTTACCTATATACAGTAGTGGCGGTCCACACTGGGTGCCCAATACTTTCGGCCTTGTGCCACATCTAAGCTACGCTTGGAAAATCGCTACAGTAATGGCATCCTACCGTTTCGCAAGGTCCGATACTTAAAATTATAAAAGGTTAGAGAACCGGTGGTTGGGTTATCCGAAAATAATCTTATATATTAATAGCCGATATGTAATAGTGTTGTGGATTCCGGGATGAAATCCGGTCTCAAATGAATGACAAACGCAGGAATGGAATATAGAAAATAAATGTATTGACGTAATAATACAATTGGTAATACGGTTAGTAGATCCAGAAATGCGGTTAGTAGCAATAATAATATATATACAGTCTGGGAAATTCAGTATCGAAATATGACTTCCTTCTGAGTCTACGTCCTCGCAACTGTGACTCCGACAAAGCGATTACCTCACACTCTCACACTCTCACTCAATTCCGGGTATTCACCGGCAGCAGTACAATTACACACTGGACGAGTCCACTTGTATAAAAAAAACGGGGTGGACCCCTTAACACTAAGAGAAGCTTAGATATGGCACAGGGATGAGATTAAGGAGCACACATTCCGAGGGGAATATGAAAAGACTAATATATATATATATATATATATATATTTATGAATTATTCATACAAAAACAAATACAAAGGTTAATGATTTAATTGGCGAGAAATCCATCGTCGCAAACTCAGCGTTGCTACTGCACGCTCCAAAAACATTAACTCATTTCTAATAGCATTTTTCGGATACAACAATACATATATTTTCGTTGTCCTCTTATTACCGAGAGTAAAAACAAGAACAAAATCTATTCCATACCAGAAGATGTCTGTAGGAACAGACGAAAGCTTGTAGTAAAAATAAGAACTAATGCAACAGAAATTTATAAAAACAAGGATCTTTTCATTCATAACACGTTCGGGGTTTTTGTATATTATTTGAATTGTTTGCGACGATGGATTTCTCGCCAATTAAATCATTAACCTTTGTATTTGTTTTTGTATGAATAATTCATGAATTTGTAAATTGATTGCACCTTTATTGAAATAATATATATATATATATATATATATGTGTGTGTGTGTGTGTGTGTGTGTGTGTAGAGGGTGAGAGAAAGATAGAGAGGGAGGAGAGAGAGATGATGATGAGAAAATTAATGAAGAAAGAAAGAAAGAAAATGAGTCTACGTGCTCGCAACTGTGACTCCTACAAAGCGGTTACCTCACACTCTCACTCTCTCACTCTCTCACTGTATCACTGTATCACCCTATCACTCCCGGGTATTCACCGGCAGCAGAACAAGTACACACTGGGAGAGTCCACTTGTATAAAAAGGGGTGGACCCCTTAACAAATAGCAAAAAAATATAATTAATATTAAAAATAAAAATAAAAATATAATTAATATTATTGCTCTAAGTTCTGTGGAGGCCGAAAAGTGTTTTTTTCTGTTATGAAAATAATTTATTCTGACAAAAGAAATCGTCTTGAAGTTAAAAATGTGTCAAATTCTTCTACTCATAAATTTAACAGAACTTTTGATCTTTGGGTCTGCAGCAATTCAGCTCGAATGTTACAAAGAAAACATTACACAGCTGATGACATTAGAGTAAAAAAAACAAACAAAAAACATCATACTTCCAAACAGAAATATTACGGGAACAGAATTTTAACGTGTAAATATCTCATTAAATAAGTGTTTTCTATTAAATTATCAAAACGATTTAATTCTTTTTGATACCACATAAAATCATTTGTTTCTATTCTCAGATTGAAAAGAAAATAAACAGAATATGTTCCTGAAGATTACATGATTTTATAGAACCGGTTCCTGGAAATTCTGAACTGAAACATTTATTTAGTCTCATATTAAGAAACGCATTACATCATAGTGGCTTTATTACTTTGCTTGGAGCAAAATGATTAAAAAAATTAGTATAAAATGTTAGCATTTTGATTGTCAGACAATACTGTCAGTAAAATTTAGTCACAAAATTTTAACTGAACATTAGACAATAAAATATCCAAAATTCTTGCATAAATCACTAAGAAAATTATTTCTAACAAAAAAAAAACATTCATCTTCAAGTTACAAATGTGGCAAATTTTCTAATCATAAATTTGATAGGTCTTTGGGTCTTTCGGATTGCAGTGGTTCAGTTCGAAAGTGGCTATGAAACTATAACACAGCTGATGACATTAGTGTCAAAAAACATACTTCTGAACAGAAATATGATGTGAACAGAATTTCATTGTGGAAATATCTTAATAAATGTTTTCTATTAAATTATCAAAACAGTTTAATTCTTTTTTGATACTACATAAAGTGATTTTTTTTCATTCTCAGATTAAAAAGAAAATAAACAGAATAGGTTCCTGGTGATTAGCTGCTTGTATAGGATCGGTTCCTGGAAATTTTCGATGCCATTATTCTGTATATTGAGCTGAGTAACCTACAGGGAATTCTGAACTGAACCCTTTATTTAATCTACAGGGGTAAACTGTTCTTGTTCAACTACCCATATCTAGGGATATTATCTAGTTCTTATTTTTCTAGTATGTTTAGTTACTGTAGAGTTCATTTCAGAATTCCCTGTATGTTACCTAGATCAATATACACCTGATGAAGGCCAGAGGTCACAACTGCCGAAAAGTTGTGGTAACAACAACAAAAGGTGAGAACAATTGTCTGCAATAGCATAAATAAAAACACCATAAATGGAAATTTAACAGCTTCTCTTAATGTAAACAGTATTCAAAGAGATAAAAATATAATTAATTTCATTACTGTAAGTTCTGTGACGAACACAATTTATTCTAACAAAAAATTCGTCTTGAAGTTAAAAATGTGGCAAATCTTCTAGTCATAAATTTGGTATGTCTTCCATTAGATCTTTGGGACTGCAGTGACTCAATTCGAATCTGACAAAGAAACTATATCACAGCTGATATAACAATGGAGTCAAAATGCATCCTACTTCGAAAGAGAAATATGAAAACAGAATATCAATGTTGAAATACCTTAAAAAACAAATGTTGTTCATTAAATTACCAAAATGATTTAATTCTTTTTTTGATACTATATAAATGACAACATAAATTTTCTATTTAAAAAAGTAAAATGTGTATTTGAAATAAAGGAGAGTATTTTTTTTAGGAATTAGGGAAAGAAAAATAAATAATCTTATAACTAGTAGGCGGCCATTCGTATTGATGGAGACGAGTCGTGTCTCTGAAAAACGAAATGTAAATATCTCATACATTGTTGTTCCGAAGATTCGCTAGAATTAGGTGCCTGACTGGGAATTAAAACATTAGCAGTTAGCGAGATGACGAGGGATTGCTTATAAAACAAGTTTTTCCCTTCAAAATATTTCAGTGTTAATTTCTGCATCTCAGTAAACATCTTAGTGTATTCCCATTCGCTTCTTCTCTCACCTTCACCGAAAATTAATGAGAAACATTTCCCCACTAAAGACAATAAAAGCAGTCTGTTCAGACTAAATGTGTTGCACCTTTTAACACCACGAAAAGAAACATTTCTCCTGGCGAAAGAACATCTAATTTGATTTATAGATTGGAAGCTAACATAGCGACGCGACCATCTTGTTCCACTACGGATTTATGGCAGCATTCGCCAAACACTTTCCAGTCACTATATCTATCAGCTTTCGTACAAAGAAGTTGGTGCTAAAACTACAGATCTACAGCAACATAAGATATGAAAACAATTCCTCAAAACGAGAAAAATTGTTCCCAAATACATTGATTAACAAAACCTTAGCACATCTCTATATACGTGATTAGATATTACATGGGTAAGTCAAAAGATAATGTAGTTTGTTTTATTGTATAAAAACTAAGGACAATCAAACATATCGTGCATCAAGATATAGCTATACATCACAGGTTCACATTCCTACTTCTGAACATAGCCGCCAACTTTTTCAAAGCAGTCTTTCACTTAGGAATGAGGGTCATGTGTACCAGATTTGTAAAGCTCAGCTGGCTTATTATGTAGCCAGTTCGTTACAGTAATTTTCACTTCTTCATCATTCTCATAACGTTTGCCTCTCCTTCAATGGACCAAAATGATGGAAGCCTGAAAATACAAAGTCACTAGTTTTACTATTGCATCAGTGGTTTTGCAGAATAATCTATATATAAAATTCTGTGACTTCCGTTAGTCAGTCCATCACACCATTTAAAACTGACCGATCGAAACCAAATATTGTCAGAAGTGCAAACAGGTAAGGAAGTACAAAGTATATCTGGTTTTACGATGGTGTTTAGCTAGTTACAATAAATTTTCATCAATTTTGGGGGGTAAGATAAATATATTATTATTTAACATACACTGTTTTAAAATCAATTTAATGATTAAAATAACAAATACTTCTTTAAAATAAGAAATACTTCTTTAATAAAAAATGCAATATTTTTTTTGCATATTTTTTCTTTAAGTTTTTATTTACAAGAATCCATTTTCCAGTTCACTCTGCGTTTGCAAGAACTATAAATATATCACAAGGCCAAACAGTTCAGAAAATTGGAATTTTTTTCCAGAAAGAAATATTTACGCATGGTCAGTTGTATGTTGTCTGCTCAAGAGTAAGAAATCCTAAGAATTTATCCTTCGCTGTTAAAAAGAAAAATAGAAAACTTCTTAAAAACATTGTTTAACATGAGATCCTATAAAAGTAAATTAAATTACAGAAATTATCAAATATCGAAGTAAGGTTTTTTTGTCAAAGTATTTTTTCCAAACAAATCAGCTTATTCAAATTTCATTGATTGGTTTGCGAAATTGAAGAAAATGTAGATTTTGTAAATCTCAACAAAAAATATAAACGATAACTTCAGCAATATATATATATATATATATATATATAACAGAGGACGTCTGTGTGTCTGTTTGTCTGTCTGTCTGTGTGATACCTTGTCACATGAGATCCATCCAACCGATTTTGACCAAACTTGGCACATACATTGTACAATTTAAGAGATAGGTTCTTAGCGTAAAAATCGATACTTTTTAATCAATATTCGAGAAAGCCAATCAAAAATGAATAAATTCAACTTCTTTTCCTCCGATTTCGTCCAAACTCGGTATGTAGGTTACTTATATCATGATGAGCTCAACATTACTTCATTTTTATTTCTACGTCATTGTTTTTAGCGAAAAAATACAAAAAAACGAAAAGTCGATTACAACACAAATCGATTTCAACACAAATTTTAAACTAAAAAATCCCTCAGTTTTCAAGCAAACTACCCTCAATTGTAGCCTACAATATGTTTACTGCTTAACTGTCTTTTAACTTGATAAGTGAGTCCATCTATATATTGAAAACCTGCGTAAATAGTGAAAAGTGGCGAGTTTTATTGGTTTCTTTATTTTTCGTTGATCTTTCAAGCAATTTTCATCAAACATAGCAATTGCTTTATAAATGTATCCTCTTTTGCATCCCTGGTAGCCCACTGACACATTAAAATTCACCCCCCCCGCCAAAAAAAAAATGTGGTCTAAATTGTGTCTTCATGTTGTCTGTTTTGCCACATCATGTCCTCGGCTAATTTCGATTGAATAAATAGACTACTTCTGTTATATCAGTAACTGCATTAATTCAAATGTTTTTAAATGTAAGTACATTAAAGTAATTGAAGAAGTTAGACGTTGTTACATCTCATCATGATGCTGTTTTGGCTCCATTCTAACTGAACGCTTTTTCTGTTCGACCAGCTGGGTATGGCTGTTAGTACTAAATAATGTGAGGGTTTCTACATCCGTTAGCGTGTTGCCAAAAACTTTAGTATCCTAAAAACTATGCTAGATAGAAATAAATGCTGTTGAATTATGCAGACAAGTAACACAATTTATTTTTCGTTGTACAGGTGGCGCTGCAAAGACCGGCATCAAAATGGCGTCTATATGGTGATTTCCTAAGCTTGGCTTAGATGTGGCACAAGACCGAAAGACCCTGTAAGGATTGAACTCACTACTCAGATATATTTGTACCGAGAAACGCTTGCTTCTACCCAGAATAGTTTGCAAACCATTACACCACGTCGAGGAGCCGCCTTCAAAATGGCGTCTATATCTTTGAATTTATGGAATGACGTTTTGCTCACATTGTATTTCAAACGCGAGGCCCGCTATATAAAAAGCGTTCCTTTCACATATCCTTTCGGTATTAGTTTCCTTACACATATGTAACCGACAAAAACCAAAGACGGCGATTAGAAAAAGTTGGAGAAATGAAAGACGATCATGAAAATATTTGTGTGGCTGTAGTTTTTAACAGAAGTCGTGTTATCTTTCCTTTCATGAAAAGATTTCGTTTCCCTAGAAAAATCTAATTTAAACAAATACCATAACTAGGTTAGCGCGAGAAGGCGTCACCAGATTTACACTGTATGTGTGAGGAGTATACTTTGTAATTTTATCCCCTAGCTATCTATCAATGATGTCTGACTATCCGTTTGATTAAAGATATAAAAAACTGACTTTATAGTGATAGTTTCAAATACTACCGCAAGTTGCTACGTAACTAAACCATTATCCTAAAAAATCGATTATAATCCGAAATAACAAATCTTTAACAAGGATGGCATACATGAGGCAAAACCCATTCGGAAATATCTAAACTATCTTTTTTTTATACACCCACTTTCTAAGATCAACGGCTAAAAATGGCGTCAAGCAAATGAAGCCTTTGCGTCTAAATGAACAACTTCCGTCTTCCAACATGGTGGTCTGGCGCTACAGAATCCAAAAAATACTAAATAACAAAAAAACATCATCTGTCGACATTATTTACATTATTCGTACTATTGTCCTCATCTTTGTCAAGGACACGTAACAGGACCCAAAGAGTGTGAATTCAATACCCGCTTAATACCCGAGAACTTTCAGAGGGAAATTAACAGGAAATAACTGATAACTGACATCCATTAAAACATGGCACGTGAAACTAGAACAGTCTACCCCAGTGAGCGAAATAAAGGGTTTTCGACATTCCAACCCCCTGAAGAAGGTCTGAGCGTACAACAGCCGAAACGTTATAATAAATTTGGCGATAAAGGTGAGGACAATAGTCCGAATAATGTAAATAATGTACATAATACCTCATCTCAGAAATATAGTGTAGCTTAGAAATGGCACAAGGCCGAAAGTAAGGGGCACCCAGCGAGGATTGAACTCACTGCTAAGTCGTAATTGTTCTAGCGAGACAAGCTTGCTAACCATTAGACCGCCTCAAGGCGCCCTCATCTCAGAAATATAGACATATCACCTGAGGACTTTCAACAGCAGCAACGACTAAAATGGATAACACGTGTAATTCTAAGGATAATAATGGCATAATTAAATTAATTCATGTAAAACGGTTAGAAGGGAAACCCAACTTCACTACAGAGAAGATCAATAAGAGTTAGTGTATATAAGAAACCTGAAAAGATGTTTTAATTGAAAGATATTATAAATATCAACTGTTCGCTCAATTTATGTTGAGTGTTTCATTATCATTGTACACAGCTGGCCAAAAACTTAAGGCCAATGAAAAAAAAATATTCTTTTTGCGTTGTTAGACTCAACGACCTGTTTGAGAGTTTCCATAAATGAAGATAAGAGATAAGTAAAAATAAAGATTAAAAGATTTTTTTTTTGAAATTTGAATACTAAGAAATTAGGTTAAATACTAGGTGGGCAAAAGTTTAAGCTTTAATGAGATTTACTTGAACCCCCGCCCCCACTAATGAGTCAGGTTGTGGCACAAGGTCATTTTTTAACGTGGGGACCCAAGTGTTTTCACTCGGGTCGCTGGTCCAAGCAGTTCAGAGCTGATCTAAGCTTGTCATAGCTGGTCCAAGTCAGTCATAGCCGTGATACCACCAGCACAGGGACGGACCCCTGTACCAGAGAAGTATCCAGATTTTCTAAGCGTAGCTTAGATGTGGCACAAGGTCGAAATTATGGGGGTATCTAATGAGGATCGAACTCACTACTCAGTCGTAATGGTTCTAGCGAGGTATGCTTGCTAACCATTACACCACATCGAGGTGCCCAAGTTTAAACTTTAATTGGTAAACACATAAAGACAGTTAGTCATTTGTATTTAAGCATTAGTACAGTCAATATCTCCAACTGGTGTCACCTGCTTTACACAGGGTAAAAAACAGGTCAAAGTTTAAAAAGTTGACAGAATTTGAACGTGGCTGAATTGACGAACTGCCAAAGCAATCTCTCTCTCTCTCTCTCTCTCTCTCTCTCTCTCTCTCTCTCTCTCAACGTGTCATCGCTGAAAAGTAAAAAAAAAGTAGTAAAACTGCTTTTCAAAATTTCTTAAAAGACCCTGATGGATATGGAACGAGACTGTCACGTCTGCCCTATTAGATAATAAAAATGCTTTTAATTTTTATTTTTCCTTTTTTTATTTTCATTTTTGAAGCTCTCCCCGGATAAATGGTTGAGTTTAACAACGAAAAAAAGAATCTTTTTCTTTATTTTCATTGGTCTTAAGATTTGGGCCAGCATTGTCTTAGAAATAAGGAACATGATCAAACATATCCTAGATCTTACATACATCATTACTTCTCAACATGCTCACCACCTCTTTCAATAGCAGTCTTCTAGCAAAGAATTAGGCCATGTATCTCAGTTTCGTAAATCTCAGCTAGCTGCCGATTCCTTAAAACAGTTTTCACTTCTTCATCGCTACTGTAACCTTTGCCCATCTGTGTCACTTTCATTGGATTTGTAGGGGAGTTAAAACCGAGTAAGCGATCTTAAAACCCCTAATATTTATATATACAAAAATGCTCTTTAAAATGAATAGTAGCAAGACGTGGAAAACAGCGAAAAGAATATTATTTATTATCTGTATGTTATGTGGCGTTGGGGAAACGAGAAACAGTGATACTGAATAAAAGTTTCGAGTATAATCTTTCCCATATGTTTTTTTTTTATATATATATAGATGTGTGTAATGAGTGTCCAGATAATTTACAAGTTTTTAGCGTTTAATTAAAAGAATGCAGATGGTGATTTGAGTGCTCTCCGATTAAATATCTATAAGTGTGCTTCTGAAGATGAGTCTATAAAAAATGCCGAAGCTTCTTGTCAAGGGTGATACGTAGCGGTTTACGGCTATTGAAGGTATAATTCAAATTTTAGACTCCATGAAAGACACTCAGGTGCATGGAGTTACAGGATGTGGAAGAATTAGGAACGGAAACATTAATAATGAGCAAGAAGAGGAAAGAGTAATCAGGAGAACAGCAGATAACGATTGACATTGTATTTGAATTTTTGCAGACTAAAGTTGGCTGGAAAGCATGAAACCGGAAGAGAGTTCCACAAGCGAGAAGTGCGAGAAAAGAAACTGTTAGCACAGGGCTTACGGCTACATCTATCCAACTCAAGTGTAATTTGATGAGATCTCGACACGTGTCTAGTACTGCACTTAAATTCAAAAAGTCAACAAATACCATGAAAGTATTTATAGAAAAGTCAGAGAGATGCAACCTTACAGCTATGGAAATGCGACTGAAACCGAGCTGCCAGATGATGACCAATAATATTGCTGATTCTTCTTTGGATTTTATCAAGGAGCTCAAAGTAAATAGCTCGGGCATGGATGTGACAGGAATATTCTATGATCGTACATTACTAATGCACGATCATAGAATATTAATTCATTATCGAATGCATTAATGAAATACAGTGAGTCCCTAAATTTTAGACACATAGAAAATCTCATTGAATACATTTTTTTTACATCCACAGGTTAAATGTGGTTTTGTCAAAAGAAGAAATAATTGACTTCTTTTTCTGGAGTATGCTAAAGGAGAAGGTGTACTCAATAAACATCACAGATGGAAAACACTTAATTGAACTCATAAAAAGTGAATGTGCTAAAATTGACGGCAATGTGGAGTTATTGCATCGAGTTCATTTGAATCTTGCAAAGGGCATCAACCTTTGTATCACAAATGATGAAAATTATATTGAAGATGTTATTTGTTAATATTCCAATTCAATAAAATTCAAAATTGAATTCCTTGAAAATATACATTTTGACCTATGTATCCAGACTTTACGGACATTGTATATATCTGAAAATAACACAAGATGAAATCATATATAGTCATTATCATCATCAATATTTCCAGTATACATGAACAACTTTGATGAGTTGTTTTCGTTAAGTACTTTGATCAAAACCTTACCAAGATCTTGCTTAAGGTATTTCTATTACAGTGCGCAATCTGATTGTATGATGATCTTAAGCCAATAATCTATTCTGGATTAAGATTAAAATATGCCAAACAAGAAGATACTGAAAAATCAGGCTGTGATTTTGCTGCTTTCTTATGTCCTTCTTTTCCTCAATCCGTCCTGTGAGTATCAGATTTTCCAAGCATTCCTTTTTCATTATGTTCCCGATAAACTTTTTATTCCTCTATGGATTTGAATTCAGTGTTGTCTTTCGCCAAGGCTGGTTGTCAACCACGGTTAGAGAGGCAAGTCTGCCCTGTTATTTAACCATAGCTGGGGTACAGAGAAGAGAGATGAATTCATATCTATCCCAAAGGAATTTACGCGTAAGTGAATGTAATGAAATCGATTGGAATTCGAACTCGGATTTCCAAGTTCGAATTAACAGTATTTTTTTTACCTCAACAAATTAAACATGTTTTTTCTTTTTATTTTTTCTAAAGAAGAAAGAATTGAATTCTTTTACTGGGATATGCTAAAGGAGCAGGTGTACTCAATGACCATCACAGATGCAACACACTTGTTGAAAAGTTTTGCCTATTCGAACCTAGGTCTATCGAATTCCCGTTCGGAGCCGCTATCCATTACACCATCCGCACATCCACAGTCAAGAAAGCGTAAAAGTGTTACAGGTTGTTTATATGTAAATACATTGGTAATTATTTTGTTGTAGATATTTATTGAAATTCAGAATGAATGCTATTGTCAATTGTCAGGAATGAATACAAATATTACAGTCCTAAATAAGATTTAATATTCTGTCTATATCTCTGAGATGAGGTATTATGATTACTTACATTATTTACATTATTCGAACTCTTATCCTTATCTTCTTTGCCATATTCAAAGCGTTTCGGCCGCTGTACGCTCTAGGTGATTGGAATTTCGAACCGAACCCTTTATTTCTCCCACCGGATTAGATTGTTCTAGTTCCACGTTCCATGCCTCTTCCGGATGTCTTTTATTTCCATTAACTCTCCAGGTTTTGGTTCACCATTGCCATGTGTCCTTGGCGAAACATGGCGTTGGTTAGACCCAGTGGCTAGACTCAAAGTGTTCAACACCAGACCACAGCAGTTGTGAAAGAAAAAACAGTTGAGTTAAAGGGAAATAACTGAGACATCCGGAAGAGGCATGGCAAATAGAACTAGAATATTCGGTAGACGAAAAAAAGGATCGCTTAGAAATTTCAATCAATAATATCAGCATACACCAATACCAGTGGTGTGAATATGGCAATGAAGATGAGGATAACTGTACGAATAATGTAAATAATGTAAGTAACTGTACCTTTTATTCTGTAACCCTCTACTTCGAGAGGCTCTTGGGCCTTCTTCAAGAAGTTAATCCATAACAAATACACTACAATGAAAATTGATTAAATTTAAGATACTACTGACATTTGCTTTTTATCTACCCCGATGGACGAAATAAAGGGTTCGGTTAGAAATTCCAATCACCTGAAGAAGGCTGAGCGTACAACGGCCGAAACGTTGTGAATATAGCATTGAAGATCAAGATAACAATAATTATGTAAATAATGTAAGTAATTTCATATTCTGTTTATATATTTTTAATGTAATTCTATTTTATAAGTAATCGTGTGTCAGCACAAACACATGATCTTCGTGTCGTTAGTTATTCAGTTAATTGTCTGCAGTTTAATTTTATTAAAACCGAGGTTTGGTCGGCAGTATATTAACATTTAAAATGAGTCTATTTCTTGGAGCTAAGTATATATGATTCCAAGATGGCTGCAGCGGCTGTATAATAATAAACCCGAATTTTTAGGTCAGGGCAAAAATGACTGAGTCTTTTAACGATTGCAATGTTTATGAATCGTAAACAAATAAAAAAAAATAAATTAAAAGGAAAAAAAAAAGTAGACAAAAATAATTTCTCAGATCAAAGGAACTCCGATTTGAGCGAACATAAGATAAAACAAAAATGAAATAAATTTTCTTTTTCTCTGATTATATGCCATTTTACGTGATATTTCTCTCTGAAGGAAGAGAACATATTTGTGCCTCGATTTGGATTTTACTGCGCATACAACAACCCACACACATCACGTAAAGTAGAGGCACGAACACAGACATACTGTTATATATGCACAGTACGCATATATGACTAATCATGCACACACAGTAACATACACGCCCGTATACAATCATACACATATAGTCAAAAGTGCTTGGACCGATGGGCACACACATTCACCTCAATACATTTAAACATACACGTAAGCACAAGATAAAGCCGATTCTGAGCCAAGCATTTATGTGTAGAGACAGAAATTGCAGGTTGTTAAAAGTTTGGTATTTTTAGGCAGGACTTTGAATATGACGAATAATTTGGGTAATGAAATCTCCCTTTGAGTTAAGAAATCCAATAATGCTATCGAAAAACTGGATAGACGTGTATCGTCTCAGAATGGAATTTTGATTCAGACGAAGATGAAAGTTTACAATATACTTCGGTTCCTATGATGCGCCGTAAAGCGATGTTAACATAATAGTAAGTTTATAACCTAAGACATAACGTCACATGTCTATGACATATCTTAACATAATTGGGACAAACAAAACATGGAGAATATAAATATAATATACATAACTAAATAAAAATAATATATAAATTAAATGATTTTTTTAAACTGCTTGTATATTTAATGTCAGTGGCTCACGGTAGATGAGAAGACGAAGTATAAGATCAGAAAAGATTATACGACGTTTGTGGGCCATGATGAATGAAAATAAGAAAGTGAATGCACAACAATCCAATATGGTGTATGAAAAGAAACACAACACAAACGGAACAACGTGAATACACACCAATCCAATATAGCATACGACCACAAACACAACACAAACGGAAGAGTGTGAATGCACAACAACTTAATATGGCGTATGACCAGAAACAGAGCACAAACGGAAGAGAGTGAAAGTACAATAATCCAATATGCCGTATGACCAGAAACACAAAAACAAACGAACGAGATTAAATGCACAACAATCCAAAATGGCGTGTGCCCAGAAACTTATCGGTGCTGTATTTTATTTTGTTTTGAAAGCATGTGAGATTTGGGTCGCTTACTGGGGACACATGGAAAGGCTAGAGCGATTTCCCCAACGCTGTTTCCGCCGTATGTTTTATGACAAATGTACGTAACTGATGTTTAACTGTACGTAGTATGTCTATCAGTTTAGACTCCCTGCTATTTAAGCGTATGTTGCAAAGGAGTGGCCATGTGGTCAGGGTGAAGGATGATGTGATCCCTAAACAGTTACGATACTATGAATTGGCTGAAGGAAAAAAATCATTGCGCACATCGGATGACATTGAAGAAAGACAACATCGTTGAAAATGACAGGGAAAAACCGATCACTCGATCAGATAGGAAACAATGTACAATACTAAGAGAGATATATATATATATATATATATATATATATATATATATATATATATATATATATTGTTGTTGTACGATCCACCTAATTTACATAGTGGAGTACCGACCATATAAATATGGTTGGTACCGGGAAGACGAGGGGTAGGAAGAAGAGATCCAATCCAGAGACTCTGCCCGACTGCGACTAAGTCAACCCATTCTACAGGAACGGTCTTCCCAAGAATATACCAAAACTCTCTGTAAATATTGTGTACACTTTCTTGCTTCAATACATTTTGTTTAAGTACATTTTGTGTTGTATTATTATTATTCCATGCTTTATTCAAGTTTCAACAATGGCGACGAGGTTTAAAGAACTTTACGAAAAAAAAAAAAAGAATTGATAATTGATAGCTTTCAACAACTGGGACAAGTTTTTGAAAAACCCAGGCTGAAGGAAAAAATTATTAATTAAAAGTCCAACATCTAATAGAACAGAAAAGTATTCTGAAGTTCTGGATAGTTAAAACTCGTTAAAGGACGACTAAGCATAAAGGAACGTTCACTCAGAAAAATCTGAAAGGTGGCGTAAACAAATAACGGCGAAAAAAAAAACATGCATGGAATTAAAAGGAGCACAAATACAACGTGTCGACTTTGAAAGGTAAGCGAACTTGTAAAAAAAAAATTGTTTATTTTTTTTTATTTGGTTGCTCAACAATATTTTATAAAGCAAGACATAAAATTAAAAAGTCATAAGTTGTTTCGATTTTTTGTCAGCTTATATTATGTTCGTGGATACACAATTTAAAAGTATATTCTTTGTTGCATGAACACTATCAGCTAAAGATGGATGAATTATCCAAAGTCATAGCTGAATTATTCAAAGCCCAGCAGTTGAGTCAGCAACGTCAAAATGAACAGTTTGCCTTATTAATAAGGGAACAGCAAATAGCACAGCAGAAATATCAAGAAAAACAAAAGGAGTTGAGTCAGCAACGTCAAAGGGAACAAGAGGAAAGACTGGAAAAACAGGAAGAAATGCAGATCAAGGTTTTAGAAATTCAAAAGTTAACACTGGAGAAATTAAACAACAATCAGGCAAATGAAGGAAACTGTTCATATTCTAATAACACCATATTTAATCCGCTGGAAATTTTCAACTATGTGCCAGACGAAGGAAAAACGTTTGAAGCGTACTTTAAACGATATGAAGATATTTTCTACACAGACTGTGAAAACTGGTCGAATTCAAGAAAAGTCAGTCTATTACTAAGAAAGCTAGGTACAGCGGAACATAGCAAATTTGTAGATTTTATTCTACCGAGAACAAATGAATTGGAATTCTCGGAAACAGTGAAATTGCTAAAAGGAGTTGTTTGGAGCAAATATGTCGCTTTGGCATAAGCGATGGTTATGCATGAATGTCGCTAAATCCGATGATCAGGATTACTTAACATATGCATCTATAGTGAATAGACATTGTGACAATTTCAGATTGGCAGAGATTACGGTTGAAGAATTCAAGTGTTTGATTTTTGCTCAAGGACTGGTATCCAGTAAGAGTGCCGAAATAAGACGTAGAGTTTTGACTAAACTCGAATCTGAACAAAAGTTAGCAGAGGAGTGTCAGCGGGCCGTAAGTTTAAAGAAAGAGTCTCAAAAAATTGAAGAAGCTGGCATTGCTTATATTAAAAAAGTAAAAAAACAGTCAAATTACCCATCAGAAAAAAATTGGAGTAAAAATTCGGCGTATTTTAAAAATAGACAAGAAAAATTAAATGAAAAGAATGAGGAGAAAAAAAGGTTCCACCATTTAATTGTAGACGGTGCAACGAAAGACACTGGGAGGTAAATTGCCCATATAGAAATAAAAAATGTTTCGTGCGCCACAAGAATGGTCACAAAGGGTCGTGTTGTAAAACGAAAAAAGTCAATAGCCGAATTAGACAAACAAATTCAAATATCAAATCAGATAGAGATTTGAGGAAGTATGTGACGACTGAAATATTTAAAAAGAATATCAAATTTCAACTCGATTCGGGTTCAGATTTAACAATAATGAACTATAAAACATGGAAAATTTTAAAAAGGCCTACAATAATGAAGTCAACGAAACGCGCTCGAACAGTGACTGGAAAGGAAATTAAATTCGAAGGTGAGGTTGTACTTCCCATGAAATTGAACGGGATAGTTAAAAAAATAAAAGTTTTCATTCTGAAAAATGGAGAAAACTTGATGGGTACAGATTTTATTGAAACATTCGAATTGTGGGATAAACCGTTAAACTCTTTCTGCAGAAAAGTAGAAAGTAATACGCAAACAAGACAGGACATTAAAGAGGAATTAAAGAAAGTTTCCGGAAACCTTCACACCTGGTCTTGGAAGATGTAACAAGTTTGAAGCCAAATTTGAATTGAAAGAAAACACTATGCCAATTTTTAAAAAGAAACGTAACGTGCCTTTCGCAAGTGTAGAGAAAATTAACGAAGAACTTGATAGGTTGGAGAAAATGGGAATTATTTCGATAGTAGAATCTAATTCATGGGATGCGCCGATTGTGTGCATAAAAAAGAAATCAAACCAAGTCAGAGTCTGCGTTGATTTTTCGACAGGGTTGAACTCGGTAATTAAGGACTACCATTACCAAGTCCGGAGGAGATTTTTAACAAGCTAAATGGTGGAGTTATATTTTCAAAAATCGACTTATCAGATGCCTATCTCCAAATTCCCGTCGAAGAGGAATGTTCGAAGTTACTAGGGATAAACACGCATAGAGGGTTATTCAAGTACAACAGGCATCCTTTTGGTATTAAAGTGGCACCAGCCATTTTTCAACAAGCTATGGACGTCATGTTGAATGATTTAGACTTTGCGTGCGCTTACTTAGACGACATCATAGTAAGGAGCGAAACTGTCTACGAACATCGAGAGCATCTCAATCAAGTATTTAAAAAGATTCAGGACTTTGGATTTAAAGTCAGAGTCAGTGCGAATTTGGTTTGGAGGAAATTAAGTATTTAGGGCACATAATCAACAAAAATGGCAGATGTCCAGATCCGGAAAGGTCCATTGCGATTAGAGACATGCCGACGCCCACTAATGTGGCGATGCTACAGAGTTTTCTAGGGCTTGCAAATTATTATCAAGCGTTCATTAAAGGAATGTACAATTTAAGAGCTCCGTTGAATGAACTGCTAAAAAAAGACAAGACATGGGAATGGACGGTAGAATGTCAGAAAGCCTTTGATGAAATAAAGAAAATGCTTACGTCCGACCTCTTTTTTAACCCATTACAATCCAAAACTGGATATTGTAGTGGCAAGTGACGCCAGTTCATACGGGATAGGAGCGTGTATTCAACACATAATGCCAGATGGTTCTAGAAACCAATTGCACACGTTTCGAGAACTTTGCTCCCAGGAGAAAGAAGTTACTCTCAGATAGAAAAAGAGGCACTGAGTATCATTTTTGCCATACCAAAATTTCACAGGTACATCCACGGCAGACATTTTATGCTTGAAACGGATCATAAACCACTGATCACTATTTTTGGTTCAAAGAAAGGGTTACCCGTTTATACAGCAAATCGTCTGTTAAGATGGGGAACCATTCTTCTCAATTATGATTTTCACATAAAGCACCTATCATCCAAAAATATAATTCATGCGGATAGTCTATCAAGACTAGTACCGAGTCAAGAAGAAAGATTCGAAGAATCAATTATTGCAAATATCAGAGCAGATTATGAGGTGAAAAGCATGGTAAACAACATTGTAAGAGAGCTACCGGTTACTCTAAAGGAAATTAAAAAAAGAAGCTGAAAGCGATGATTTCATTTTAGAAATAAAAGGCAAAATGGTAGCAAATGACCAAAAAAGTGCAGGAGATTTATTCAATAGGTGACGGAGTTTTATTATATGGTGAGAGAGTAGTAATACCAAAAAGTTGCAGAAAAGAATACTTGGGACTTTCATATGGGTCACCTGGTATTAATAGAACAAAAAGCTTAATGCAAAGCTTTGTGTATTGGAAAGGAATGGATGCGGATATAGAAAACATGGTTCATCGATGTAAATGGTGTGCGTTAGCAGCTAAGGCACCACCTATAGTACACAAACCATGGCCCAAGACGGATCATCCGTGGACAAGATTACACATTGATTTCGCTGGTCCAGTAGAAGATTTTTACTACTTAATAGTGGTAGATAGTTTTACAAAATGTCCGGAAGTACTACGCTGTAAAAAGCCTACGTCCAATACCACAACAACATTTTTGCATGAACTATTTGCACGGTTCGGTGTGCCAGAGTGTAATGGTGACAATGGTACACAATTCACTTCTGAAGAATTTAAGGAATTTTGTGAGTTATATCAAATTAACCACATAACGACGCCTCCGTATCATCCGAGGTCTAATGGACTCGCAGAAAGATTTGTCGATACTTTAAAGCGAGCTCTGAAGAAAGCCTCAGGAGTTCCAACGGAAAAGGTGCTTCAGCAATTCTTACAAGTATACAGAATCACGCCAAACCAGAGAACACACACAAACATGGCACCAGCTGAACTAATGTTCGCTAGGAAAGTTAAGTCAGTGTTTGACAAGCTTTTGCCAGGAAAAAATAGAGTAAAGAATACCATGTATACAGCGAGAAAAAGATACACTCCCGGAGAGAAGGTGTTTTTCAAGTGCTACAAAAACAACGTTGAGTTCTGGGAGCGAGGCATAGTGGATAAGAGAATCGGTGACCTGATTTACATAATTAAAGGGCCGAAGAATACTCAAAAAGGCACCAGAACCAACTTAAAAAATATTACGGTATAGAGCATGAAGAGAGTATACCGGATGAGGACGAAGATCCCATTGATATAATGTATATGTTTTCAGGTGGAACCTCCACAGAATACTCCTGAACCAAGAAGATCCGGTAGGAAACGGAAGTTCACGGACCCATTGGACGAATCCAAAACGGAAAAATATTAAAATTGGATCTACAAAGAAATAGACATAATCATCAACCCATATAGGAAGCCAATTTGAAATCCAAAAGGGATTCCAAGGCTTGGGAGGGATATATCCAATATGGTTGAGTACCGACCATATAAATATGGTTGGGGGAAGACGAGGGGAGGAAGAAGAGATCCAATCCAGAGACTCTGCCCGACTGCGACTAAGTCAACAAATTCTACAGGAACGGTCTTCCCAAGAATATACCAAAACTCTCTGTAAATATTGTGTACACTTTCTGGCTTCAATACATTTTGTTTAAGTACATTTTGTGTTGCATTATTATTATTCCATGCTTTATTCAAGTTTCAACACACACACACACACATATATATATGTATATATATATATATATATATATATATATATTTGTGTGTGTGTTTTTGTGTGTGTGAAAGACTATATATATATATATATGTGTGTGTGTGAGACAAGTATATATATGTTTGTGCGTGCATATATATCTATTTGTGTATACATGTATATACGCGTTGTGTATGTGCATATATAAGAGGTATACATATGTGTGTACATATGTAGAGTATATATGTTTTGTTAATATATATGCGTGTTTATACGTATATATATATGATATATAAATGTGTGTGTATATCCAACTGCAGGAATGTTACAACAGAATAATCAAATGAATTTGATAATTAACGATATTTTTATGACAAGAATGGGGACATATAAGATTTATCAGTAATGGTAGAGGTATTCTGCAACTTGATATATATAACCAATGAATTCCATCTGCAAACAACATACATATTTATCCTATATTTATATGTTACATACCCATTATCTCAGGTATTATTCTGCAACTTTATATATACCCAGGGTCGCAAACTCACATCTATCCAACCAAATAATATATAAATAATTATATATATATATATATATAAATAATTATATATATATATATATATATATATATATATACATATATATTTTCATATATATATATATATATATATATATATATATATATATATATATATATATTTGTGCGTGTCGTTATATGTGTCTGCACGCGCGCGTAATTGTACAGTTCACTCGTCAGGTGGCTTTAGCAGTTAACAGCCGTTTTCATTATCTTCATATGTATTTTTTAAGCATTTCTTCTGAAGCATGTCAGGAGTATCACCAATACGGATGGGGGTGGTTAGTGAAAGTAAGGGAAAATATTGGGTACAAGAGGGGGGTGAGGAAAGGATAAAAAGATAGTTATCAGGGAAGCAAGTAAAAGGAAGTGGGTTCCACAGTCGGGAAGTGCGAGAGAAAAGTTTTGGGAATAGATGTTGCGGTTAAATTTAACTGTTTCGACAGTAAAAGGGTGGGGCCGAGATGCCAACCTAGTAGCACGCCTAATACACACACACACACACACACACACATATATATATATATATTCATTGATGCGTGTTTCATTAAATAATATAGACAAGTTTTGTCTATTTATTTTAAGTAAGTTCCTTTCATATTCTCTGATAAGCTTAATAACATTATCATTGAAAGACGAAAGGAAATCATCATATTGATACATGTTTAAATCCAATCTAAGCTTTCGGCTTGCATAACCCATTATCAAAACTTGTCTATATTATTTAATGAAACAAGCATCAGTGAAAAATTTCTGCCTTCATATAAACAATATAAACAATATACACACATATATATATATATATATATATATATATATATAAGTGCAGGTATGCAGAAAATAGAAAAGAACACGTTAAGTGCATAATCTGGACTTCCTTAGTACTTTTGTTTTTATTTTTAAGAAGACAGTGCTCCATACAGAAGTAGAGCTTATATTTTTGTTTAAAAATATGATTCCTTCGCTACATAAGAGTTCTCATGTTTCAAAAACGAGAGCCGAAACCATCCAAATAATTATTAAAATTAAGTTGAATTAAGGTGTTTAGTCCCGTTTCATCTTCAAGCGAAATTTTAGGAATAAGCTATCTTTTGGTTTACGTGTGTTTTTAAGCATGGTGGGTTATACCATTCGTTATTGTGGGACTGGCTAGGCTAGTTTTCTTCGTTAAGTGGTCAGAGAGTTAATTCTTATCAATAGATTCATCATCTTCTGAGAGGTTTCACTAAGGTTGGGTAGGGTATCTATTTCTAATTTGGCAGTCATCCTTAGTTAGTTCCCAGTGAGGGATATTTTTATGGCGCGCCTACAAGTCGTTATGTGTCGAGAGGATTTTGTTTTATTATTGTCTATCTGATTGTCTCTTTATTTGTTTATTCAAGTGGGTGTTTTATATACAAACCGAATTACACTGAATTTCAATTTGTTTTTTGGCGACGACAGAAAGGGTTTTTCCTTTTCAATGATTTGGCCAAGCTTTTAAGAATTTTATTAAACTCTGGATTTTTTTTATTCTAATTTTTTAATGCGAAAATTTGTTGATGTCGGCAAAAAAACCGTTAACTCCTGCCTATGGTTTAATAATTTTTCATTATTTATTATATAGTCGTGAAAAAGCACAACGAATGTGGCCTGATGATTGCGTTTAGCATGAAACAGTCTGTCACCTCTGAGTTTGGCTTCATTGCCCACTTTTATATTTACACACGCTATATTTCTGATATTGAGCACTTTAGCCCATAAATCTAGCATAACTTAAAACTATATCTTTTCATATAAACACTTAATTCACCCCTTATCGTTAAATGTAAAATTTAAGGAAAAAATTTAAATATGTCTAAATATGCATGTGTGTATAAATAGGTATAAATATGAATGTGTGTTGAAATTTGTAATGTATGTGTAGGTATTTGTATATTAATATGCATATATACCGGTGTATATCGATACATGTGTGTGTACTTATGTGTGTAATTGCACATGTACATGAACGTATGTACATGTGATTTTTACATAAATATGTAGGTGATATATATACGAAAAAACGAAATGTTTTGCTATTACCTTCAAATCTTACTCCATCTTGATTTGAAACCTAAACTTTAATTAAGAAATATTACCCATCTAAAAATAGCTACAAATTACATTCATGAATTAGACTCAAACTGATAAAGATTTTACCTTAACAGTCATTCAAAATATTAAAAGATTACTATTAGTAAACATTTATATTTTTTTTTTATTATTGTTGTTTATTAATATAGTATTCAACTCATATTAAATCCCTAATTTATTTGTAGAGAAGTTGAATATTTAAATAGCTAACAAACATTAAATTAATTTCTTTGTGGAGTTTTTTAAACATTTAAATTACTATCAAACGTTAAAATCTGTTTCTATCTAAATTGCTAAAGATATACTACCCCTCTTCTTCCACCAAATAACCCTACGTACATCTCTTTTCTCTTTACTTCCCCCCTTTTTCTTTTTCCCTTTTTTTTCCTTTTCCTTTCCCCCATATCATTTCCATTGAGGTGACCGATTAAATAGGTTAATGTCTGATCCTTACCTCCTCCTTCCTCAATATTATGTATTTTAATAGAAAGAAATATAAAAATAAATCTTAAAACTCTCCTTCCCCCCTAAACTCGACCATGTCTCTCACACTATTCCTCGCTACCTTCTATGTCAATTTATATAAACTTAATACTGTCCGTCAAAAGTGTAAATTTTAATTTCATTTTTTGTTTCACCTTTTGAAAGTGATGTTTGAAGATCCAGGGAAAATTAAAAGTCTCTGGTGAAATAAATTATTACAATGGAGCGTTAAAGTGGTCTGTTTTTCTTTAAATTATATATATATATATATATATATATATATATATATATATATATATATATATATATATTATATATATTAGTCTGCTCATTATATATATACATCAGATCAGATTTTTGCAAGTGATTCGAGTGGAGAACTTTTCACCACTTTGCTGTATATGAATGTTTGTTCACATCTGTTTATTTCTGTCTATAAATATCTGTCAATGTAACATTTTCAAAGGGTTTAGAATTTTGAATTCACAGACAAAGCGTTCGTTTTTGTGAAGACCAATGTCAGAATTGGTAACAAGTCTTTATCCATCGTAAACCGAAAATGGTTGTGTGTCTGTTCTCTGCCTGTTTTCCGAAATAAACGATCAAAATGGTCGAAAAACACACAACTCTTCATGACATTCTCAGAAACGTATCTGTTTTTGTCAGTCCGGTGAAAAGGCTATTGATGTAAGTTAAATATCTATTTAAACACTACGATAAAGCGACAGTCCGTTATTGGCACCGTAATGTCTGTTAGGGTGAGATAACCATTTTCGTATTGTCGGGCAGAAGGTGTTTACATTTCAGCTGATGCCAAAGTCCCCAGAATTTTTGTTTAAGACTCATAAAATTCAAATACTTTGCAATATAGAAACGTATAGCAAGGATGAAAATGTAATTACAGTAAATTGATTAAAACGTAAAGAGAAGAAAAATATATATATTTTTTTTTAAATTAAGGATCATTAGAGTACAGAGTTCACCTGAGGAATAACAAGGGGATTGTAAAACGGTTGCAAGATGAGTTGGTGAGCAATAAGAAAGTCAAAAATAATAATTCGTGCCTGATGAGTTGGTAAAACAAAGAAACTTTAAGTTGCACTTCGTACGTATATATATATATATATATATATATATATATATATATATATATATATATGAATGTTGCAGATTAAGAGAGCAATCTTTCATTTATGCATGTTTTATTAAAACGACAGACAAAGTACTACAATTAAGCTTTCCATTTAATTTTTCTTGTGTTCGAACAAGGGCTTACTTTTTCGGACACAGAGTGTGTAGTAACTGTGCAAATGTTCTATAATTCCGAGCGCTTTCGGCTATAATGTTAGCCAGTATCACGTATGATTTTATTTTTTCAATTTATTTGGGGGGGGTATGTTTTTAGTGTTATAGAGATGTTTTACTTTCCGAACACAGCACATTATTAGTGTTCCTAGTTAATATTATCAAGTGTTGGCTTTTTCTTTTTTATTATTAAGGCTTGCATTATTTTTAATCTTTTTTTTACATGTGGATGAGTTTATTATTTTTGTATTTTCTACTAGTATCTTTCAGATGGAGTCTGGTAAGTTTGTGTGTATGTGTTTAAATAGGTTCTAACAGAGTTGTCCTCCGATAGGTGTAACGTAAGGCGCCTGGATAGGCATGTAGTCATGTGGCTGATGTAATTATTCATACACACACACACACACACACACATATATATATATATATATATATATATATATATATATATATATTTCATAATTTTATCATTTTCATTTTAGAGGAATTCTTAAAAAGTTTCGCACAGCGAGGATTCAGACAAAGACGGTGTTTTTGCTAATAATATGATTTCCAAGAAAGTAAATTCACCGTCTACTAAAACAATTCTCTGTTTTTTTGGTTTTTTTTTCTTGCTCCGTTGATGTATCCCAAAATTACGAACATAAAATCTTTTTTCTGTGCTTCATTTCTGTCATATGGATAATAAATAATATTTAAAATGTTTTTCATACTGATTATATTGCTACCTTTTCGTTTGCCCTTGTTTTATTAACTAATCAATATATATATATATATATATATATATATATATATATATATATATATATTGGTTAATATATATATATATATATATATATATATATATATATATATATATACAGCCACGGTGGGTTGGATAAATTCTCGTCTAATTTACGCAAAAATGAAAATAAAACCGATAAAATCGCATAAAAATATCTGAAAATACGAAAGAGGAAAATTATTGTATAAAACCGCCATTTTCTTCAACCACAACTATCTATTCTGGATGGTCTCCAAATTGGTGAATGCTGCCGTAATACTTGCCTTCATTTTATCTTTTCTGCTACAAGTTTTGCTGCTCTCTCGGCCAGTTGCGCCCCACACATAATAATCAAAGGTCTTGCAATCTGCGGAGGTAGATGGCCAAATGTAAGGGGTTATGTAGTCGCAGAAATTGTCTGATAGGTTCTGATGATTGTGTAGCATGGTGCCAAATATAGTGTCTTCCGACAGCCACCATCTTGACTCAGGGCAGCACTACCTCCTCAATGCATTTAATGTCGATCTTTTAGGCGCTATTGGGAGATGAATGAAGGCATAATGTCACCATAACTATTGCTCACTCCTACTACCTAATCACCATTAGACTCATCCAACTCTTTCCGAATCCTCTGGACTGTCCTCAAAACACAGTGAAATGTTCGTATTGGAGGTTTTGGTGCGAACGCCAAGATGCAGCATGCCGTTTCGTAATTTCTGACCGAATGAATTGCGTCAAGGTGCTCTTTTCCACACAGACGGTGCCTAACTGACCCTATTATACTGTGCAGCAGACAAAATCAAATGCAAACAACGCGCATGCTTGAAATTCAAATTATAAAATGGAGACAATTTACCCATCGCATCCTCTCTCTCTCTCTCTCTCTATATATATATATATATATATATATATATATATATATATATATATATATATATATATATATGGACATTGAAGTCAACATCCACAGATGATAGTCTTTTTCATGCTAAACGCAGTCAGTATAATTACTTTCCTAGAAAAACACAAACTGTTAAATAAATGATCAGAAATCATCACAAAATGCAGACATGAAAACAAATTGTTTCTACGTTACTTAAATATCGAAAACTGAAAACAATTATATATTGAAATAAAGTAAATAAATAAGTAAAAAATTAACATAACCACGAACGCGCAGTTAAATACAATTAATTGTAAGAGCAACCAACAGTAAATAAAGTAAATGTTAACTAAAACTATAAATATTAAAGAACTAGACACATATATATATATATATATATATATATATATATATATATATATATATATATATATATTGAGGTGACGAATGTAAGCCGAAAGCTTAGATCAAGGGACAGCATAGTTTTAGTCTTTATTTTCTCCCAAAATTACAACAGCTTAGAACGGCTCATGATCAAACCTAATAGACATTCGTTGTCTGTTATATTTAATAATATATAATATATATATATATATATATATATATATATATATATATATATAATGTCAATCGACATCTCCAGTTACCTTGATCTACCCACTATCTCTCTCCTCATCCTTTCTTCTATCACTCCTATCTGCTCTCGCTCCAAATCTTCTGCAACCCCCTGCATCCTAGTGGCTTCACGCTTTGCTCGGGGCGTAATGCTTATATATATATATATATATATATATATATATATGTGTGTGTGTGTGTGTGTGTGCACATGTAATGCGATGTGTAGAGAGAAACTTATAGAGACAGAGAGAGTCTGTGTGTGCGTGTGTGGGTGTGTGTGTGTGCGTGTGTGTATGGACACATGTAATGCGGCGTGGAGAGAGAAACTGATGACATTACAGAGAGAGAGAGAGTGCGCGCGCGAGTGTGTGTGTCTGTGTGTGTGTGTGCTTGCGCTCAAAGAAAGATTAACATTGATTTGTCAAAGAACTGGCAAAAATCCTGCAAAATCCAAGACAGCAATCGCAAAATATCTGAAGTCAGAAGAAGAACATTTTTTTCTGAGGTAGAAAAGGGAGAACGGATACACAGACGTCGAAAAATATTTATGACCACAGAATATTACAGGTGAAATTGGAAGCCATATCTGACATTCATCTACACAAGGAAACTGTTTTTCCACTGCAAATTGCAATCGATCCATCCAGACCAGACGGCTCGATGCCAATGAAACAACAAGAGGAATGCGTGATGTTTGCCACACCGATACGAGCCGTCAATTGGCAGCTGGATAAACACTAATATCATGCAACGCCGTATTCTAAATTTTAAAAAAAGTTTTATCAAAATTAAAAAAATATCTCTTGTGTTTTATTACAACTTTTGTAAAATCGACAATGTCGGGTGTGAACATTATTAGAATATAAGATATTGGGTGTAACAGCGATATTCGTTAAATTGTCGAACGGCAAAATTGTCCAATTGTTAGATTAAGTTTGAAATGTTATTTCTTAGAAATGATTAACGGTATCTTGCTGTAATTGTTTGAGGTCTTTATAACACTTTTGGACGCTACTTAGAGCGATAAAGGTGTATAATTACTCTCCAAGCTTAAGGATCTAAGTTCAAATATATATATATATATATATATATATATATATATATATATATAAAAGTGAAGATTGAAGTTAACACTCAGAGCCGATAGGCTGTTTCATGTTGGACACAATCATCAAGAGGCCTGACGATTGCCTCCATCATGAAACAACCTGTCGCCTCTGAGTCTTGACTTCAATGTTCTCTTTTATATTTATATTTACATACGCTTTATCTCTGATATTGAGCACTTTATCCCATAAATATAGCATACTTTAAAACTATATTTCATCATACATATATATGTATGTATAATTACTATCTAAAGTGTATTTAAAAAAACATTTTTGACATTTGATTGAAAAAAAATGTGTTGTAACCGTCAACTTATTTACACTTTTCTCTCCTATTTCTTCATCTCTTCTCTTCTTCTTCCTCAGTGCTTCTATTAAAAAAAATAAATAAATTAAAGTTAATATCTAAATAATTATCTTAACCAAATTTTCTGTGTGCTAAACCTTAGAAAAAATATGTTGGCCTGACGATTGTGTCTAGCATGAAACTGCCTGTCGCCTCTGAGTGTTGACTTCAAATTTCACTTTTAAATTTATATTTACATACGCTCTATCTCTGATATTGAGCACTTTATCCCATAAATATAGCACACCTTAAAATTATATTTCTTCATATATATATATATATATATTTCAGGCTCATTTTTCAACTTATTCAAGATTATCTTCGCCCTAAGATTATAGCTTTCTGTCCTGGAGTAACAAGGTGAATGAGAGGTTTCATACGATTTCATTTTCAAGTCTTTTTTTCATTGCTCTCTGGACTGTCGTAGCTGAAACTCCTATCTCGCGTACCAAACGTTTTACAAATTGAGTTGGATCTTTTCTAATTGATTTCTTTAGTTCTAAGTTGAAATGATGATCACTCTTGCTGTTGTGACCTCCTGATCCAGTTTCCCTCTCTACTCTTCTGTCTTTTTTAAAAATTATTCACCCTTCTCTTAGTGGTTATTGAATGGATTTTGAAGATGGAAGCCAGATTATAGATGTTGGCACATTACTAAATGTCTGAATGATCTTTTTTCCACTCACCATTGCTCAGTTGGGAAGAGAGATGGGTCTGACGCAAAACGATTTTCACCTGTTCTTTTTCTAGCTGAATAACTAAAAAAGTCTTTTCAGTGATTCTTACGACAAATGGTGTCAAAATGGCTAAACGTCTTATCTGAAAATCTGGTAAACGGAAACCCAATTTGTTTAGTGTCTTTTTTTTTTTTTTTTAGATATTAAACATTTTGAGGGATGGACAGTTGTGCAGTAACACGATTTGTAGTAAAATCCATTTCCAATGCATTTTCATAGTAAAAATGTCTTTCCAATGCATTTTCCTATTAAAATATCAATCCAATACATTTTGTAGTAAAATCCCTTTCCAATGCATTTTCATAGTAAAATGTCTTTCCAGTGCATTTTCATAGTAAAATACCTTTTCAATGCATTTTCATAGTAGAATCCTATTCCAATGCATTTTCATATTAAAATCCCATTCCCATGCATTTTCATAGTATTATCCCTTTCCAATGCATTTCCATAGTAAAATCCCTTTCTAATGCATTTTCATATTAAAATCCCATTCCCATGCATTTTCATAGTAGAATCCCTTTCCAATGCATTTTCATAGTATTATCCCTTTCCAATGCATTTTTGTATATAAATATCAATCCAATATATTTTGTTGTAAATTCCCATTCCAATGCATTTTCATAGTAATATCCCTTTCCAATGCATTTTCATAGTAAAATGTCTTTCCAGTGCATTTTCATATTAAAATCCCTTTCCAATGCATGTTCATACTAAAATCCCTTTCCAATGCATTTTCATAGTAAAATCCCTTTCCAGTGCATTTTCATACTAAAATCCAAATGCATTTACATAATAAAATCCCTTTCCAATGCATTTTCATGATAAAATCCATTTCCAATGCATTTTCCTAGTAAAATCCCTTTCCAATGCATTTTCATAGTAAAATCCCTTTCCAATGCATTTTCATAGTAAAATCCCTTTCCATTTTCATTTTTCAATATTTCAAAAAATCCCTTTCCAATGCATTTTCATACTAAAATCCCTTTCCAATGCATTTACATAATATAATCCCTTTCCAATACATTTTCATAGTAAAATTAGCTTATATTAGAAGCCATCTAGAACATGAGAGTAAATACTGAAACAACTGTTTTAGGTTAAGATGAAACTAAGCTAGAATTATTTGGTCGCATAAACTCCCGTTATTTATGGAGGGAAGTGAATGAAGTTCACAAATCAACAGAATACCCTCCCTACAAGTAAGCACGGGCATGTTTTACAGCATCTGGACCAGTAGAACTAATGAGAGTAAAGGGTATCATGGATAAAGATCTGTATTTTACTTATTCTTAAAACTAATATAAAACAAAGTGCTCGAAAGCTGTCCTTGGGGCTTCACAGGACGTTCCAACAGGAGAATGATCCAAACAGACGGCACGAATTTAAAAAAAAATACTTAGATTTCTGAAAAAAATAAGGTCTTGGCCTACTTCACAAAAATCCTGACCCCCATTGATAATCTACAGGCATTTGGAGAAAGGAGAATCTATTACTAAGGAAGTATGGATGAAAATACTTATCAGGGTGTGTAGTGATCTTGTAAGGCACTATCGAAAATGATTAAAAGCAATAATCAAAAATAAAAAATACACACTTGATTATTGGGACAAGTGGGTTAATATGTTATACATGGGGAATTATCGTACATGCTTTTATCGAGCAGGACATCGTGGTTGCCGCGCAGGGAAAACTCTCTTGCTTAAAATCTAAACTGCAGATTAGCTTATGTCAGAAACCATGTAGAAAATGAGAGTAAATATTGGGACTCTGGTCATATGAAAAGAAAATAGAATTATTTGGTCACATGATCTCCCGTAATGTATAGAGGAAAGGGAATGCAGCTCACAAGCCAACAAAATATCCTCCCTACAATTAAGCACGGTAGTGGCAGCATTTTGGGGATGTTTTGCTGTTTCTGGACCAGGATAACTCGTGAGAATACAGGGTATCATAGGTAATAAACAGTAATTGGCTATTCTTAAAAAATAATATAAAACAGAGTGCACGAAAGTTGTCCTTGGAGCCTCATTGGACGTTCCAAAATGACCCGAAAAACGTGGCACGATTTGCTACAAAACGCTTAAATGACAGAAAAATTAAGATATTGAAGTACCCAGGATCTAGACCTCATCGAAAAATTATGGACATATTTGAAAAAGAAATGTAAGAGAAAGAATTCCTTCAAATTTCGAGGAACTAGAATCTATTACCAAGCAAGTATGAATCAAAATACTTATCAGGGAGTATAGTGATCCTGTAAGGCAGTATCGAAAATGATTAAAAGCAATAATCAAGTATAAAGGTTACACTATTGATTATTGAGGCAAGAGCGCCAATAATTTTGTCCTATGTTAAATGATTTTTGGTGTTTTTGCATTATTGTTTGACATTAAAATAAAATTTTTGTTGCGGGCAGCACTGATAATTCTTTCAAATCCATTAATTTATTATCTGTGAAAATAAATGAAAATGAAGTTTCCATGAAAATTTGAAGCATTACAGCTTTATTTGTACTTATGAAAGTATATATATATATATATATATATATATATATATATATATATATATATATTAGGCTAGTAAATTTAAGGTACTCGACCAAAGTAGCTAAACATGTGTGGAATTTAAAAGAAAAAACAACAGGTATCCGTTGAGAAGGTGTAAAGTTTTAAAAAATTCAAAACCATACAACAATCGCAACCATATTTGCAACCTTTGCCAACAGGAAAAATTAGCGATTATGAAATTTCCGGGTCCGAAAACCTTTTAAACCAGAAATCCGGAATCTTAAGCCCTTGCTTACATATCAGAAAATTTTTAAGTGCGTATGAGGCTGGATAAAAAAATGTAATTTCAATCACCCTGATCATTTACAATACACTTGCTTTTCTTTTTCTTCTTCTTCTTCTTCTTCTTCTTCTTCTTCTTCTTTACATCTCTCTCCTTTCTATTACGACAGTGGTGAAATACCGGAAGACAATCTTTGAATTATTTTCATAGCATTGCCTAAAAAGCCAAGTGCAAATGAATGCGATCTTCATCAGTCAATCAACTTAATGAATCATATAACGAAACTTAATCAAATTCAGATGAATAGAGTTCGTAGCTGAATTAGACCAGGAATAAGACAAAAAGCGTGCCGTTTTGTTACATACACCGGAAGCAGTAATGCGACAGAGATAAAGAACTTAATGAGAATCATAGATAAAGAATAAAACAATAAAAGAAATAATAGCACAAAAGACATTCTCATTGACAAGATGCAGAAAATCAAGATAGAACGCCTAGGAAATTGAAAAACATATTTCAAAGATGGACGAATACGTTGGAGAGTTCTTCCACGACGAAAGAAAGTAACCTGCAATAAACACAAAAATGTTAAATAGCCGTTTACTTATGAGGAAACATTCGACATTTATTGACCAAGCAGCCAGTTCTGTTGTCGGTTGACATTTACAAAATCACTGAAAACAGGAAAACAGGCTTCTCACGTCCAGTAGCTGTTATCGCTCTTTCCAGCACTGATGGAAGAATTTCCGTCCTAACCTTTCATTTGAAGTAGTGTGGAATGTCAGCATCTTCATTATGCTATTATTTTCTCTTCGAGATACACGTGATATTCATTTTAGCTGTTGCTGTTGCTTAAAGTTCTCCAGTGATGTGGTTTCTGTTATTTGGTATACTTTTCTCGCCGTCATCCTCATAATTCCTTTCCGTACAGATTGCTGCTTCTCCCAGGATCCAAGCACAGTGGAAAAAGAAGTCATTAGGGTTTACGATATTTTTTATTTAATTTTTATAAATCCTACTGAGAACCTCAGTTTAATAGACACGGGCTAATTTCAAGGCTATGAAAATTTAGTTGTCATTCTAGGGTACAAATCCTACCCGGATTTGGTTGTCATTTATAGCGCCCCTTTTGCTGACTTTTAATTTAAATCACAGCATGCACAAACAGGACCCGGGAGAGAATTTCTGAGGTCCGGCACTCAGATTATTGTGAGGTCCTCCGGTCGGAAAAGGAGATGCTGGAATAAACTCGATCTAGCGTGTCTTACAAAACTTTTTAAGAAACGTGTCTTACTTGGCAACCCTTGTGATCGAGTGTGATTTGGCAATCAATGAAAGTTCGAAAAAATCAATTTAACCTGCTTTGGAACTGGTATTTTTTTCAATAAAATACCGATTGGTAATTTTGCACTCTACTTTTTGTAAAGGAGACCCCCTAATCCCCTAAAAGTATTTTTTGAGGTACCTCGGGTTTCAAGCGGGGGGTACATTTGTGTAGCTACCCTACCTTTCGCCACCACTGCGCACAAAATTTGTTCATCTTGTCTCTTTTTTCCTTCTCCCAGTTATGTTTCTACCTATATTTTTTTACAATGCTGTTTACCCCGTACAAGGTCCAAGAGCCACTCCAGGTAGAGTTTTACAGAGTAAGGGGCCTAATTTATGGGATATATGGGGATGATAACGGTTATCTCTACATATGAATAGGTTAAGAATGTAGTGAAGCATCCACTTGGGAGCCGGATCTAAAAAGAAGTGGTTGGTGAGAAGAAGATGTATGAGTTGAAATTTCATCTCACCAATGGAATATGTAGGGAATGACGATGGTTCAGTACAATGGGCGTGGCACAGCAGGTAATAACCCCTAAGCTTAGAACTTGTGGAACTAATTCCATGGAAATAGCAATAGAGCAGCAAGAGGCTTCCGACGTTTCGACTGTGAAAAAGAGGCTGTAGGGCAAAAAATAATTCATCACCCAAAAGGATGCGGAGACGCTTTTGGACTATGTCGAGATTTGGTAGCTCCTGCCTATATATGGCAACAGTACATCTTTTCCGGCCTGAAAAGGCTATTGTAAATGTAGCAGATAGCAGTTAGCGGTGATAACTGGCCATTTTTTCAGAAATTTTTAGCAATGGATCATATGTACGAGTTCTACATTAGTTCTGGGCTGCGCTTAAGTCCCAAGAGACGCCCAAGGAAACACTTCCCGAAGTAACATTACCCAAGGAAACACCCGTTCATCGTGATAGGTGAAAAATCCGGTGTCAGCCCGGTAATGTGTAAAAAATGATGTCCGCGATAAAAGAATTCAGAATTTAACATTTTTAATGTTAAAAATCTGCTGTAAACATAAAAATAACAGCTTACTTTTGTGGCATTATTACTTTTGTTGTAATCTAGGGAAGGTTACTGAATAGAATAATCAAACGAAGTTTCGTAATAAACGATAATACCTAGTACAAGAACAACACATATAAGATTCACCAGCTGTGCGTAGAAGTAGTAGTCAATTGCTAAAAATGTGTCAAGTGAATTCTACAATGAATCTCTAACTGCAGGATATCTAATAACCGCCCCACACTGTCAGATGTGGCACAAGGCCGAAATTAATGTGTGGCATCCGAGCCCGTAGGCTCAGCCAAAAATTCCCAGTAGTCACCGTATAAAACGTGGTCGGGTAGCTGTTTCCCGAGACATAGCCTCGTCTGAGGATCATCTCTGCCCAGAGGCAGAGAATTTGGCCAGCACAGCTGGAGACAAATCTCCAACTGCAGGATATCTCCCCCCCCCACCGCGCCACGCGTTCAGATGTGGCACAAGGCCGTATTTAATGTGGGGTATCCGAGCTCGTAGGCTCAGCCTAAAATTCCTCGTATACCCCGTATAAAACGGAGTCGGGTAGTTGTTTCGAGACTCTGCCCTTCGACAGGGGGATCCTCTCTGCCCAGAGGCAGAGGGTTTGATCAGCACAGCTGAAGACGAATCTCCAACTGAAGACGAATCATATAGTATTTACTACTGTATTTATACGAATGGGGATAAACGCATAATCGTTAGTTTTTGCTGATTCAATATACATTTTAAAGGACATATTATTATCAAGAAAGATTTCCCAGGAAAAGGATCTACGGAAAGTCCAAAAATCAGAAAGTATCCGTTCGCAAATTTGGCAAAAACCCATTGACTAAGAAAATGTTTATCTCCCACTCTCATGTCTGAAACGAATGTAGTCAGAAAAAAGAAGTTTTAGCTGCCACTGCTGTTTTTATGCATTTTTTTTCCTATATTTTTTTTAAACCATAAGACGACATTTTGCGCAGTTTTGAAGTTGTGTCATAACTCGAAAAAGCGAAGAAACGTCGGAGCAAGCTGCGCGCCGATATTGTTCAGAGGATGTAAGAAACTCCCTTTACAATCAATAAAAGAAGCAGCACCGGCAGAGGCTCTATCCAGCGGAGGCACTGGCTATTTTCGAGTAAACTGTTTTCTACGCCTGTTTCTTTCGACTTCCTTAGATGGAAAAAGCAATTCCGACAGAGAGAAAAAAAAAAAGCAAGAGTGGCAGTTACGCTGCATCGAAAAGGAGGCCGGTTGGAAGTCTGCGCGCATGCGTCAATCAAAGTTACGTGTTCACGCTTCCTTTTGAGCGAGTAACTGTGTGGATGCGCGTGTAGTCGTCGCTGAAAGAAACGTTGCAAAGAAAAAAGAAAAAAAAAATATTAAACCACAAGCAAAATTAAGCCGTTCCTATTTCATTAGTATTGTGTGAATTATAACGAAGACGAAAATGTTTAGAATAATATATCTTATATTTAGTTGTCTGCCCACGGATTTATTTACCTTCTCCAAATTATAATCAGGTATCATTGTCACAGGAGTATTGAGTTGCTTCCCACAGGGGTATTTATTTGCCTTCGCCACAGGAGATACATTAGTTATTTGGCAATTTTTCACAGGGTACTTAGTAGTGATTTACGAAGCAAAGTTTTAGATGTGCCATAAGGTCGCAAATATGGCGCACCAAAGAGGGATTACGCTCATTACACAGTTGTAAGTGATTTAGAGAGAAATGCTTGTTAACCATTACAACAATTGTGCCGCAACTAATTTACGCTTACTAAGTCCTTATTAAATACCCCCATGGGTATTTTGCTAAATAACCCATGCATGTTCTGTGGTGAAAACAAATAAAGGCCCTTGTGGGAAGCAACTCAGTAATCGTGTATCAGTTTGATTATTATTTCTGTGACGGGACAAACAAAAGATTTAGCGAGACATGCTTACGGATCATTTACTAAGAGAAGCTTAGATGTGGCACAAGGCTGAGATTAAAGGAGCACATATTCCGAGGGAATATGAAAAGACTGATATATATATATATATATATATATATATATATATATATACATAGAGAAAGAGAGATGATGATGATGATGATGATGATGATGATGATGATGATGATGATAAGATTAATAAAGAAAGAAAGAAAATTAGCAGAATAAAACAGATAGATAGATAGATAGATAGATAGATAGATAGATAGATAGATAGATAATGAGCAGACTACGGGTTTATTTACCTGGAGTATATAGTAACCTCTCAAAGGACCACTTGTTTCCTGTTTAGGATTGGGTTTCTTTCACCCCGAGTAAACGCGTGCGCCTCAGTGACATTATCGCCTTGATTTGGGTGAAGTGATCAAAAGAAATATCTAATTTTTTACCCGACGGGAATATAAATAGACATAGATAGATAGATAGATACGAACAAACTGAGATAGGTACATGAATAGAAAGAATGAAAGAATATTAGCAGACTAAGATAGATAGATAGATAGATAATGAACAGTATAAGAGTTTAGTTACCCGGGGTATTTAATAACATCTCTGTTCCATCCTTCGAAAGCCTTCTCATTTTCTTTCAGCCCGAGTAAACGCTTGCATCTCAGTGGCATTATAGCCTTGATTGCGTGAAATGATCCAATTTTCTACCCGACGAGAATATGAACAGACGGAGATAGATAGATAGATAGATACGAACAAACTGAGATAGTTACATGAATAGAATGAAAGAAAGAATATTAGCTGACTAAGATAGATAGATAGATAGATAGATAGATAGATAGATAATGAAGAGTCTAAGGGTTTAGTTACCCGGGGTATTTAGTAACTTCTCAAAGGTCCCCTTGTTTCCTGAAGGTTTTGGAAAGAAAGAAAATTAGCAGAATAAAATCGATAGATAGATAGATAGATAGATAGATAGATAGATAGATAGATAGATAGATAATGAGCAGACTACGGGTTTATTTAGCTGGAGTATTTAGTAACCTCTCAAAGGAACCTTGTTTCCTGTTTAGGATTGGGTTTTTGTTCCCTTCTTCGAAAACCTTCTCATGTTCTTTCACCTCGAGTAAACGCTTGCGTCTCAGGAGCATTATCGCCTTGCTTGGTCGTGAAATGATTAAAAAAAGTATCTCATATCAACCTGACAGAAAACTTGCTGCCTTTTGACGAGTGCATTTCGTCGATGCCTCTGCTAGGAAAGATCTGATTGAAGTTCCTCTGAAAGTCACATGGAGAGGTTTGAATGTTTATTCATTATCTACGGTATTTTGCAGCAGACATCAGGAAATGCCGATAGTCATAGATAAGTTCAGTATCTGTTTAATAAGGACATGATACCAAGTTTGGAAAGAGAAACGAGGGCGCGAGAGGAAAAAAGATTTCCCGGGTTATGAAATAAATTATTTTTGCAAACAATCAATATATATTGATCGGTTTTGTCGGGAGAAGTGAAAATTTTAAATAGGATTCTACCGGCTGTAGAAATAAACCGAAGCTGTTAAATTTAGAAATAGAAAATGGGGAAAGAAATAAAGCAAAATTGATGAATATATGTGTAGATAGACAGATTGATAGATACCAACGGACTAGGATAGATAGATAGATAGATAGATAGATAGATAGATATTAACAGAAAATGATATATAAATAGATAATAAGAGAAGGTCTCTCTCTCTCTCTCTCTCTCTCTCTCTCTATATATATATATATATATATATATATATATATATATATATGTATATATATATATATATATATATATATATATATATATATATATATATATATATAAAAATGAACATTGAAGTAAACACACTCAGAGGCTACAGACTATTTGATGTTCATACTAGACGCAATCGTCAGACCGTTCACTTTTATATTTATATTTATATACACTCTATCTCTGATATTGAGCACTTTATCCCATAAATATAGCACACCTTAAAACTATATTTCTTCATATATATATATATATATATATATATATATATATAGATAGATAGATAGATAGATAGATAGATAGATAGATATGAACAGACCGAGAGAGAGAGATATTTATCTATCCATCTATCTATCTATAGGCAGTAACAGAAGAAAGTAGATAAATAGATAGTAACAAAACAACGTGGTGGATAGATAGACAGACAGATAGATAGATAGATAGATAGATAGATAGATAGATAGATAGATAGATAGATGGAAACAAGGTGTTTGTAAGTATGTGTGTGTTTATATATTTATATATATATATATGTATAAATATAAAAGTGAACATTGAAGTCAACACTTAGAGGCGACTGGCCACTTGTGTTGTACTTTTACTGGGTTATTTATATATACGGGTCAGTGGTGCATTGTGGGTAGTCTATTTTGGCGGTTGTTTTGCCGGACTTCACTATTTATATTCACACACGCTCTATCCCTGGTATTGAGGGCTTTATCCCATAAATATAGCACACCTTAAGACTATATTTCTCTCTCTCTATATATATATGTATATATATATATAGAGAGAGAGAGAAGGGGAGGGAGAGAGAGAGAGAGTCATGGTAATACAACCAGATTAGAACCAGTAGATAGATAGATAGTTACACAACGGTGTAGACGGATAAATAGATAGATAGTAACAGAAAGAGATATATATACTTACATACATGCATATATATATATATATATGTGTGTGTGTGTGTGTGTGTGTGTGTGCGTAGATATAATAATAATAATAATAATCGACTCTCCCGTCGAGATTCGACGTATGAGGGTCAAGCAGATCAGTTTCCAGGAAACCGACAGCCCGACACTGACATATATATCTAGATACATACACATACACACACACACACACACACACACACACACACACACACATATATATATATATATATATATATATATATATATATATATATGTATATATATATATATATAGAGAGAGAGAGAGAGAGAGAGAAGAGACAGGGGTGACAGAGAGAGAAATGATGGTAATAAAACCAGATAAATAGATAATTTTTCAATCAATCTCTTTGAATTTGACTTCAAACTTTATATACACCCTGTCATGAAGATGAAAAAAAAAGATATTTGTTTGATTTTTGAATGTCGTCTTAAACATTAAAACTGTCGAGGAAATGTCAATGAACTTTTGGAAACACGAGTCGGACAAAACACACATGAAAGTGTCAGAGCAATGTATCAGATCAAGTGGGATCAACATCGGATCACCTCATCGAAGTTGACAAAGTGATGAAAATCGATCAATGTGTTCCACATGAACTCATGAAAGTTTGACATTTTGAAGTGTGTTCGACGCTTCACCTGCGAAATTGGAATAATCCATTTTCCGATTGAATAGTGACATGTGAAGAGAAATGGATCCTTTATCACTGTCGTAAGCAATCGGCTCAATGGCTCGATCATGACAAATGTCCCAAGCGCCAATAAAAGATTATGGTGACTGTCTGGTGGCCCAACATCTGCGTTATCAATGACAGCTTTCTGGAATCTAACCAGATTATCACTTCCGAAGTTTACTGCCAGCAAATGGATAAAATGCACATTTAGTTAAGCAAAAAATCGATGAGGTCTAATTCTGCCCAGGACAACATGGAACTACAGAAGCTCATTTGACTTGGGGTACGAGATTTTGCCACACCCATCATATTCAACTCTTCGCTTACCCACTGACTCAGTTTTACAAGCATCTTGACATTTTTAAGCCAAAAGACATTCCGTTGCAAGGAAAGGCAGAAAATGCATTCAAAGTGTTTTTGGTCTCCAAACTTTCACAGTTTTTTCCTAAATATATAAATAAAATTGTAACTCAATGGAAGCAATGTATAAATATTCAGGTTTTCAATTCTGACTGATTTAAATATCGTTTATATACATTAATTCAGCAATAAATGCTGATTCTAAAATCGCATATTATTTCCCTAACAACCTGATAGATAGATACATACATAGATAGTTAATAAGCAGATTAATATAGCTAGATATATAGATATTGAATGGACAAAGATAGATAGATAGTTAATAAGCAGATTAATATCGATAGATATATAGATATTGAATGGACAAAGATAAATAGATAGATAGATAATAAGCAGGGTAATATAGCTAGATAGTGAATGGACATAGATAGATAGATAGATAGATAGATAGATAGATAGATAGATAATTTCCCGTATAACAATTTATTTAGTAAGGGATATTTAAATTAATCGCTCTTCAAATAAATTGAAGATTATTTTAATGAAGGCTGACTACAATGCAAATCTTGATTCTGCCTTCAACTGCAAAAAGCTAATATCAAAAAATAAAAATAAAAACCCCACGAGCCTACTGAAAAGACAGATGGACAAATTTATCACACATAATATGGACGTGTAACAGATAGTTACGAGTTCTTTCTTTTCTGGAGCTTTTAAGGGTGAGCAGGTGTCGTTTGATAACGAGCAAAAATTACACGTGTTGCTTTTATTGAAGGAAACAAATACAGAAAAGAATAAACCAAATGAGATAGAACTGTCGGGAAAATTTACTATCTGTAAATTTAAAGGATGTTCTTTAGTCACTTGCTTACAGACGCGAAGTGGTGTAACTCTGTCCTTACTAAAAATATTTTCATGGCAACTGCTCTGATGAGCCTTTTTCTCTGGTCCCCCGACTACAAGAATTTAAGCGTGCTACTAGATTGGCATCTAGGTCCCACCTGTTTACTGTTGAAATAGTTAAGCATAACCGCCAATTTTAATCTAACATTTTCTTTCGTCGCAATTACCGACAATAGAACTCCTTTCTGTTCATTACTTCCCTGATAACTACAATCTTCCAAAATTTAAATGTAATATCAATCGCCATCTTCCGTTTACTTGAATCCTGTCCTTGTTCTGTCTTTCTTTTAATCCTCCCTATACTCAGTCTTTTCTCTCACTTTCTCTCTCGGTAACTTCCTGTGTACTGGTGGCATTTCCGCCTTGCTTGGGATGAAATGATTATAAAAAATCAATGTAATAGATGTAAACATTATTCTTAAACTTATTATGTGAAGGAGTGACTGCTCGAGGGTTGTGTGTAGTTTCCACCGCTGTCCTGTGATATAAGGGCGTGGAGATCTGGCTTCTCCCATTCTTGCGGAGTAACATGAAAAAGTACAAGGCTATTGAAAATTTTCTGCATACTCCTATGTCGGAAGTTATATAGACCCGCAAACAGATAATAAATGATGGAAGACAACAAGAAACAAAACGAAGACTCGAATCAAAAACATACTGACAAGTTTATTTTCGTTAAAAAAAGCATCAACAAAAATAAGGTTTCAGTGCATGAGGAGGATTAGAAAAGAGATATCCTAAAAAGGACAGTTTTGTAGTCACAAAAGAGGGTTGTCCTGAAAAGGACAGTTTTGTAGTCGCTGAAGAGGGTTCTCTTGAAAATGACATTTTTGTAGTCGCTGAAGAAGGTTTTCCTGATAATAACATTTTTGTAATCGCTGAAGGAAGTTGTGCTTAAAAGGAGAGTTTTGTAATCTCTGAAGTGGCTTATCTTGAAAATGAGAGATTAATAGTCGTTGCAGAGGTTTCCCTAAAAATTAAATTTTTGTTTTCGCTGAAGATGTTTTACCTGAAAAGACAGATTTGTAGTCGTTGAATAGGGTTGTCCTGAAAAGGACAGTTTTGTAGTCTCTGAAGAGGTTTGTCCTGAAAGAACAGTTTTCTCATTGCTGAAGATGATTGTCCTTAATAGGACAGTTTGTTAGTCGCTGAAGAGGTTTGTCCTGAAAATGTCATTTTTGTAGTCGCTGAAGAGGGACAGTTTTGTAGTCGCCGAAGAAAGTTGGTCTAAAAATTATATATTTGTAGTCGCTGTATTTGGTTGACCTGAAAAGGTCAAATTTGTAATCGCTGAGTTGACCATAAAATATCAGTATGGTTGTCGCTGAAGTTAGTTGACCTAGAAATGTGAGATTTGTAAACGCTGAAGAAGTTTGCTAAAAATTGCTGTTTTGTTGTCGCTTAAGATGATTTACCTGAAAAGAGTTTTGTAGTCGCTAAATAGGGATGTCAGTTTTGCATTCGTTGAAGACGGTTGTACTGAAAAGGATAGATTATTAGTCGCTGAAGAGCGTCGTCCTGAAAAGGACAGTTTGTCGTCGAATAATATGGATGTCATAAGAAGGACACTAAAGTAGTTACTGAAGAGTTTTTCCTAAAAAGGAGTGTTTTGTTCTCGTCGCCGTAGAGAGTTGTTCTGAAACGGACAGTTTTGTCGACGCCGAAGCGCTTTGTCTTGAAAATGAAAGTTTTGTAATCGCTGAAGAGGGTTGTCCTGAAAAGGACAGTTTTGTTGGCTCTGTAGAGGGTCGTCCTGAAAAGGACAGTTTTGTTGGCTCTGTAGAGGGTCGTCCTGAAATGGACACTTTTGTATTTGCTGCAGAAGTTATCCCGAAAAGAACAGGTTTGTAGACCCTGCAAAGGTTTGTCTTGTAAAAGACAAATTTTTAGTCGCTGAAGAGAGCTGTTCTCAAAAGAACAGTTTTGTAGTTGCTGAAGAGGGTTGTGCTAAGGACAGTTTTGGCGTACCTGAAGAATGTTGTCCTGAAGAGGACAGTTTTGCCGTCGTTGAAGAGGTTTGACATGAACATATTTGTTTCGTCCTCGCTGAAGTTGGTTGTGCTGTAACGGACAACATTTTAGTCACTGAAGAGGTCATCGCCGAAGATTGGTGTCCTAAAAAAGGACAGTTTTCTCCTCGCTGAATAGAGTTATCTTGAAACGGACAGTTTTGTTGTCTCTGAAGAGAGTTGTCCTGAAAAGGACAGTTTTGTAGTCTGATGAGGTTTGTCCTGAAAAGGACAGTTTTTTAGTCGCTGAAGAGGACAGTCTTGAAAACATTTTTATAGTCTCTGAAGAGGGTTGTCCTGAAAAGGAGAGTTTCGTAGTGTCTGAAAAGAGTTGTCTTGAAAAGGACAGTTTTGTCTTCTCTGAAGAGGGTTTCCTGAAAAGGAGAGTTTTATATTCGCTGAAGAATGTTATCATGATACTCCTAAAACGGTGTGTTCCCTCTACAGATCGTGCTATCTTCTCCCTTTACAAGAGTCAGATCAGGCAAAAAAAAGGCCACTTCTGCTATATATGTGTGGCAGCTGCCCAGTCTTCAGTTTCCAGTTCCGATAGAAACCAAAATTGTCTCCGTATCCTTGTAGGTGACGAAACATTTTCTGCTCTACAACCCCTTTCTAACAGATGAGACGTCGCGAGCCCTCGCTGCACGATCGCTATTTCTCCCGGGAGACTGCTCAGATGAAATACATTCTATGGTCTTATCATAAGTAACATGGACATGACTCGCAATGCTACGTTCAGTGTCGCGAACTACCCTCATTACCTTCGTATTCCAAGTAGCTTTGTGGAACCGACTACCAAGAACATATTTCCCTGATCAATATTAACCTGTTCAAGTCTAGCGTTAACCGTTATCTTCTACACATATGCGCATAAGCCTCTTTAAATGTCTACATTAAGTGGCTTTCGAGCCCTATACAGGATGAACGCCATTGTGAAAAACATTGGGAATAGCTAGAGTCGCTCACGTCCAGAAGAGATGCGGTACGTTGCAAAAGAAGAAGAAATTATTTACTCTGAATATTTTAGAAAAAATATCGCAATAACATTGAGGATTTTCTTTTATATGTTGAATTAATGATACTGGATCTTTGGGTTGCCATATTTGTCATGTTTTCTCTTTAGACATGATGTCCTCTAAAGCCAATTGAAGTGTGAGGCACTGAGAATCACGCCGAATTATTTCCAAGTATCACATTTTGCTTTGCTTTACAAAGAGCAATCGTGACTTTCAGAAAATCATCTTCAGGCAAAGTTGTGCATTAGGCCCCCTTCACTAACAGCGGCAACATTTACTATTCCTCCATCTTTCGCTGAGTTTTTCTCTCCGTTTTTTCTTTATTATTTGTTTCCTTTTTGTTTTCTTTTCTACTTTCCTATTTTAAATATTCCTCCATCTTTCGCTAAGGCCTCTTTGGTTTTTTTTTATATTCTTTTCCTTTTATCATTTTTTTCTTTCGTTTTTAACTATTTCTCCATCTTTTGCTAAATACTTTTCTCCTTTTTTTAATTTTAGTTTTCTTCCCTTTCTTTCCTTCATCTTCCTCCGTCTTTTGCTAAATCATTCTGTCTATTTTTCCTTATTCTTTCTTCTTGTTGTCTTTTGCTTTTTATATTATTTTTCCTTTTTAAGTAGCCCCCCTTGTTTTGCTAAATCTTTCTCTCCTGTGTTTTGTTTTTTTTTTCTGTCTTTTCTCTAATTTCACTCTTTCATTCTTCCAGGACATACAGCCATATGACGTTGAAACACCGGTTCTCTTACGATCATCAAAATTAAGAAACGTAGAGCTTGGTCAGTACCTAGATTGCTAACCGCCTGGGCATATCAGGTGCTGTAAACTGGGATGTGCAGGTGGTGTAATGGATAACTGCTCAGAATTCTAGTCGAGTTCCTAATATTCACTTACATGGGAAAAGTAAGAATCCACTTCTTCCAACTTTAGCAATGGGTTAATTAGTAGAATTTGTAATAATAAATCATAATCTTCGAAACATGTTTTCTGGTTTTAAATTAACTTCAAAGGTTGATAAGCCGTCAATCATTCAATCTCATTCTTTCACTTTCCCTCACTCTCCCTCCCTCTTTATCTCACCTTTTATTTTCATGCCTTTTTATTATCTCTCTTTTTAATCTCCTATTCTTCTTCTTCCTCTTTCTCTAGTTCTTTCTCTTCTTATTCTTTCTCTTTTCCTCTCTCTCTTTCTTTCAATTCATCACACTTCCTCTTTCTGTCCCCCTTTTTCCCATCTTTCTCCCTCTCGTTCTTTTTCAGCTCTATTTTACTCCTCCTCGCTCTTCTTCTTTCTCTCACCATTTCTCTCTGTCACTCTTTTTCTTTGGGTCTCAATATTAGTCGTTTTTTTTTATCTCTTTCGCATCAATCTTTTTTTTTTATTTCTATTAATATTTCTCTTTTACTACACTATTTTTTCGTTTCCCTTTCTTTCCCTTTACTTCATTCATACCTACAAGCCTCTTTCATTTGTTTTTATTCTTCCTGAATCGTTTTAACACTTACTCCCATTTTCTACAATTTTCTTCATTTCTCCTTTTTCTTTTCATTCTTTCTTTCTTTATTTCTTTCATTATTATCTGACATTCTTTTTTATTCTCTTTCCTTCATAAATTCTTTATTTTTATCGTCTCTGCTCTTACATTATTTCTCTATTTTTTTTTCTTTACGTTCTCTTTTTCTTTCTTTGATTTTATTCTTTTTTGATTTTTTGCTCAATCTACTTTTTCATTTTTATCAGGCTTTTTTAATTATTTAACTTCCTATTTTTTTAATTCTTTTTTTCTTTCTTTTTCCGTAAATTTTTTTATATAATTTCTTTTTATTTTCTTTGTTTTCCTTCTTTTTCTTCTTTTTCCTTTAAATTCGTTTTTTCTTTCTTTATATTTTTGAGTGCTTATTTTTTTAATTCTTTTTTCTTTCTTTTTCCGTAGATTTTTCAAATAATATCCTTTTATTTTCTTTGCTTTCCTTTTTTCCTTTTTTCCTTCAATCTACATTTTTTTATTCTTATTTTCCTTCTTTACCGTTTTGATTGCTTATTTTTTTAAATTATTTTTCTTTCTTATTTCCGTGATTTTTTTCATATAATTTCATTTTATTTTCTTTGCTTTCCTCTTTTTTCCTTCAATCTACATTTGTTTATTCTTTTTATCTTTACTTTTTTGATTGAATATTTTTTAATTCTTTTTTTCTTTCTTTTTCCGTACATTTTTTCTTATACTATCTTTTCATTTTCTTTGCCTTTTTTTTCTTTTTTCCTTTTTTCCCTTTAATCAGCCTTTTTCATTCGTTTTTTCTTCTTTATATTTTTGAGTGCTTATTTTTTTTAAATTCTTTTTTTTCTCTTTTTCCGTAGATTTTTCAAATAATATCGTTTTAGTTTCTTTGCTTTCCTTCATTTTTTCTTTTTTTCTTTCAATCTACATTTTTTATTCTTTTTTTCTTTTTTTATCGTTTTGAGTGCTTACTTTTTTAAATTCTTTTTTTCTTTATTTTTCCGTGCATTTTTACATTCCCTTTTTTTCCTTCAATCTACATTTTTTTATTCTTTCTTCCTTACTTTCATTCTTGTTACTCTTTTTCATTTTTATTTACTTTGTTTATCGTTTGGTTCGATCTTTAATTTCATTGTTTTTGTTACATTCATCCATATTTTATACATTTTGCCTCTACTTTTCTTTTGATTCTTTTTACCTCATAATATACAGTTTTCTTTATTCTATTCTTGCTTTTATTTTTGCTTTCTTCACTTTTAGTCTTTATCTTGTTACAGTCTTCTCGTTTCTTTTACATATACGTCCATATTGTCTCCTTATGTTTCCTCTCCTTTCGAAACATTCTGTCAATTTCTTTTTTTTTTATCAAACTTTTCATTCCTTCTTTCTGTATATCATTCTTTTCTTTCCTCTTTTATTCATTTTTTTCTTTTATTTATTCATTCTTTCGTTACAATTTTCTTTTGCTCCTTCCATATTTTTCTTTTTGTTATTTATTCATTCTTACTAAATGTTTTTCTTTTGTCTTTCCATTTTACATTACATTTTTCTTTAGTAGTTTACATCTTTGTTTCTATCTCAATTTCTTTCTTTCTTTATCATATTGCTTCTTTCTTTCTTTATTTTTTTATTTCCGGAATTCTTTCTTCAGATTTTTCATTTTTTCGTTCGACATTTTCATGTTTCCTGACACATCTTTCATTATTTCACAGTTTATTCTTTTTCATTTTTTTTTTTTTTTTCATTTCAGTCTTTTCTTCATTTTCATTTGTGTCGGGTATTTTCATTTCGATTTTGGCCAACTCATTTCTTTCCTTTCTTTCCATTTTCTTTTTTTTTATTAATTCCTGCAGATGTTTTATTTCATTCTTTCTTTTTCTTTAACTTTTTCTTTATTAATATTTTTCTTCTTCTCCTTTTTCTTCTTCTTCTTCCGTTTCTTCTTCTTCCATTTTTTGCACATTTTAGCTTATATTTTCAGTTATTTTTGTTTTCATCTCGCTTAGGCAGCATCATCATCTCTTTTACACTTTTCATTTTAATAAATCTCCTTCACTAAATTCTGCTTCATTCCTCTTCTTCTTCTACTACTTCTTTCTTCTTCTTCCTTTTCTTCTTCTTCTTCTTCTTCTTCTTTTTCTTCTTCTTCTTCTTCTACCTTTTCTTCTTCTTTTTCTTCTTCTTCTTCCTCTTCTTCCTTTTCTACTATTGCTTCTTCTTCCTTTTCTTCTTCTACTTCCTTTTCTTCTTCCTTTTCTTCTTCTTCTTCATCTTCGTCTTCTCCCTTTTCTTCTTCTTCTTCGTCACTCAATGTCACCGTCCTTTCTATTCGTCAAACAATCACTCCTCACCTTTCCATATTTATTTCCTCCCCGCCCAATTAATTCTCTCCTATTCTTTCGAATTCTTTCTTTTCTTTTATAATTCCTCCACTTCCTCCTCCCCAGCCACGTGTGTTCTTTTACCTTCCCTTTCTTCGCCCCTTTCTAATATTAATCCTTCTTCTACGACGTCGACAATTGTCTCTCCTCCTCTCTAATTAACTCCTCTTCAAAACACTGACAATACACTAAAGTCCTTATTGTTGCAATCTTCCAGATTGAACGATGCAACTAGTCCCGTTGATCACTTGTATTCTTTGACAGACTTTCACTCTCCATTCTTTGCGTTAAAAATGTTAAAAGGGAGAAATTAAAAGCACAAAATGAAGAGAAAGAAACGAAGGAAAGTGAAAGAGAAAACAGATGAACGCATGCGCACTTACTCACATATATATCTACGCATGCGCAGCCAGTGTTGCACTCGAGAAAACAGTACATTTAACGAAAAATATAAAGAAAAATATATCTTGCCTTGGCGAAGTCACGAAAAGATAGCATGAAAAACATGGCAGATAAAGCGGCAAAAGTATTTACATTCGGTGTATAGTTTAAAACTGATTTTTTTGATCTCATTTCTTTTGTAATAACAATGATCGCATTCAGTTCTATATGTCGAGAAAGAGACACACAAAAATAGCTATGGTAACACAACAGTATCAGTTCATATATATATATATATATATATATATATATATATATATATATATATATATATATTCAGGGTTACCAGGTTTGAAAGAAGACATTTTTAGCGAGCCAGAAATGGAAGAGAATTCAACGCAGCGCTTCGCCGCATGTGCCAAATTTAAAATTTCTTGTTTCTTCTTCCGATCTATTGATGAACATTAGCATTACAATTTCCAGTCTGACAAGGAAAATCAAAAGGGACATAATATTTCTGGTATGAGTCGCCAATGTCGCCGATAGACAGCTTCTAGAATCTTACCAGGTGAATCAGAATAGATCACTTTGCGTACATCCCACAAATGATTTGGTTTAGTTTGGTTTGTTTTGTTTTACGGCTTATCAACCTCACTGGGTCATTTAATGCCGGAAACTTTTTTTCCCCTGGTAATATTTTTGTTTTGTCAAAAATCTATTTCTGTTAATATTTTTTTCCTCAAAATTGCATTGCTGGTAATATTTTCAAAAATGTATTGCTGGTAATATTTTTTTTTCAAAAACGTATTGCTGTTAATAGTTTTTTTCTTCAAAAATTTATTTCTGGTAATAATTTTTACAAAGTATTTCTGGTATTAAAACCTTTTTTACACTTTCATAATGCTTTTACTTCAGTTTCGAGGCTAACTATTTGCCCATAGCTGGGACTCTAACAGATGCTCCCACCCTGGGTCAGAGTGGACCTGAGAACACCAGCAATTAAGAGGTGGTTCCACACTCCTGATCAGAGGCCTTTCTGTTGGACGTAGTTTATCGTCTTACCATGGTCGCGGATGTAGTTTATCGTCTCACACTGGGTGCGGATGTAGTTTATCGTCTTACCCTGGGCGCGGATGTAGTTTATCGTCTTACACTGGGCGCGAATGTAGTTTATCGTCTTACACTGGGCGCGGATGTAGTTTATCGTCTCACACTGGGTGCGGATGTAGTTTATCGTCTTACACTGGATGCGGATGTAGTTTATCGTCTTACCCTGGTCGCGGATGTAGTTTATCGTCTTACACTGGTCGCGGATGTAGTTTATCGCCTTACCCTGGGCGCGGATATAGTTTATCGTCTTACCCTGGTCGCGGGTGTAGTTTATCGTCTTACCCTGGTCGCGGATGTAGTTTATCGTCATATCCTGGGCGCGGATGTAGTTTATCGTCTTACACTGGGTGCGGATGTAGTTTATCGTCATATCCATGACGGCCCACGAATGAATCTACAAAAAAAAAGCACCTAGTCATTAACGTTCTTGCGGGGCTTCGGGACCAAAAATGGGCGTGCCTTGTTATCCCTAAGGAATTAATGGTTCTTATTTTTAACCCGACATTTTTTCTACGTTAATCCAAATGATTTTTATTGATTGATCTGTTTTCTACGGCTTATCAACCATTATTTTTCTAGATTATAAGATGTTTTTTGGAGATAATAAGGATTTATTGATACAAGTCTTACTAATTTACCCATATTTAGGAAAGAAGAATCGGATTCATAAATTTCCCAAAGTTATATTTTCGCGTATGTGAATATAACGAACCCAACTGGAATTGGAACTCCGTTCTCCGATTAACAATTCCGAGCCAGTATCTATTACACCACTCGCACATTCCAGCTTTCAGCAGCTGTTATTACCAAGCGGTCACCCATCCAAGTAGTAACCAGGCTCGACGTTGCTTAACTTCGGTGATCGTACAGAACCGGTATTTCAACGTGACATGGCTCATCTTAACCCTCCTCGGCGTTGGCTCTGAATTTTAAAGTTAACCTCAGATCTCAAATGGAATTTCCATATAAAATTAACCGTTGAATATTCTTGAATAAATGATCGATTCCATGTGCTTCTCTAAGACATACTTCATCCCTAACATTCTTTATCGTTACAAGAATCAGAAAAAAATGGAGTATTTTTGCCATACCCAGCTGCACAACCTTTTCTTTTTTTTCCCCAAGCCTTAAAAAAATCAAAACCGTTTACGCAAGCTTATGGAGATGAAGTAATTTCAACCCAACTGCTCCTTTCTTCACAGACATAGCTAGGCTCTTTCTATTCTATAGCGATTTGAACAGCAAATGTTGTTAAGAGCTATTAGCTCCACATTTTCAGACCTTTACAGCTAGGGGACGCCATGATTGTCTCTCAGGGCCGAATCATCCGCATTCTCTTCGTATACAATTCGTAAAAAGGGGAGTTACATTCAAACATTTTCTTCCTTAGCACTCTTTCTCCAGTCACGATCAACGGTGGGACGCTGAACGTGATTCCTTGTTTTGAACGTCTACCGGGACTTGAGTTCTTCTTAGATCTGAAATGGAACTCGAATATACGATCCATCGCTAGATACTGCTTCGGACAGCTTTCTTACGGAATAGACGCACAATGGCATTCTTCCCTGATCCCTACAGTCTTAAAAGTTTTAAGACTAGGGTCAACAGTTATATATCATATATATATCCTCATAATCTAACTTACTACTTCTGTACAAAAACCTCATTCAACAAGCCTCTACCTTAGAGCCGCTCTTAGGTCTTGTAGTTGATAAACATTTAGTTAAAGAAATTGATCTATCAGGCACACTGTTAAAATTAGCATCATATGAACAAGATGTCTTCTCCCGTCATATGAAGGCAATATGAAAAGAATAAGCAAAGACAATAAAACATTTTTTGATTTCCCACTTAAAAGAAGGCGATGTATTTTGTTCTAATGACTGATTTGAATCCACAGAGTTATATAAATAATCTATTCACTAGATTAACCAAAGGAGCGTTTTCGTTCAATGGAACAATGATACGATGCCGCTGAATAGAATTAATTCTATCTGCTTTCAAGGAGATAGAATCTAATATATATATATATATATATATATATATATATGTATGGTGATTCTGCTAGGGTAGTTTTAATGTGATACAAGGCCGGGAATAAGGGGCGTCCAATGAGGGTTGAACTAACTAGTCAGTCGTAACTGATCTAGCGAAACAAGATTTCTAAATATTATGCCACGTCGAAGTGTTCTTTAAATAATTTCTAAGCGTAGTTTAGCTGTGGAACAAGGCCAAAATTATGGGGCATCTAGTGAGGATCGAACACACTATTTAGTCGTAATTTATCTAACGATACAAGCATACTAATAATTACACCACGTCGAAATGCTCTTTAACAAGCAGGAAATATGTGGCACCCAGTGAGGATCGAACTCAATATTCAGTCGTAAGTGATCGAGCATGATTAGCTTGATAACCATTACACCATGTTGAAGTTCCCTTTTAAATTATTTTCTATAAGTTGGCTTAGATGTGGTACAAAGCCGGAAATAAGGTGTGCCCAGTGAGGATCGACCTCACTAGTCAGTCCAAATTGATATCGTGAGATTATCTTCCTAACCATTACACCATGTTGAAGTGCTCTTTAAATGGTTTTCTATACGTAGTTTAGATGTGGTACAAAGCTGGAAATAAGGGGTGCCCAGTGAGGATCGACCTCACTAGTCAGTCGTAATTGATCAAACGAGATTACCTTGCTAACCATTACACCGCGTTGAATTGCACTGTAGATGATTTTCTATATGTAGTTTAGATGTGGCACAAAGCAGGAAATAAGGGGTGCCCAATGAGGATCGACCTCACTAGTCAGTCGTAATTAATCTAGCGATACATGCTTTTATTTTTCTTTTATTGGTTTTGTCTCCGATGTCTTTACTTAGTATTCCTTCCCTGTCGCTATTTTCACTTCTCCATTACTATTTATATAGGTAACATTTTTATTCAGACGACCCCCACCCACCCAAATATGCTTACCCAATCTTATTTATCATGACCACCCCTATTTTTTAGTTGGTAGTAGACATCAAAACTTGTCATTATTTGAAATGAATTCTTTCACATAATTTTTTACGGGTTAATAGGAGTAGAAAGGCTCACATATCATCCTGTCTGCACTCCTTCTATGTCTATTGAACAGGAGTAGAGGTTCATCCCTTGTTTCCTGTTCAGGATATGGTTTACCAGTTCTCTCTCTCTTTCTTCTATAAGGACCACATTGATGTAACTCTCTTAACTTTTTGTTGATTTTACTAGCCAGTGTTTGTGAGTTTCCATTATGAGGGTACCGGGTTGGCAGTGCAGTTTGTTGCCTGCTGCTTCCGACTGGTCATTAGGAGCCCGAACAATTTGGTAGCGCTTAGAGAGGGGCATAATATCGGGTATCTGTAATGCCATGTCGTGCATGGTAAGGTGTACCTACATTTATTTCCGGCGAGCTATCCTGAGGTCACATTATGCTCTGATCTCAGCCATGCATTAGACTGGCAGAGATATTTCACCAATTTCCAGTTGATCTAATTAGTTACCGCCGTAACTTTTCTTTTCTCGCACCTCTCGTCTGCGGAATTTCCTTCCGGCTACATGCTTTCCAGCCAACATTAATCTGCAAAAATTTAAATGTAATGTCAATCGCTATCTATCTTGTTACTATTTTCTCTTTCTACACATTACTAATGTTTCTGTTCCTAATTCATCCACACCTTTACTTGTTAGTCGCTGTACTACCTTGCTTGGGGTGATACCGATTACACACACACACACACACACACACACACATATATATATATATATATATATAGTTGGAATGAGGTTTCACGCTCACTGCGATCGTCAGACAAATTCAGAGATTGTCTGATGATCACGGAGAGGGATCGTCAGGGAATCAGTATTCCCTGACGATCCACGTAGGTGAAACATTGGTAGGTTTATCTGGGTCTTTAAGTTTAATTAGGTTTGCTCTGCTTAGCGTATTGAGCACTTTACTTAGTTATTTTACTTACTCGTATCGGTTTTTTTTTCTTTGGACTCTGAACTTGGATGCAAGACGATTGTCTTCGGCTGACGTACATGTTCTCTGTTCTTTCTTTTGTTTGTACCTTTTTTTCACTTGGATATTAGTCTGTTTATTTACACATCAAAGTATCCAAGGTTTTCCGGACGAGTATAATTTCTTATATTTATAAGATTATTACTATATATATATATATATATATATATATATATCGTATTTTTATTGTAGAGAGAGAATTTTCGTTAAGAATAGATTATGAAAGTCTGAATATATCGAACCCCAGAAATGGTTTCATTCGGAAAGATGGCTTGAGTTACTGCCTTATTCAAGAGCGATCTGTTAAAGATAATTGTTGTGGATTCCGAGATGAAATCCGGTCTCCAATGAATGACAAACGCAGGAATGAAATATAACAAATAAATGTATTTACACAATAATACAATTGGTATTACGGTTAGTAAATCCAGAAACGCAGGAATGAAATATAACAAATAAATGTATTTACACAATAATACAATTGGTAATACGGTTAGTAAATCCAGAAACGCGGTTAGTAGCAATAATAATATATATGTATATATATACAGTCTGGTAAATCCACTCTCAAAGTAGGACTTCCTTAGAGTCTATGTGTTTGTAACTGTGACTTCTACAAGCGTTTACCTCACACTATTACTCTACCTCCAACTCAATCACAATCTCTGTCTCTCTACTCTGATTGACTCTGGGTATTTAACGGCAGCAGTCCAAGTACAAACTGGTAGAGTCCACTTCTATGAAAAAGGGGTGGAACCCATAACAATAATAACGGCAATAAAGTAAAGAGAAAGAATTAAAAAAAAAACATGCAAACTAAATTCATTCTAATATAAACAGATGTGAGTGTCTCATGTTTTGCACATGTTACAGGTGCTTGACGTTCCCGTTTCTCGAAACAACAGCTGTCAGAAATGAATATCTGAAAATATATTCGTTATGGCTGGAAGACATTTTAGAAAATAAAGCAAAAAAGGAAAACGCCAATAGTACAGGATACAGAAATCGAAGATTAGCCTGAAGCAAAACGAGTTAAGGATGGAGGGATGGAACGGAAGTGGCATTTCCGACTGAAACCCAAGAGAATCTACAAAAGGGGTATAATTCTTTGATTCTGTATTTTCAGAAAAAGTTAAAGAATATTTTGAAGTTCTGAAAGCGTATTGACTGAGTTCATTATTCACAATGCGTTGGAGAAATATCTTTAAGTAACACTAACGTCACAGAAACAAAATATACGTTTTTCAATAGAGAATTTCAACAATACGATGCACCTTCTAAAATATCCTTATTCATTTTTTCCCGGCGAAACTAATGGCATGTGGGTAAAATCATTTGAATGGGAGGTAAATCCACTCATGCCGCGGATGCAGAAATGAAATATTTACCGTGTCCTTTCAGGTCTTTCATGGCCCTCCACGACTTCCTGTCTTTTGTAGCTCTTAATAATTTTTGTCTTTTTGCCATCTCTCCCTGCTTTGCTATACATTGACTCAAGCTCACCAGGTCATTTGCGCGTTGCATTGCTCTGGACAGCATACGCCCAATCTGCCCTCTGAGTATTAACTTTTCCAGCCACCATATATATATATATATATATATATATATATATATATATATATATTTTTGTGTGTGTGTATGTATTTAAGCAGCAATTTTTTATTAATGCATGTTTCATTAAATAATATATACAAGTTTTGTCTATTTATTTTAAGTAAGTTCCTTTCATATTGTCCGATAAGCTTAATAACATTATCATTGAAAGACGAAAGGAAATCACCATATTGATACATCTTTAAATCCAATCTAAGCTTTCGGGTTACATGAGCCATTATCAAAGATAACAATTACTTTTCAATATATCAACCAATACACGGACGAAACAATAATAATCTGTTTTTTGGGGTTTTTTTGCGTGAAAAATTTCAAAGCAACGACTAACTCCTGTATACAAGATGGGGAAGAGAAAATCGCGACACAGCTCGGGACGTCACACATGAACACATGACCACGGGAGAGTGAAAACGAGAAGTATTAATATGGGAAGCCGTTGGTATAAACGGCTTCCCATACTTTATACCAACATGAATTAATATATATATATATATATATATACCATTGTGCAAATTAATTGAAACAAAACGAATATTTCTATTATTTACTTTTTTTCGTATTTTTCCAATGAAACATGACTCAATGCACATGTTAGTACTTAGCATGTGCATTTCATGAAGTCGTTCCTTGCAGATTTGCCACAGGTTCTCGATTGGATTAAAATCATGAGAGATTCCGGTCCAGTCTATAGTACTTTGATTTGCTCACTGGTAAGTCTTGCCAGTGTGTATTTGCAGCGTTATTCGTATGCTTCGTTTGAGTAACGTCTATCGCAGACAATGGCCGTAGGAAAACTAATCGACAGTTGAGACAATAGTGTCTTGGCGTGATAAATATCTGATGCAATCAAGGTTGACGCAATATTTTTCAAGGCCAAACAAATGTCATCATACACCCCGAAAATAGATTCATATTGCTGCACATCACTGCAAATGACCTAATCTGAGGAAAAAATCGAGTACCCCCTGTCACTCTAGATGGTCTAAATCTGACCGAATGGTGAAAGAAAATAAAATAAAGCGGTTGTTTCAATTAATTTGCACAATTAATTCCACTATTGCTGTGCATAGAGAAAAAAAAAATATTCTTTTTTCTATTTTCCGTTTGTCTTCAGGATTTTGGGGGATCAGGGCTCTCCACAATTTCCTGTCTTTTGTAGATCTTAATAGCTTTTGTCTTTTTGCCATATCTCTCTGCTTCGCCAGCCATTAGCTCAAGCTCACCAGGTAGCCTGTGCGTTGCTTTTCTCTGGACAGTTTACGTTTAATCAGTATTAAGTGAGTATTAAATTTTCCAAGCGCTCTTTCTTCATTATGTGTCCCAGAAATGTCAACTGTCTCTCCCTGGTGTTAAGTAGAAGTGTCATTTTGTTGCTATTGTATCTAGACTTTCGTCATTGCTCACTTGTTAGCTCCATAGTATTCTCAGTATCCTTCTGTAGAACCACATATAGCTGGACTGATATTACGTAAATGTTTGCTTCTCTCTCTTTCTTTGTGTGTGTGTGTGTGTGTGTGTGTGTGTGTGTGTTTTTGCGAGCGTACGCAAATGTAATATATATATATAATCATGCAAATTAATGTGCTTTTATCTTGGTATCTGTCCAGAGGCCCACTCAAATAAATTATAGCACAGGGCTGTTTAAATGGGAGTCCCACGTGTATATAAAATATTTTAAAACTTTCTCAGTATTTACCCACAAAAATATCAAACATACATATAAATGCAAATGCCTCCTTTAGTTCTACCCGCACGTGTCTTATATATGTTCCAAGTTCACATTCATGGCTCAGTAGATATAACTAATTTGCATATTCAAATGTATAATGAACTAATTTGCATATTCAAATTTCAAAATCGAATTTTGAATATTACCTGTTTTGTTGTTCATTTTCAATCTTTATATATAAGCGAATATTTTATTTATGGATAGAGTCATTTCCTGTCTTAAAAGTGGTAACTACTTTAGCATTTAGATCACAGCCTGGGAGTAAAGTATAGCAAGCAATTTTTAAAGAGAAGTAAGCAATGTCAACATTTTTTATACTTTTTTAAATATTTTAAATTATGACATTATACTATGCAGTATATGAAATAATTTGCTGAGAAAGGGTTTGATTCTGTCGAACTGATTTCATTACAATAATTCGCTTTGTTTTCTTGCAAATAAATTGCCTTTTTCAAAGTAGCGCAATTTTCTCTTGTGCTTGCCTAGTAATATAGCGTCGTTGGATTTCTTAACGCGTGCCAAACAAAACCATTGCGTGTTACCAATTGCCTCTTATAAAAATAAAATAAGGCTTTTTAATCTTGTTTCCTTTTTTCTTTCATTTCTTTTCATTCTTTATTATTAGCCTAAGAATTTATTAAAACTTTACCATTGACCATCGCAATGGTAACATTAAACGTTTCCTTAGGAGGAAACATTTGACATTCAATCCAAGCAGCTTATACTCTCGGTTGAAATTTATAAAATTTTTATCTTAATAAAAAAAAAAAAATCAGGAAATTACGTTTCTCAAGTTCAGTAGCTGTTATCACTCTTTCAGGTACTGTCTTACGACCAAATGGCGTTGAAACTGCTTTAAAAATGATCACTGAAGTTAAGCAACTTCGAGCCTTGTTAGTATCTAGATGAGTGACCGCTTCGGAATAGCTGCTTCTGTAAGCTTGGATCTGTCAGTGATATAATGGATAATGGCTTGGAATTGTTAAAGAGAGAGCCGAGTTCAAATTCAAGTTGGGATCATTACATTCCCATACGTGCTAATACTCGTAGGAAAGGCATGAATCCACCTCTTCTCCTTTGATAAGCCGTAGAAAACAAATAAATCTATCAATCAAATAAGGATGGTCTTCGAGAAAACTCACAGGTTTCACCCGCTCATAGTCATTTCCAATCATTGATAGATTAGCTATTTCTAAAAGGGGTTCATGGATGACATCGAAAGTCCTGATCTGATGAGACTATTTAAGAACATGGCTCGTGTTTCTTTTGTAGCAACTTGACTTGTTTTTTTAAGCATTTAACCCCAAAAAGGTGAGAGTGCCACTAACACGCAAGGGGTAACAGAGAGTGAGAACAACAGTTATCAGGATCAAGGCATCAGAAAATGTTGATTGACATTACATTTGAATATCTGAAGTTTATAGCTATCAGGGAAGCAAGTAAGAGGAAGGGAGTTCCACTGTCGGGAAGTGCGAGAGAAGAAGCTGTTGGAGTAGAAGAGGCAAAAAATTTAACTGTTTCGACAGTGAAAGGGTGGGACCGAGATGCCTACCTAGTAGCACGCTTAAATTCATGCAATTGGCGTACTAGTGAAAGTAGCTCGTCAAAGCAGTTGCCATGAAAATATTTGTAGAAAAGTCAGAGCGAAGCCATATCCCGTCTGTGTGAAAGTGACTGGAGTCCAGATGCCAGGTCAGAACTACCTCTCGCGAAGCTTATTCTCTGTTCAATTTCCTTATTTCCAAAATTTGTTATAACAGATCTATTTGAAGTGGTTAGTAATTACTAATTCCATATCTGTCTATATTTCTGAGATGAGGTATTATTTATACTATTTAAATTATTCGGACTATTGTCCACATCTTTGTCGCTATATTTATTACAACGTTTTGGCCGTTCAGTATGTATCTATATTACTTAGATGAGGTATAGTGTACACTATTTAAATTATTGGAACTATTGTCCTCATCTTTGTCGCCACATTTATTACAACGTTTCGGCTGTTGTACACTCGGGCCTTCTTCAAAGCCAATATGCATTTTCATCAAATCATTTAATAACAGCAGAAATAAAACTGAACTCATGGACGTTCGTACGTAAAAAGAATCTCGTGGGGAAGCCATATTGTTTTTATGCTGACAACTTGACGCAAAATCACGGCGACCACGAGATTTGAGAAAATATGAACATGCAGTGTACGAAAGACGGGGGCGAAAAGGAAGTCAGTCTACAAAAGACTAGACAATACAACTTCTACAAAATCTTCGTAGACGTAAGAACTATGGTAAAAATGTTCTCTTTCTTGATTGTCATGTTCCTTGTTATTTAAATCCCTTTTTATACTCCAACAGTATCCTGTACAATGGAAGAGTCGCATTCCATTTAGATTTCTTTAGTTGGAATTTCTTTCCAACTGTGAAAACAAAATCCTCTCAATGTATTCGGTTTCTTTCCGTATTGAAGGGATAAAAGTGATCGGATAAATTTATGCATATCAAACAGAAGATTTTAGGTTTTTCTAAATGTCACCTTAATTATCAAATTTACTAAAGTGTATTACTGATAAAGTTTATCAATTAATTTGAATTTTGGCGATAAATTGGAAAAAAATTCGATACTTCTATTTTAGAATTTTAAAGCAAAAAACACGTTTTTCTCATTAAAACCTAGATCTTCAGGGTAAAGCTGACTTTACCCTGAATATCCGTTTAGGTGAAACCTAGGTAGGTTTGCCTGGCTCCTTAGGATTTATATATATATATATATATATATATATATATATATATATATATATATATATTTGCTACTTAAAATGCAAATTGAGTATGATGATAAACTAGATACAGTAGTACAGCCTGAATTTATCGTCTAACCCAGGACAGATCCAGATCGATATAGACCTAAGGAAGGCCGTAGGACCCAACGGTTGTCATAAGATAAGAAAAATGATGATAATAGCCCGAATATATTCAGTGGAAATAACGTTCATCTTTCATGATATATGCGTCTTTTACTAAATTCATGCAAATTTTTTCAAACGAATACATTGTTTCCTACAAATCTGATTCCTCACCTTAGCTGCCTTTTAGCAAACCACTTTGGTTGTTGTACACATGGCATTGAGTTATCTTCAAAAACGCCAAAAGGCAGAACATTGATTCACGCCAGGATGCTTATGGCTGTTTCAGGTTTTTACGTCTTTCCTTATTTGTATTATTTACATGCAGGCTATTGTCCTCATCATTCTTGTTACAACACTGTTTCGTTCATTTGCCTTCCAGCTTTTATTAGGTGTATATCGATCCAGATAAGTTACAGGGAATTACGAAAGGAATTGGTTTAGTCTATGTAGGTAAAAATATCCTCCTTCCACTGCCCATGTCTAGGGATATTTCTAGTATTTTTTTAGCCTGTTTCGAACGGTGTCCAGCACAATACCGAGAAAATTAAAACCTTTATTCGTGAATTTAGTGAAATAGTAATTGTTCAATCCCTGGTCTGTGCAGTGTAGACGAACGTCGTGAATATGGAAATAAAGATTAAGACAGAAGTCCAAACGATACATTATTTACATTATTCGGACTATTGTCCTCATCTTTGTCGCCATATTTATTACAACGTTTAGGCCGTTGTACGCTCCGGCCTTCTTCAGTTGGTTGAAATCTCGAACTAAACCTTTAATTTCGCTCACTGAGGTAGACTGTTCTAGTTCAACGTACCATGTTTAATGGATGGCAGTTATCAGTTATCTTCTGTTAATTCCCCTCTCCAAGTTATCCACTGCCTTAAACGGGTATTGAACTCAGACTCTTTGGGTCCTGTCACTGGATCTAAGTAACGCCTTTATCCAATGTGCTTCAAGGACACATAACACGTTGAACTAGATCAGTCTACTCCAACGAGCGAAATAAAGGGTTCGACTTTCCAACCACCTGAAGAAGGCCGAAGCGTACAACTGCCGAAACGTTGTAAGAAATATGTCGATAAAGATGAGGACAATAGTCGAAATAATGTAAATAGTGTACATAATACCTCATCTCAGAAATATAGACAGTCCAAACGATGTACAAAATATAAATAGTTACAACATCTCATCTCAGAATTATAGACAATTCATGAAGAAGGCCGGAGATTACAACAGTCTTGATGTCAATGTGGCTATAAACATGATGACAATGGTCCGAATGATGTAGTAAATAGTCAGTAAATAGTAAATTAGTAAATAGTACAATACCTCATCTAAGAGATATAGACAGAGCCTGAAGAAGGCCGGAGCATCCAAAGGCAAAGACGTCAAGAATGTGGAAATAAAGATGGGGACAACAGTCCGGATGATGCAAATATTTACAATAGCTCAACCTGAAAAATATAGACGGAGAGGAAGAAGGCCGGAACGTACAACGGACAAAATACGAAGACAACAGTTCGAACAGTGTAAATAGTGTAAATAGTTAAAATACACCATAAATATCCTGAATAAGTTCAGAGATTTACCACCGTAGAAACGAGTTGAATATGGCAATAAAGATGAGGACAACTGTCAGAGCGATGTAAATAGTGAAAATAGTTAAAATACCCCATCTCTGAAATATAGACAGATGCTGAAGAAGTCCAGAGCGTACAACGGTCGAAACGTCGTGAATATGGCAATAAAGATGAGGACAACTGTCAGAAAGAAGTAAATAGTGAAAATAGTTAAAATACCCCATCTCTGAAATATAGACAGATCCTGAAGAAGTTCAGAGCGTACAACGGTCGAAACGTCGTGAATATGGCAATAAAGATGAAGACAACTGTCAGAAAGAAGTAAATAGTGAAAATAGTTAAAATACCCCATCTCTGAAATATAGACAGATCCTGAAGAAGTCCAGAGCACGTACAACGGTCGAAACGTCGTGAATATGGCAATAAAGATGAAGACAACTGTCAGAAAGAAGTAAATAGTGAAAATAGTTAAAATACCCCATCTCTGAAATATAGACAGATCCTGAAGAAGTCCAGAGCGTACAACGGTCGAAACGTCGTGAATATGGCAATAAAGATGAGGACAACTGTCAGAAAGAAGTAAATAGTGAAAATAGTTAAAATACCCCATCTCTGAAATATAGACAGATCCTGAAGAAATCCAGAACGTACAACGGTCGAAATGTCATGTATGTGATAATAAAAAATGAAGACAATAATCCCAACGATGTAAATAGTGTAAACGTTGATTTGCTTAATACTTCTATTTCTGGTGAGATATTTGCCTCTTGATTTGCTTTTGAATACTGTTTGACAAAGGCAGGGACTACGCTCCTGGTACAAAACAGAGTCATTGGCAAATACTTGATTTTTGTGAGAAAGGCCCAAGACTAGAGAGGGTGGAAACATTTTCATAAAAAAAGACAAATACGACGAATCGGGATAAAATGAATCCTTAGAAAATTCACATCTTTTAAACGGTAGATATTAAGTAAATTTCCGGCGATGAAACCCGGGTTCGAACCTCACTATGATCGATTTATGGAAAAGATGACTTCTTGATTTTATGAAACTGCGGAAATGCTCCAAGCTTATGGTACCTTTGGAAAATGTCTGGGAACTACGAGTGGACAAAAGCTTTGTCAGTGAAAATGGTTACACGGAACTATTTAGGAACTGTGAATGATTGAGCTAGCAAGAAGTAGCAAGTCATCGTGGCCGAGAGTTTGAGCATACTGGCCTTGTTAAAACACTTGATCACGCCAGCTAATGTGCTCTCTCACAGAAACCGTAAAAAAAGTCCGCTTAGCATAGCTGCAGAATAAACCATAGTTGGGCATTGTAGGTGTTGAACAAGTACAAATGTGCCTGCGCAGGGATCTGCAATAGGAATTGGCAGGACAGATATATTATCTTCCAAACACCCGTAATCTATAATCAAGCAGATACCAAAATGAATTAACTGCAGGCTTTCCGACAATTCTTCCAATGGAACTATGTTCAAGAAAGCCAAGGAAGACTGTGAAACAGACCTAAAAGAAAGTGGTTCCCGCCAACACTCACATACGCACCAAAGAGGAAAAAAAAAAAACTACAGGAAGAGAAATACAATATGGTTCAGCCCACCGCACAAAAAAGCGTAAAAACAAACGTAGTAAAAATATTCATCAAACTCATATATAAACACTTCTACGCATAAGCACTCTCCACAAGATAATCTACAAAAACACAGTAAAAATCAGCTACAGTTGCACTGAGAACATGATAAAAATAAAATAAAAAAATGCACAACAGGGTAACTATCAACAAGCCGCCTGAACTAATTAAACCCACATCTAAGTGCAGAATAAAGATATATATATATATATATATATATATATATATATATATATATATATATATATATATATATATATATATTGATCCATATTTTTAATCCAATTTAAGCTTTCGGCTTACATAAGCTATTATCAAAGATGTCAATTACTGTACAATATATTATGGATCAATATTGTGATTTTCTTTCTTCGTTTAATGATAATGTTATTAAGCTTATCAGACGTTATGAAAAGAATTTACATAAAATAAATAGACAGCACTATATTATTTAATGAAACGTATGAATGAAAAAATGCTGCCAAAATACACACACAATATATATATATATTTATATATATATATGCAAAAGTCGACAGTTTGTTTCATGCTTAAATGCAATCTTCAGGCTGTGTTGTGTTTTACTTCGACTATTTATATATGCTGGTATATTATGGGTAGGTCTATTGTGCTATGCTAATTCTTATGCTTTAAATTATTGTAGGAACTATTGAGTGTAAATAATTGTGAATCTGAATACAGTTATTTGTAACTATTTTATAGTGTTGTTTGTTAAATTCTACTGATTATTTATTATCAATTCATGCCATGGAACCTCAAAATCTCACTTAAACTCTGATTCGAGCCATAATTTCAATTCCAGCCAAAAGACCCATTTGTGCCGAAATCCGACTTTGTCGAAATTCAAATTTAGGCTGAAAATTGACTTCTTCAAATCACAATCTCTGTGGGACTTCAAAATTTAACGTCATGGAAATTTTTCATTTTAACTCTGATTCCTTGGCATTTTGAAGAAATCAAATTGATTTTCTCAATTCACAAAGATTTGGTGATATTTTAAACTGAATTTAAAACATTTTTTTTTAAATTCACAAAGTTTTTGAATTACTTTAAACTCAGTATAATTTTTTTAAATTCACAATTTTTTTTTTCAGTTCTTTAAAAATTTAAATTTTTAACTGCTTCTTCTTCATCCGGACACAAAACCCAATACTGGATGTACATGCACAAGATAAAGGACAGATTTTCAATCCTAGGATCATCCTGATTCCAAAATGGTATAATATCTCTATGTTGAGCAAGTGTGGTCCGAATTAGAGGGGCTTCAGATACACGGACGGAAAAAGAGAATTTGCCGTTTATTTAATTAAATTACTTTAGTATTTGTTGTTAATTATTATTATTATTATTATTATTATTATTATTACATTTAGTTGTGTTTATGTGCGTATTCTTAGTTTGTTAATTTACTTATTATTCAATTAATTTGTTTACTTATTTGTTGATTTTTGTTTAATTTATTTATTTTCATTATGTTAATTATTTATTTTTTTCTATTTTTTCGTGTTTTTTTCTAGTTTTCGATTTTTAAAACTTTTGAGTTCTGATCGTTTATTTAGCAATTTGTGTTGACCTGAGAATGTAATTATACCTATTTTCTCCTCGAGTGTTTACAATTGTGGGATTTTTTGTCGCAAGCTGATGCTGTTATTTTCCGTCATATTTTCCGTGAGATTTTAATTTCTCATATCTTTTTAGAAATCAGTGTCTGTAAAGGATGTTTTGTGCGTGTTGTTTCTCTGTTTCCGGTTCCTCCAGTTAGACCAATGTATATTTTTTCTTCGTTATCTACAGATTTATCTATATTTATATACGCTGTATCGTTGATATGGAACAATTACCCCAGTGATTCCCAATCGCCGTGCAACGACACACTAATGTGCCGCTCGATCCACTTAAGTGTGAAGCGAAATATTGTCATAACATACATATATATGTGTGTGTGCAAGTAATAATGGTAACGAGTTAGTATTTGAATAAATGAATAAGTATTAGACTTTTTATTCCAAATTAGCTTAGCCGATAAACTACATTCGCGTCCTGGGTAAGACGATAAACTACAGCCGCGCCCTGGCTAAGACGATAAACTACATCCGCGTCCTGGGTAAGACGATAAACTACAGCTGCGCCCTGGCTAAGACGATAAACTACATCCGCGTCCTGGGTAAGACGATAAACTACAGCTGCGCCCTGGCTAAGACGATAAACTACATCCGCGTCCTGGGTAAGACGATAAACTACAGCCGCGCCCTGGCTAAGACGATAAACTACATCCGCGTCCTGGGTAAGACGATAAACTACAGCTGCGCCCTGGCTAAGACGATAAACTACATCCGCGTCCTGGGTAAGACGATAAACTACAGCCGTGTCCTGGGTAAGAGGATAAACTACGTCCAACAGCAAGGCCTCTGATCAGCAGGTTTTGAGGAGTGTGGAACCACTTCTTAATTGATAGTGTTCCCAGGTTCACCCTGACCCATGGTGGTAGCACCTGTTAGGGTGCCAGCTATGGGCAAATAGCCCTAAATAGCAAATGGCCCTAAACTGGGGAGAAAAAACTTTGAAAGTTTAAAAATAGATTTTAATACCAGATTTTTTTTTATTTTTTACCAGCAGTACATTTTTTAGGAAAAAATATTACAGAAATACATTTTTGAAGGAAAAAAGATATTACCAAAATTAAAAATCTTGTCGGCATTAAATAACCTGTGGAGATTGATATGGCGTAAACCAAACCAAACCAAACCAGATTAGCTAAAAAGGCTTTAACAGTTTTATTGCAATTTTCTAAGACTTATTTAAGTGAATTATACTTCTCAACCCTAAATATCATCAAAAATAAGGAGCGCTAAAGACTACATGCAAGTGAAGAAGAAATGAGGGTCTGCTTATTGCACATTCAACTAAACATTGAAGACATCGGAAAAACACCAGGCACATCTCTCACACTAAATAAGTAAGTTCATATTCCTGTTTGTATTTTTAATCTATGGTTTTATTTCATAACATTTAAATGTATAAACACTTTTAAAATTTTGCAAAGTAACTGTGACATTTTCATTTGCTCCGAGGTATGCCATTGTTCAAAAGGTTGAGAAACACTGATCTGACTTAACCCATAAACCTAGCATACCGTAAAACTATACTTTATCACACTCACACACACACACACACACACACACACACACACATATATATATATATATATATATGTTATGAAATGGACAAAGTCCGACAATTATTTTAGGACATTTTTTAAAAAGAATGTATAAACATAAAAATGTTGTAAAATAATTGTCGGACTTTGTCCATCTCATTTGTTATAGACACAAATATTTAAGTAAATGTTCCGTTTTATAATAAACAGTATTAAACAACATTTACCGGCCTGAATATCCGAGAAATTCTTATAGAATTAATATTCGTCCTCCGACAGGAATCGAACCTGTATTCTATACGGAACCGTCATATACCCTGACGTGCCTTAACCGATTGCTTCTTTTATTGCTTTTAAACTACAATCTTCCATGATTCTCTCACGTACATTCACATCTGCTCAAAGCGTATCCAAATGTAAACAAATGACGTCACATTATGAAATGGACAAAGTCCGACAATTATTTTAAGACATTTTTTAAAAAGAATGTATAAACATAAAAATGTTTTAAAATAATTGTCGGACTTTGTTCATTTCATTTGTTTACATTTGTTTATATATATTATCCACCACCATATATATATATATATATATATATATATATATATATATATATATATATATATATATATATATTGTCAAGAAGCTCAGAACAAGAGTTTATATTAACGTTCATTCCAACTTAATTTCTATAAAAACGAAATAAATAGAATAACATATGTATTTTTTTTTTTTTCCTCAAAAATTTTATAATTTTAAAACTTAATAGGGATTAAATTTAAATTTCAAAATGGGTAATTTTTAATTTCAAATTTTATTGTATAATTTAATACTTATTAGTTAGAATAAATTCTATTTTATTCTAACCCCAACATTAAGGCATTAAATAGTTATTATAACCTTAGTTCGTTGTCAATTTTTTTGAATTCTCGTATACTTGTATTTTGATTGATCAATCCAGCTTATGTAACAGCGTTTCCCCTTGCGAGGGGTGGGTAATTGATTTGAACCTTTTAAAACCCTTTATTCTACATTCAACATCATCACTTGATAAGACACCAGAGGTGTTGAAACAAAATGGCTATGTTTGTAGTGATTGTAGTGATAACATTTTTATGTTATATTTTCGAATAAATAATTATATTCACTCTACTCTGTATTCAGCACTCTTTTATGAATAGTAAGTGTTGGTTATTGGAATTTATTCCGTATACACCAATCCTATACTTGGAGATATATATATATATATATATATATATATATATATATATATATATGGTGGTGCACTCTCCCATTGTATTTGATATAATGGAATATGCATGCACCTGTGTCCCCCCCTCACTGGAATATGATTGGCTGGTGTCTGTCATAAATACAGACAAACGTGTAGGTACGACAGAGTTTAAGTCTATGACGATGTCCATTGGACTACACTTATTACCTGCGACTACGACGAGTACCAGTCGATTACTGTTACCGTATACTACTTGGTTACAGTAGCCAAACCCACTTAGCTACTTCGATCGAATATATCCCTTTCCAGGTCATATCAGTATTCGACGTATGAGGGTCAAGCAGATCACTTCCTAGGAATCGATAGAAAATACACCAGCAATTTTGATTTGATTATATTGGTGAAAGCTTTGTTCATAACCAACCCCACGTTTTGTGGTTTTTACTAGCCACGGAAGACTTCCACAGTAAAGCAAAGGCACAATTATTATATTTAGAAAGGAATAGCTCGTCTTCCGTATTCTCGTCATTCGTGTTTCGTGTTCTCCAAGTCTACATTTGCTAATTTTTTATTTTCTTATCTGAAACACAAACAAGTAATTTCGAAGGAATTTATGGATTTTATTTAGAATTCGACATTATTTCTTATTGATTTGAAGTATTCGTGGGAAATTATTTCTTTAGCAGGTCAAGGTTCAAAGTCGACACTCTTATCAATCAGTGATTAGTCTCAACGCAAATATTTAGGTTTGCGACGAATGTGGGCTGGGGGCTATCATTTAAGCTTTTTTTTTCCCTAATTAAACTGGAGAAAGGGAAGTGTTGAAGCTCCCAGAAAAGGAAAAAATAATCCCCAGCTGCCGATCATCGCTACTGGGAGGGAATTCCATTTGACACTCATCGATCTCCTAGTTTTGTTGTACCAAATCCCGATGTTGAAGAAAATGCATAGAACAGAATATCTTCTTCAACTGCTTCTCGTCACCAGTGATTTTTCGATCCTTCCACTGTATCTGCATTCATCTACAGGGATCATCTGAGAAACGGCATCTAAATATGTGTATTTTCTGCATATTTACATTTTTCAATGCATTATTTTGATTACGTAGTAACGTAGTAAAAAATATGTTTGTGTCTGCATTTTGAGACAAGTTCTGATCGTTTATTTACTAATTTGTGTTAGACTGGGAAGGTGGTAGACAGAATTTACAGTTTTTAGCTTTATTACTGTACGCCGTTGATGTTTTCTTTATTTTCCATGATATCTTTGGTGTTATTTTGTTTTTGTTTCTGATTTTAATTTCTCATATATGTTTATAAAGGGTTGTGCTTATCGCGTATTTACTATTTGTTAATTATGTTTTGTGTGCGTAGTTTCTTTGTTTCTATGGCGCTGATTCTACATACATAATGGATATTTCGTATGTACTTTCCATAAGAATATAAAATCGCCCCTTGGCGTTCTTCGTGGTCAAGTGGTAAAGCGGACTGGATCAAATAGATTTTTCGCCTGAGTGGAGTGGCGCAAATCCCGTTCCTTCCGGTGGGAGGCATTTTTTACAAGGATTTCTCGAATGCGCAGGTCGATAGACATAATACACACTTTTTATTAAATAAAGATGGGGCGTCTATTTAAAATAAGAAGAGTCTACTATAATAACGTTTGACATACATATATTGACTGATTTGGTTTTTTTTGTTTGTTTTTTTTTACAGGTTAACAACTATTTGCAGCAGATTTAAACCGGAACATATTTTAGACAGTCAGACATTTTTGGAGGAAATGATAATGATTTACTTATATAAGTCCTACTAATTAACCCATAGCTGGGGAGGAGAAAGGGAGGTTTCATAGCTTTCCCAAGTGTATTTGCGTGTATGTGAATATAAGGAACACGACTGGAATTGGAACTCGGCTCTCCGACTTCCAATTCGCAATTGTTATCCATTACATCGCGCATACATCCAAGCTTAGAGCACTTTGAATTCACGAGTGGTCACCCATCTAAGTAGTGACCAGTCTCGAAGTTGCTTAACTTTAGTGATCGTACGAGAATTAGACTTTCAATGTGATATGACCGCATGGAATATTGGTGTTGCAGAGTTTTCACTTTCCAATCTCGATTGAGACCAAAAGCCTCTCCATGTCCTTGTGTCAGAAATTATATTCCATCTTACAACCATTTTTAAACAGGAAACGTAGCACGCTTCTTGTTGCTTTCTCACGATTTCCATAGAAAGTGCTCAGATGAACTACATATGTATAAATTGTAGTCTAAATTATTCAAAGATGATAGTAATTCTGATATTTCATTTTCACAGATATAATAACCAAAATTATATTTGAAATTATATATTTTAAAAAGACTAAAGAGTAAATTTATTCAATAAAATCGCCATTGGCTTCAATCTCGGACTCCAAACGATTTCGGAATTTCCTGCAGCTCTTCTGAATGATTTCCTTGGTTAATTTGGTAAATACTGCCATAATCCTTTCCTTCAGATCATCTTTGGTGTTACAAGGAGTTTTCTTGGTCTCTTGTTCAACTGCCCCCCGCCCCACACGTAATAATTGGGGATTGTAGTCTGGGGAGTTAAGTGGACAGATATAAGGTGATGATATGGTCACATAAATTTTCTAAAAGCCATAACAGGGTTCTCAGGCTTGTGTGGCATGGTGCAGAATCATTTTGCCAGACAGAGGGTCTTCCAGCAGGCACCCTCTTGATCCAGAACAGCACTAGCTCATCAAGGAGCTCCGTTTTGAGTTTGAGGCCCTGTGGGAAGATAAATGGAGGGCTAATGTCGCCATTAATGAGTGATCACTCCAAACACCATGATGTCGACTGGATAATTCAATCAACTCTTTCTGAATCCTCTGCACTGTCCTCAGATTGTCACCCAAATACATTGAATATGCAGTACAGCATGTCGTTTGCCAATTACGTCATTGTGCTCTTTTTTTCACAGACGGTGCACAACTGACCCGACTATACTGTGCAGGTGACAAAATCAAACGAGGCAAACGCGCGGAATTAAAACTATAAAATGGCGACAATTTACCCATCGTACCCTGTACATTCCTTGGTTCCACCAGTTCTAAATTAAGACCCGGCGTACTACGCACATTTTTACGAAACATCATCTTTCCCTTTGGATTCCATTTGCGAGATGTAAGCCAATACCCCCACGATCCCCTGCTTTGGTGAACGGACTCCCAAGAAGATGTTTCCCAATTTCTACAATATTAACCTGTTCAAGTCTAGGATTAATCTTCTCTACACATCTCCATAAACTATGTCTCTTATTCTGTAACACTCTATATCGAGTGGCACTCGGGACTTGTCCATTGTAAATATAATTTTAAGAAATAAAACAAGTGCTATAATCAATTTCCGATAGAGGAATGTTAAAATGCTATTAGTCTAACCTTTAATATCATTTGTGTTCCAGTCGAAAATAAATCGATATTTTAGTGTTTGCTTTTCTTAGACTACAATGAAGTGAATCTACTTTGGTTAAGCGTGTGTAAATTCTGTCACAAGGCATTATATATATATATATATATATATATATATATATGTGTGTGTGTGTGTGTGTGTGTGTGTGTGTGTGTGTGTGTGTGTGTGTGTGTGTGTGTGTGTGCAGGTATGTAGAAAAATAGGAAAGAACACGTTAGGTAAATAATCCGGATTTCTTTAGTATTTTTGTTTTTATTTTTAAAAAAAAACAGTGGTCCATACAAAAGTAGAGCTTAAATTATTCTTCGATACATAAGAGTTCTCATGTTTCAAAAACGAGAGCCGGAACCCTCTGTGGCACCATTTACCAAGGCAGAAAAAGAAAAGAAAGAAAAGAAAGGAAAGGAGAGGCGAAGACCCAAAGCGTGGATGATAAGCAGAACACCACGGCTAAGAGACAATGGATAAGGGATATTTTGATAAATAACAAATGGCGAAAGAGTGTCATTACAATGGCAGGGAAATTCTGAGTGGATAAAGGAATCGGGTGTGTTCTGGCGTCGGGCTGTGTTATCTGGGATGCATAAACAAACCGCTGGTGTGGGAAAGCATCTGATTAAGCAAACCCTAGACGACTAGCCAAAGAAAAGTCCAATTGAAAACGTTAATTTTGATAATTGACAAAACACAGGTGAAACTACAGGGCTTTGGATAGATATGAAAAATTAATTGTGTCAAAAGCCGCACACGATGTGTCCACTGACCGATTTCTTTCGACGGAACATCTTTAGCCTGCGATAATAAAACTATGTTATCAGAAATGTGTACCGGAAAAAATGAATGGGAACTTAGAAATGTTTCTTTTCGATGCGACGGTCTGGCTGTGTTAAAAAGACCACCCATTCTGATAATTAGCGATAAGATGACTGACGAAGCCCAGGTGAAGAACAAGAGTTATGACCACCGTCGGTCGTATTGTTCTGTTTGCGGCTAGAGAAAATGATGGCTGCGATTAAAAGAAAGAAAATGAAAAGAAAAAGATAATTTTTTTTTTTTTTTGTTAAGCAAGATATTTTTTCCCTGAAACAAAGCCGTGGAATCGTACACGCCCGACTAGAACATCATTGGTCGAGTGGTGATCACGTGACGCAAGGAGGAGGTTGTCGCCGTCCATCCAGAGGATGGGTATGAGAGGTTGCTACGAAAAAGTGGGTAGGGCAGTTCACGCCCCTCTGAAGTATGGTGAGAAGGTGGGAGTAAGAGAAGGCTCCCAAAAATGGAAAAAAGTGGAAAATTCCTAACCAGAAATAAAAGAGGTGGATATGTATCAGCAGAAATCAGTTGGAGTTTCAGTTGCAGTTTTAGTTCAAGTTAAGTTGGTTCCGCCTCGCAGATAGCTGACTTGAAAGATTCACGCAAATTCCGAACTCCTCTTCAATCCAAGAACAATTAATCTGAAGAGCGACTTAGATCCAGACCACCAAATTAAGTTTTTTTTTTATTTTCGTCCGAAGACACACCGAAAAACCAATTTCTTAAAGAGCAAACAACTTGAAGTGTTAAAACTCGCCTAACGGAAAACAACGTGTCACAATCCATAGAACGGGTCGGGAAATAGACGCAGTCCTATGTATCCAGCAACTAGACATAACGTTTGTTATCCTTTTTTGATACCTTGAATTTTTGAGTTATCATTTTATTTTCTTTTATGCATATTTGTGTGGTGTCACCCCCGTTGAACCCGATTTGCATTACGGCGCCAACTACTGATTGGCCTCGTCTGCCTAAGATCAATTCACAACGTAGGTAGGCAGACTGGAGATCAATGCAGTTACTTTGGTAACCAGGCGTTGGAAGCGAGTTGGGAACGACGAGGCTGATATCGAATCTAACCAGATTCCCATCCGAATCACCAAAAGGTTAGAACGTCATATTTGGGTGCCGCGACCGATACCAAGCCAGTTGGTCGTCACAGGACGAGACAACACGACTGACGCGACAGGCGGACGTCACGTTTGGAGCGGCGACACCCGAACGGAGCAGCGAGGAGCGAGCGAAGGCTGTGTTTAGGGACGTCGCAACTGACGCCGCGACCAAGGACGTCACAGCTGGCGCTGCGGCAAGGACGTCACACCTCAATATAATTATTAAAATTAAATTGAATTAAAGTAACAAGCCCTGTTTCATCCTCAAGCGAACATTTAGGAATACCCAATTTTGAAATTTACGTATCGTTATAAGCGTGTTCATTCGTTTCTATGGAAACGGCTGGGGTGACCATTTTTATCCACATATCAGTCACCTTCAGGGAGAGGTCAAACTGAGGAAGGGTGGGGAGTCTATTTCAAAGCGAATTATGTATTTCTTGTACGCGCATCGTCCGTTCATTCACAGAGAAAGATAGATTTTGGCACCATAGTATGTTGTTAAGTGTCTGGATAATTTTGTTTATTTTATTTGTTTATTTATTTATTTATTTTCACCGGGCTGTTTCATATATAAATGCGTTTTTTGACGACTTCATAAAGGGTTTTTAGCCCTTTATTAAACTATGAAATTTGATTATTTTTTATGCTAATTATTCAATGCGAAATTTTGTTGATGTCGGCAAAAAGACGTTAACTCATGTCTATGGTTTTATAAATTTTCATTATTTTGAAACTTAATTATGTGTAGTTTTTCTTGTAGGCATAAAGGGCATGGGTCATCCCAGGTTTTACAAGTTCTTGTTCTTTTTATTATTTTCCATTTTACTTTTGGTGTTTTATTCATTTCTTTTAAATGCCAAAAATATTTGGATAGAGATTTCTGATTTCTATTTCTAATATTATTGAAGGAGCTTTTGTGTAGTCTCCATCTGATTTTAAATTCATTCCTCTTTGAACCAATATATATCCTATCAGTATTAGGACTCTCAATGTATGAGATACTACGGATTTTATGAGGCATTTATTTTCCAACGGGCAGTCTTCAGGATTTCTACAATCACATAATTTTGAATTATTTTTGTCTGATTTTAGTTTTGGATTTTTATTAATTATTAATTTAAAATTTACACTTTTGAAAGGCTAATCTAAGCTTATATAAGGTGAATATAGAGGGTGCTGAGGAATAGTGTGAGAGACATGGTTGAGTTTAGAGAGGGAAAGGGGAGTTTTAAAATTTATTTTTATTTTTATGACAATACTTGATATTAAGTAGGAGGGGATAAGAATCAGACATTGACCTATTTAATCGGTCAACTCACCGGAAATGATATGGGAAAAAAGAAGAAAAGAAAAAAAGAAAATGGGAAAAGAAAAAGGGGGGAGTAAAGAGGTAAGAAATAAGAGAGAGACTTTTGGAGGAGGAGGAGAAAGGTGGTATAGCTTTAGCAATTTAGATAAACATAGATCTTAACATTTGATCGTAATTTAAATGTTTAAAAACTCCACAAATAAATTAGATTTAATGTTTGCTAGCAATTTAAATATTTAACTTCTCCACAAATAAATTAAGGATTTAATGTAAACTGAATATTATATTAATAAAGAAATATAAAAATAAAAATAAAAATTTACGAATATTTTAATATTGTGAATGAAGGTTAAGGTAACATCTTTATTACTTAGGGTTTAATTCATCAGTTTAATCTGAAGCTATTTTTATCAGGTCATCCCATAAGTTCTGTCCAAATTTTAACTTTTTGTTAAAATGAACGAAATTTAAAGAGTATTTTATAATGTCTAATGGAGCTGAACATTTTTTATTGTTTAGATGCATTTAAACTGATCAAATTTTATTTCAGAGAACAATAAAATTATATTTTGTTTGATTAAAACCCTGCTAACATGGAAGTACCCAAGAATCATTTGAGGCACATAATGCTTTATGAGTTCAAGAAAGGAAACTCAGCAGCCGAAGCGGCTAGAAACATTCACTCAGTTTATGGAGAGGAATGTGTGAATGAAAGAACTTGCAGAAGATGGTTTGCAAAATTCAGAGGTGTAGATTTCACCCTTGAAAATGAAGATCGAACTGGACGTCCAGTTGAGTTTGATGAAAAGATTCTTGAAGCAGCCCTTGAAGAAAATCCTGCTTTATCATTTGAGGAATTGGCAGTGGTTCTCAGTTCAAACCATACAACTGTTCATTGTCATCTTCAACAACCTGGAAAAGTTCCTAAACTTGGAAAATGGGTGGCTCATGAATTGTCTGAAAACAACCTCAAATCCCGAGTTCCATTTTCGCCAACTTGTTTCACCTTTTTTGGATAGACTTGTGACTGGCGACGAAAAATGGATCTTTTATTGAAATGTTAAGCGTCGTAGACAGTGGCTTGGTAAAGGGGAATGACCCCAGCCACAGCAGGGAAGGGTACTTCATGGGCAAAAGGTTCTTCTTTCAATCTGGTGGGATCGCCAAGGAATAATCCACTTTGAATTCTTACCACCTAATGCAACAAGTAATGCTCAAATATACTGTAATTTACAATCGCCTGATGAGATACATTTGATACGCATCGAAATACGAGTAGAATTGTGTAGAGATTTCGACATGTTTTTAATGTAATATCATAAGACCTACATATATATATATATGTGTGTGTGTGAGTGTGTGCGAGTGTGCGTGTGTGCATACTATTTTTCTTTGTTGTTGAAGGTATATTTTATTTTGAGAACTACTAATTTGCACGAGCTATGAGTTAATTTTGAATTTGTTTCCGATTATTGACTGAGCCATATCAAATAAAACCAGTGAGTTTCTCAATGTTTGACCTCTACGCTGTCATGAAATTCTTGGTTTTGCTGAGGAAATCCTTGAGTTTACGTTGTAAATATTGGGTGAAAAGTGTGCGTAGTACTTCACAGTGCAGAAGTTGCGTACCAACTTCCATCTTTTATATTTTGTGACCCCTACGTGCAGTATAGTCAGCGAGCGCTTCAAAGCTGTCAACTACTGAAATTGTTAATAATGTTTATGACTTAATTTTGACGGATCACTGAACATAATTGCTATGGCACCACAGATATTCAAAGAATGTATTCGGTTTATAGTTAATC
>CAHIKZ030000961.1:0-45000 GCA_903632075.3 Acanthosepion pharaonis | reverse complement strand
CGGTAATTAAGAATGTGGAATTTTGGTGCAAGGATTATTGTAGTTTGTTTGGGTCAGTGGTTGTGGCTAGCTAAGTTTTGAAGACCAGCATTCCCCTTACAAACTTTTGTATTTGTGTCATATTTTTGGCATTTATACATAAATAAATACCATGGTCTGAAGGTTGCTTTCAAGCATGAGATGTTGACCTCAATGTCCACACTTTTATATTTACATTCGCTCTATTCCTGATATTGAGCACTTTAACCCATAGTTATAACATACCTTAAAACGATGTTTTTATCATATTCAACACCGATGTATAAACTGAGTTCATGTGACAAATTCAGTCTATACATCATTATTGTCCGTTGAAATAGATCTATCCCCCCATATGAAGTAATTTTGGATTTTCTTGTGTAATACTATTTACATTTTTTGTTGTAATAAATACATTGAGCTCTGTTTGTGGATCAATTTTTTTAAAGAAAAAAAACGACACCCTCCCAGGCAAAAGCCTAAGACATAGCAGTAAGTATAGCAAACCGAACAGTATTCAGGGACGCAGAACAGACAAAAACAAATGGTTAGGATGGAAGCTACCATCGGTTGTAGAAAGACCAATAACGATCTTGATTAGAGAGACCTATTTTCCATAAAAAATTGTTTTAAGAGAGAGATTTTATAAATCTCAACCGAAAATAGCACTGGTTGTCCAGTTAAAGAAAGCCGAATATTTCCTTATAAGGAAACGGTTCAAATAACCATTGTCATTATCACCTTCTTTATCCATCATATCTAATCCATCATTTCCATTTAAACTCTAACTTGAATTGCTCTCGAGCCTGGCATTGGTTGAAATTTAGTAAAATATAGAAATTGGACAAATAAATATGTGAATGAGATTTAGCGATAAATGAATGTCTGTAAGAAATAAATCTAATAGCCTACTTCGTTGAAATAGTCAACCGGCCAACTTAGAAGATAACAGGAGAGTAGATAGAGTAAGGGGGTGGCTAATAGTATAGGGGATAAAATTATAGCTTTCATCAAAGTTGGTGATGCTGGTGATTATAGATATAGATATAAAACAGAGGATGTCTGACTGTCTGTGTGATACATTTTCACTCGAGATCCATCCAACCGATTTTGACCAAACTTGAAACATACATTGTACAATGTAAGAGATAGGTTCTTAGCGTAAAAAATCCATAACTTTTTAAAAATCAATAATCGATAAAACCAGTCAAAAATCGATAAATTCAACTTTTTAATAAGTTGATTGGGTAGCAGTCATTTAACTTGATAATTGAGTCCACACATATAATGAAAACCCGCGTAAATAGCGAAAAATTGCGATTTTTACTGGTTTCTTTCTTATTTTTCGTTGATCTTTCAACCAATTTTCATCAATCTTAACAATTGCTTTATAAATGTATCCTCTTTTACATCCCTGGTAGCACACTGACAAATTGAATTTCAAAAACTGGGGAGTTAGTTGGCGAAATGCAAGGGGTGATGTGGTCGCAGAAATTCTCTGACAGCCTTTACTGGGTTCTCGTGCTAGTGTGGCATGGTGAAGAGTCCTGTTGCCAGACAGAGGGTCTTTCAGAAGCCACCCTCTTGATCCATGGCAGCACTATCTCCCCAAAGCACTAGATGTAGGCCTCCGTGTTGAGTCTGTGGGAAGATGATTGAAGGTATGCTTTCGTGATCAATATTGATCACGCCAAACCCTTCGTAATCACCATTAGATTCATCCAACTCTTTTCGAATCCTTTGCACTGTCCTCATATTGACACCCAAACACTCTGAAATGTTCATGTTAGATTATCCGGCGCGAATGCCAAGGAGTACAGCATGCTATTTCCAAATATCTCGGGGATTGAATTGTTTCATGGTGCTCATTTTTTCACGGACGATGCCCGACTGACACTACAAACAACGCGCATGCGCAAAATTTAAAAATTGGCGACAATTTACCCATCACACTCTGTTTATGATTAAAAACTGCTTGCCTCTAATGTTATCGGTAAGTCTCGCAAAGGATCATTTTTCTTCGAAGCTCGTGGACTGGCGAAGCATAATCACAGGCAAAGATATGTAAATATATAAGTGAAAGAAACTATATTACTAGAGAACTTTTTGCAGCAGCAACAAATAAAACTGATTTCTTGAAAAAATATTCAAGAGAACTGTATTATAAATTTTAACTGAAAGTAATACTGACGATTGGGTCAATGAATGCTGAATGTTTCCTTATAGGGAAAGGGTTAGTATTGCCATTCCTATTAGAGATAAGAGAACAGATACTACACTTTGATCCCAGCCCGATTGCCAGGGAGTGAATAGAAGCTTAACTCGAATAGCACTTGTGGCTCGGTCAATGAATCTCGAATGTTTCTTTATAAGGAAACGGCTATATTAACTCATATTACTCAACTTGGGTATGACGCCCAACTTTATCCGGCGGCGAAGAGGTTTTAAGTAGAGTGGAACAACGTCTTAATTGCTGTCTTTCCCAGGTCTACCTAAACCCGGGACAGTATCAGCTGTTATGGCCTCAGCTATGGGCAATTAGTTAACACCCAAACTGGTTTCTGAAGACTATGAAACATAAAAATACGTTTTTATATTAAAAAATAATATTCCAGCAATCATTTTCATAGTAACTAATTATTATTTATAATTTTTTGTAAAAAATAAATTGATATATCCTGCAATATATGTTCCTAAAAATAAATATATAAATAAATATAGCCAGCAATACATTTTTGTAAAAGAAATTTCCAATTCTACAAAGAAAATTAGATTTCGGCATTAAATGACCCATAAGGTGATGATATGTCGATAAACAAAGAAACGTTATCATTAGCATATTACGTTTAGTGCATGTGCGTAATAAAATTGACACATCCAAAGAAAGCCATCGATATTTTTAATGAGAATACATCATATGAATTGAAAATGAGACTATATGAACAGGTCCGGTGAGAAGACGCATCCTTGCCTTACACCATTTTCTAATTTGTATATTCACTGAACTCGGTAATACATTTTTGTAAAAGAAATGACTCGTCATCATCTTGCGGCTACAGCCGAGATTGAACTCACCAATACTTTGATTGGTGTAGTTCATAATCTTGTCAAATAGCTAAATTCTTGATGCTTCGCTAGGGCTATCAAGGGTGTTTTTATCGTGACACCAACACTAAGTGGATTGCCAACCAAGGCTCAGAGAGACTCTATTCACCCTGCTCTAAGAGCAGGTTTGAATTCAGAGTTTTCCTTCTCCTAGACCAGTTGCCATCCAAGGCTATAGAACCCAGTCTGTCCTGCTATTTACCCATAGCTGGAGGGAGAAGAAGAGAATTCACACCTTTCCCAAGGGTGTTAGCGCGTAAGTGAATGTAATTGATTCGACTGGAATTCGAACTCGGCTCTCCGATTCCTCAAACCAAGCCGCTATCCATTGCTCCACCGTGCCAAGAAATTACTAATGCTACCAATTAAATTAGATTTCGGCGTTAAATGATCCATAAGGTGTTGATATGCCGCTAAACAAAGAAACGTTCCCATTAGCATATTACATTTAGTGCTTTTGCGTAATAAAAATGACGCATCTAAAGAAAGCTATCGATATTTTTAATGAGAATACATCATATAAACTGTAAATAATATAACTGTTGATTATATAAATATAATTATATCCTCTTAAGTATTCAAGATATGGAGATAGGGAGAAAGAGTAATTTAGAGTCGTTGGTCATGAACTTAGTGCAGTGAGACAATTCAAATATCTTGGCTCGAGAAGTGAGTTCCCGCATAGAAATCATTCCAAGTGCAGCACAAACAGTGGCAGATGTTTAAAAAGTACAAACCATCTGTAAAAACAAGAACATCTGGCTAATATCAAAGATCAGACGGCTGTGTGTAAATAGCATTTCTCAGTTATTTGTAACGCGTATTTTGGACATTAACAGAATCACGGCGAAAAATTTAAGCATTGGAAATGATATGCTGCTGGGCCGATCAAGGTATCTCCTACATAGACCGCATCAAAAACGACACAAGCCTATTGGAAGATCCCCTAACCACCGCCAGGGATAAGAGATAACACTTTTTCCATTGTCATCCTACGGGGTAAAGATGGGCTGACAACTTCATTAAAAGAACAGGAAAATCACTCACAGCGACAGCGGGTGTTTGTCATATGCTCAGCTCTTGAGATACCTTACGACCACAACCGGTCATGGGACCAATGATGATAAGGAACAAAATTAATGAGATAGTTCTCTCACACCTATCCATAGCAATCAGGTTAATTGGGATAATAAAACTACAAACGGATTAAAAAATGGGAAGCCTATTTACGAGTGAGAAAATCACTTTAATGTAAACAGGTGAAGTCACCCAGGGGTAAAAATCGCCGCAAAAATAGCACTTTCAATGGATAATGACATTTATGACAATGTACATTTGTGTCTGTGTATAAGATCTTTTAAGTTGGCTCTGCTTTTCTCAAGCTAGCCCGACACTAAACCATCAACAACTAATTTCTCCAGATTTATCCTGCTCAATTTGTAATAAAGTGTGTTGAAACACGTGCCGATTAGCTGGAGATGCGAAATCTTACAACAGCAGTGAACAATCCAATAAGCGATAAAAACAAGAAATTAAATCCGTTGCAGGACTTAACCCTTTGCCTATCCTGCGCATCATACGTGATACACAGAGAGTGTGATTTACACGTCCGTGCATCAGATGTGATGCACTTGAACCATGATTTTAAAGAGTGATAAAAATAAGGGGACTTAAGAAAGGAGTCTACAGGACGTCTGAGGAAGGGCCTAATCTAATATGTTGTGCATCATATATAACCACAGTTTGCCTGTCAGTTTTTAGATTTGTAATTACTGCAAGGCAACTCACCTTATTTGGCAAGCAGAATGTGATGATATATACACACTTGTGCAAATTAAATGAAACAACAGTTTTAGTTATCTTTCTTTCACCATACGGCCAGTTTTAGACCAACTGGAGTGTAAGGGTGTAATCTATTTTTATATTTTCCTCAGATTAGATTTCCTCAGCAGTGTGCAGTAATGTGAATCTATTTTCGAAATGTATGATGAAATTTGCTTTTCCTTGAAAAATAATGCGTCATCCGTGATTGCATCAGATTTTTATCACACCCAGACACTATTGTCTCGAGTGTCGATTAGTTGTCCTATGGCCATTGTCTGCGATGGACGTTACTCCAAGGAAGCATATGAAAGTTGTAACGCTGCACGAACACACCGGCAAGCCATACCAGTAAGCAAATCAATGTACCATTGACTGGCTCAGAAACTCTCCTGATTTAAATCCAGTCGGGAATCTGTGACCAATCTGCAAGGAACGACTTCGTGGAATGGACATACGAAGTACTAACATGTGCGCTGGGTCATGATTCATTGGAAAAATACGAAAAAAGTAAATAATAATGGAATTATTCGTTTTGTTTCAATTAATCTGCGCAAAGGTTTAGTGTTTCACATAACAATAACTTTTGCATCACATGTAATGCTACAGAACGTAGTGTAAATGACTTATGATTTGTATGTTCTGTGATTCACATGTGATGCACAGCTTTTTGTTATGTGAAACACTATATATCATCACATTATCTTTCCCAAATAAGCTTGCAATAGTTATAAATCTAAAACAATCATAGACCTTTGGATTTACAATTTACAGTTCACTTGTATAAATTCTCTGAATTTATAATGGCTGTAGGTTTTATAGAAGACAACGCTTTATTAGAATTCATAGATTGGCGCTGCATAATCATAAATTAATTCAGCAAATAACAGAAAAGATTGTCTATATTTCTGACATTGTTACTATTTACACAATTGAATTGTTCGGATTATTGACTTCATCATTATTGTCATATTCACGATGTTTCGGCCGTTGTTCGCTCTGATTTTCTTTAGGTGATATACGTTTATTGTAACATAGAAATGCTTACTAGATGAGGAATAACCAAAAACGGAGGCTGAAAATTAAATGATAATCTTTATAACATCAAAAGAATACAATACTCGCCAGCGACGTGAAGTAGGTAAACCACTACTAGTGATGAACGACTTAACATATTACCCCCACTTACAATAATGTCCAACGTATTTATAAGGATTGAGACACACCCATTAGTGTTCATACGTAAGGTATATAACAACGTTGGAATTTCGAATCAAACCCTTTATTTAGTCCATTGGGGTAGATTGTTCTAGTTCCACGTGCCAGGCCTTTTCTGGATATCTCAGTTTCGGTTATCTCCCTTTGGAAACTCAACTCTCAAACTTTTTATGGTTCTTTAACGTCAGTTTTAAGTGTTTTGAGTTGAATACCTGGCCACAGGAGAGGTGAGCAAATGGTGTGGCAACAGTTTCATCTAGCTATTTTTTTTAAAATTATGTCGCAGGTATTTCTGCCGCACCCTGTATTTTAATGTTTGAAATAATCGTACTTGGTCAACGAGTCGACAGTTATCAATATCCTGAGCGTTTTAAATTCATCGATGGGTTAAAAGTGAAAATAATGTCAACCTGCCTAAAAAATAGAAGGTCAATACAAAAACATATACCCTCTACAAATAACCTTCATAGCAATAAGAAATAATGTCGCATTAAAAAATCCATTTCAAATTAAAGTCTGGCGAACATAAATTGTCATATAACAAGAAAATGAGTAGCTATCGAAACCGAGGTTCGAGCGTGACACTCTAGACTTATGAATATATGTTTTCCGACAGGTGTATAAATAGCGGTGTCAGGCTACTGACTGAAATGATTATTGAGTGATTATTGAGTGGAACTATCCAGTCGAATTAGTGTGAATTACCGTGCATTGATGATTTGGGTTTTAACTTAGGATTTACCGGACGTCAAGCCGAGCCGCGCTGCTAACAAGGTATTCACTGAAATGGTTAATTATGTTTGGTTGACTTTTACTTCTTTGTTCTTTTTAAGCATTTAAATAATTGTAATTAAATACTGTTTTATCTTAACATTGCACTCTTGAGTTATACTTAATCCTTAATGGCCACTGTACGTCACAAAAATTTCGTAAATTAATATGCAACTGTTAAAAATAAGATGTTAATAACACCAACCAATCAATGTAAAATATCAAAAATACAACCCAAATGCCAATACATCCGTACAAGATGTTACTAATATGACCAGAAGTTTAATATAAAATTATATTAAATCCAAATTAATCCTACAAATAGAAAGATAAGCTATATATTGTGCAACTCAGTACAACTAAAATATAAGGAAAAGCATAAACAAATTCAAAATTTTAAGAAAATTTTAAGATATAAAGTTAAACTATGTTTACAATTTACAGTTAATTCATTCCTTTTATTTAATAAGGAATTGTTATTGAAGCTGATAATTTCCAATTTTTCATGTAATCACAGAAAACAGTGTTCATATGAAGATCTGCATATCCTTGTCGTTTTTAATTTTTTCCACTTCACTTTATGAGTCTTATTATCATCTTTTAAACTTAATTATTAACGGCCACCATACGTCACAAAAAAATAAAGGTTGTGGATATAGACTTCAAAGTGCACCAATGTAAGATGTAAATTCCTTTAAGTAAGTCATTTACCTTTATTTTTAACTTAGATTCCTGTGTCTTAATTTGTAGGGTAGACTTCGAGAGAGGAGTTGTTTCTCTGATGAGAAAAAAGGGAATAGAGGTTCGATCATGAAGAAATTTTTTCATAAGTAAGGACTTCTAGGCCAGTTAACATTTAATTTCACTGTTTAAATTAATAAACTTGTAAACAATTGTCAAATATCCTTTCATTTTGGCCGCTTCACTGCGACTTAAATATCTTTAGTTAAATAAATATTCTCCCAGAGTCTAATATTAACCTTTTCACGAATTATACGGGGTGCAGTAGAAATACCTCCTACATCTATTTCCCATAAATAACTCCCACATAATAATAAAAACATTAGTGTCGAGGGTATCTTTATCTAGCTAATGTCTTTCCAATTATGTTGGATGTATTACTGTAGCATTCTGTATATTAATGTTAGAATTATTCATACTCATGTAACAAGCCAACAGCTATTATATCCTGAACGTTTTACGAGCACCGATGGATTTTAAAAGCATCGATGGTTCATATTAATTTTTTTAATATTATTTTTTTGTGGAATACGAACTTCTCATAATAAAATATAGCATCAAAATAATAAAGTCTGGAAATATATAAGAAAAATGTTAGTAATTTTTTTAAAACAAATAAAAGTATCAGGGATGATAAAATTAGCCATTTCAAAACAAATTAACGAGTGAACATCTGTCATATCTTCAATATTTTACAAGCATCAATGCTAATTTTATTGTGGAATTCATACTTCCCATAATAAACTATAGGATAGCAATAACTATCAAATATTAACGTCTAGAAAACTTGGTGAATTTTTTAAAAAATCTTAACGAAGGTACCGGGGATAAAAGCTGGGTAGAACAGATCTATGTTCAGAGGTATAGCACGTACATACCACGCTTGACCAACTTCGGTTTGGTGAGACTATTTAACCCATAGTTGGGGGTTTTGTTCCTCTCCTAGACTGGATATCACCCAAGGCTATAAGATTCAGTTGGTGATTTTTTTTTAAATCCAATGAAGCTACCAGGACAGAACAGATATGGAACCTTTTAACTCCTCGCAGGTTCCCCCTCCATGATATCTTCAGAGGTGTAGCACGTGCTTACCACGCTTGGCCAACTGCTGTTTGATGAGGCTATTTAACCCATAGTTGGAGGTTTTGTCCTTCTCCTAGACCGGTTACCATCCAAGGCTAAAAGACTCAGTTGGTGATTTTTTTTTAAAATCTAATGAAGGTACCAGGACAAAAGCTCGGTAGAGAAGATATGGAACATTTTCACACCTTGCAGGACACCCTCTCTGATATCTTCAGAGGTGTAGCACGTACTTACCACGCTTGGCCAACTGCTGTTTGGGGAGGTTACTTACTTCATTGTTGGAGGTTTTGTCCTAGACCGGTTGCCACACACGGCTATAGGACTCAGTTGGTGAGTTGTTGTTTTTTTTAATCCAATGAATGTACCAGAACAAAAACTAGGTAGAACAGATATGGAGCCTTGGCAGTTTTTTCCCTCTCCTAGACTGGTTGCCACCCAAGGCTATAGGAAATGAAGCAGGAATCAAGTCAATGGAAGCATCCAATGTCACCACGACCCCAAAAAGCACGTCAAGTGAAGTCCAATGTCATGACGATATGAAAGGAATTCTCCACAAAGAATTTCTTCCTCTGGGTCAAACTGTTAACCAGGCTTTTTACTTGGAAGTCCTGAAGCGTTTGCGAGGCAAGGTGAGACGAAAACGTCCTGACCTGTGGCCAAAGTGGAGGGTAGTGGTTGCATCACGACAATGCGCCAACGCACACCGCCTTCAGTGTTAGACAGTTTCTGACCCAGAATGGCATGACCCCACTTCCCCCCTCCCTATACACACGACCCCTTCCCCACACTGCGAGTTTTTTGGGGTTTTTTTTGTTCCCCCGAATGAAGAAAGTCCTCAGTGGTAAAAGTTTTGCAGACGCGGAACAGGATAAGAAGAAAACGACGGAGTCATTAAAAAACATAATTTCACAAGAGTTCCAGGATTGCTTTGAACAGTGGAAAACATATCTGGACTGGTGCATTGCTTCAAATGGAGAATACTTTGAAGGTGATAAGAATATAAATATGCAGCAATAAATGAATAAAATTATATGGCACAATTCCGGTTACTTTTGGGTACCCCACCCCCACCCCGCATCGTACAATCCAATCTAGTCATGCTTCTTTCTTTTGGTTACGTTTATAAGTGAATGTAATGAACCCGACCAGAGTTCAAACTCTGCTCTCGATTTATTCTATTTGAGTCGCTATCCATTACGACGTAATTCCATCTTGGAAACCCGTGCAAATACTGACATATTCCTAAGTGATTATAGATATGAATTCATGAAAGAAGAGAAAAAAATACTGTTTGTAAAATCTGCATTCAATTCGTTCAGAGCGAAAATCAATAGAATTATACAAGGAAGAAAACCCATTTTAAAATAAACGCAAGTATAAAAAAAATCTTCTCTTCCTTTTTCATGAATCGAGAAAGAAAAGAAACTCTTTAGAATTCTCCATCTTAATTCAGTTTCATTGGCTTAATCTTGCTCTTCCTTTTATGTTATAAATGGCATTCTCAATTCGCGCCCAGAAATCCTATCACTAGATCAATGCTGCATCTTCTGAATCAAAAAATAACGCTGATCAATATTTTCTGCGGCCCGGTAAGCGGAAGACAATGATTGAGTGGCCATGCACAGATTCCTACTAATGCGATCAATAAACCTCATTTCGCTGCCGATTGACAAGGTCAAGTTTGTTCATCGATATATTGATACGTTCAAGTCGATGCTGCCGATCAGCCGTAAAGGAAACCATGATTGGTCTCTCGATCTCTTGTCATTGAATTACTTTTTATTAGTTGACACTATTCAATGTTTGCCTTGGCAAGGAACATCAAGAACTAACACTTTTCTTTGAAAATGGTAAAAAAACTGAAACATATGACATTGTGTTGACACTTACGAATGTTATTTACATATCGCGACATTTATCAGAGAGATTAAATTTAAATTTCTATTATTGCATTATTCCAAAATGTTGACACATCAGCAGATAGCTATTAATGTCCACAACTGAGCACAAATAGGTATTAACCCTAGAATACTAACCTTGGGTATAATATACCCAGCGCACATTTTCATATTTTTAATTACAATTTTCAGTACCTGATTTTCTTACCGAAATAATGTTTTTTTCTGTTCCTATTAATGTTAACTCAAATTACAATGTTTGAAGTGCCTGAATGTAAACTCTTCCAAATAAAGATTTATATTTAATATTTTTTCGATATTTTCAAAATCGTGTATGATATATCTATGGTTAGTAGTGTTGTAACTTTAATTGATGGTTAGTGTTCTAGGGTTAATTAAAAATATTAGTAATTACTGTAAAATATTATTCATAGCTACATGTACAAGAATGTCGTTTTTCATAAAAGTTTAAAAAAATAAACAAAAATATGTATTGAGTGCAGTGTTTTGTAAAAGATCCCTTTTATGTTCATCTAATTGTGGAGATTATATTCTCTTTCTAAGAATTTTGATTTTTTGTTACAAGTCTGTGTCAAACGATGGAATCAGTACTTAAATATTAATAGATCCTGACATCTATCAGAAAGATGAAATTTAATTTTTTTTTGTTTTATTCCAAAATTTTAACACATCAGCATATACTTATTAATATCAACAACTGAGCACATATAGTTATTAATTAAAAAAAAAATATTAATTACAAAGTACTCCAGGCCACAACAAATATATTTCCCAAATACATCCATGGCTACTTCCTTACAGGCACAGAAGAACTCCAAATGCTCACAAGACTAAACAAATCGGCAAAACGATGCGTTGGAAAAAACATCCTATCCAACTCCAGTGACAAAAACTCCAGTGACAAAAACTCAAGAAAAATCATTTCATACAAAAACAACGAACAAATAAATATATGTTCTATGAACAGTAAAAAGTTTAATTAATGTAACTGTATTAGAAATGCCTAAAGAAAAAAATTTTGTAATGTGTTTTAAACTTTTGTGTGGCACTTTAAATTCGACTGTTTTATTGATGCAGTAACACTCGACGGTAAAATGTTACACTGATCTGAAAGCGTATAGAAACCAAGCAAAGAATTAAGACATTAGGAATGAACATTAAAACCAAAGAGTACTGCTGTGGTATATAATATATCATCTCTATGGCAGTGAATTCTGAAGATTCTTTAACCCGGATGTAGAATATACTGGAAACGGCTGAAACGTGATGCGAAATGCGAATTCTGTGAATGGTCTGAAGACAATATATGGAGAATGACCTAAGCTGAAAGAATAAAGAAACTGCAAGGAAATTGGTAATTACAACCAAAAAGAGAAAGTTGAACTTTCTGGCACATAACGAGGAAAGAATAAAGGAGAATATAACCCACACAAGGCATACTGACGGCAAGAGAAGCAGGGAGAAACACCGGATGATAGAACAAAGATTAAGAGTGACATTACTTGGAAGGTGTGGAGAGCCATAATCGCTTACGTCCTTAAGGGTCACAGCACATGAATAAACAAGAAGAATTCGAAAAAATACCAACAAATGACTGAAAGATAACAAAAAAGACAATAACATTAGGATAGTGCAGTTATCGACTTAATGTTGGGATTTGATAGACGAATTTAAAAAAAAAATCTTTAATAGTTTTAATCATTTCAAAGCAAAGAAAGGCAATAAACCGACGTAGACGCAAGGGAGTCCCAGAGAATATGAGAAAAAGAAATCATTAAGGAATTTACAAGACAGAAGATAATTATTGAGATTCTGTTAAATAATAGTTTCAGACTATTATATTTTAGTGGCAGTGTATTTTGACTCTGACCTTCTGAGGCTGACCTTTAAGGTCAGATGGTAGACAAAATAGGAATGTTGATTAGGAATGTTAGAGAGAAAGTGATTGCAAGGAGTTAAGTTTTACACGTCGAAGAATGCAGACGTGTTATTTTCGCGTCGGATGGGATAGCGACCTCACTGGATAATTAAGAGATGTCCACGTCGACTTTTTTTTATTAAAGTAGATAAGTTTTAAAATCCTTTTTATTCAAGTTCTCATTTTACCTCCGAACAAACCAACTAGCTATCACCCGGCCGAGAGAGGAAAGAGGGGAAAGCAACTTTATCATGGTCGCCTCAGGACCGTCAACTGAGAGACACCCCCCCCCCGCCGCCGCCGGAACGAGGGGGCTATACAACAATTGCATTTAAATTTCTGTTTCAAAAGAGTTCCATAAGCGAGATGTTCGAGAGAAAAAAAAACTGTTAACTTAGACCATTCGGTTACATCAAAAACTTACGGTTACATCAAGACCTTACGGTTACATCTAGACCTTTCGGTTACATCTAAACCTTACGGTTACATCTAGACCTTTTGGTTACATCTAAACCTTACGGTTACATCTAGACCTTTCGGTTACATGTAAACCTTACGGTTACATCTAGACCTTTTGGTTACATCTAAACCTTACGGTTACATCTAGACCTTCGGTTACATCTAAACCTTACGGTTACATCTAGACCTTACGGTTACATCTAGACCTTTCGGTTACATCTAAACCTTACGGTTACATCTAGACCTTTTGGTTACATCTAAACCTTACGGTTACATCTAGACCTTTTGGTTACATCTAAACCTTACGGTTACATCTAGACCTTTCGGTTACATCTAAACCTTACGGTTACATCTAAACCTTACGGTTACATCTAGACCTTTCGGTTACATCTGAACCTTACGGTTACATCTAGACCTTTCGGTTACATCTAAACCTTACGGTTACATCTAGACCTTTCGGTTACATCTAAACCTTACAGTTACATCTAAACCTTACGATTACATCTAGACCTTTCGGTTGCATCTAGATATTTCCACTTTCTTATCTTAAATATTCTGAAGGAAAATATTGTGTTCACCTCTTCGCTAAGAGTTGAAAATCTGATAGTACCGCACACAGAATTGAAAGTGCTTGTCCATACAATCGACACGGTATCAATTAAAGCAATTATTTGCAATGGTACACGAGTTAACACTAGAATGGTCAGCGGGGCTATTAATCACTTAGAATTATTCATTGGTCGTCCATTGCAATGGCTCATTTGCGTCATGCAAATGAATTACCGCTTCGTCATGTATTCAGTACGATTAATGCGATGGTGAAACTAAGCGCTCCAATTGCAAGTCAATTATATGAGGACTTAACAAAAAGAGAAATTATTGATTTTCTCCCTATAAAGGGAAATCTTGTGGCAATTTCAACAGAAGTGGTAAATGATTTAGGCGAAAATCAGCGACATTTATACGAAATGTATCTCACTAGTGAATGTTTATGTTCAGCATTATTCCGCAGGGACATAACACAATGGCTGGTTGTTAGTTAACAAGAACAAAGGGAAGAACGTTCAATCCTGTTACTGCTTTAGGTTATATAAATGAAATAATAATAATAATAATAATAATAATAATAATAATTTGAAAGGGGGGGCATTACGATACACGCACACAGAACAATCAAAACTAATCGCCCAGACATCGTGATCAAAAACCACAAAAACAGAATGTCATTTCTTCTTGTCATGGTAGTCCCAGCTGCAATGTAATGTATCTTTGATCATCTACAAAAAAAACAAAAAACGATGCTCTGAAATTTCCGAATACATGAAAATTGTTGCAAATAGTATAAACGGGAGTTATATTTCTAAGTAAATAATTATAAAACTTTTTAACATTTGTATATACAAAAGTAGTCATAAAACACACACACATACACAAAAGTATAATATATATATAATATATGACCAATATTTTATAATATATGTTTGTGTGTGTGTCCGTGTCTGTGTGTGTGTGTATGTGTGTGTGTGTGTGTGTCAGTGTGTGTGTGTGTGTGTATTTATAAAAATGAAAAACAGTAAACGAGTATTTTTTTATTATCTGGTTGTTATATGCTGTTGGTGATATGAGAGATAGAAGTGATTAAAATTGTGAGTTTGGGTTCAAATGTACATCAAATATAGATGAGAATCCGACACAATAGGAAAATAAAGATTAGTAAAGTCTATACACTCTTTGTCGTATGTTTTTATATAGATGTGTGTAATGAGTGTCCAGTAAATTTAGTTGGCAATACAAGAAATGTATGGGCTTTTTCTCAATATCCATTTTGATATTTCCCTACACCCCGTCCCTGATATTGAGCACTTTAACTCATGAATAAAGTATACGTTAAAACCTCTTACCCAACCACCCTCACACACAGTATCTTAATAAAGATAGCTATAAACATCTTCCTATCTCTCCTTTCTCTCTCTAATTTCGATCACATATTTATCGTCTTCCTCCTCCCCGACTCTATATCAGCTAATGTCCATTTAAAGCTGCCTCCTCAAAAATATGTGTAGAAGAATAATAATATGGAAGTTTTTGAACCATTTTTTCTATTTGGAAATGGGATCCAATGAACCAGGACAAAAATCCCGTTCCTAGGGAAATAAACTATAATCCTATGAACCTTTACAGTTATCTGTTACTTAATTTAACTAATATTTGCTCTGTTTTGAGCTCTCGGGATTACATCCTCCTTGGGATTATCCATATGGATTACCAAATACTTCTTTAACTAACTACACACAGAAACCCAATCCCCCCCTACATATATATATATATATATATATATATATATATATATATATAACCTCAGTAAACGAGGTTACCACACATCACTAATAAACAAAGGTTTTGAACTAGCAGAAAATAACTTTAGACTATGAAACTCAAAGAAACGCAACAATGAACCAATTCTAGCATATGTCTCAACATGCAACAAGAGCAATCCAGAACTATTTATAGAAATCTTAACCTACTTAGCAAGAATGATAAAATGAAAGATATACTAAAAACAACCAAAATAATAAAAAGCAATCAAAAACCTAAAACACATAATAACTTCATCCAAATTTAATGAACACACAATACAAGGAATCACATAATGCAACATGAAAAGATGTAGGGTTTGTTATATCATTATTGAAGAGGAAGCCAACATTCCTGAAAAACCCATAACAACATTCACAATAAGGAAAACTTAAGCTGCAACTCCAAAAATGTGATTTATGCACTCAAGGGCACAAAATGCAACAAGTCTTATACAGGTATCAATTAGAAGTTGATATTTCCTGAAAAATCTGTATGAAGCTGAAATAAAATCAACATTGATAAGAAAGTGGTAGCGGGATGCTAAATACTCATCATAAACAGAAATAACCAAATTATCACATATCTACCGCAATAACATTTTCATTTCAAGAGCCATAAAATCTATCTAATATCCTTCCCGAAAAAAATTCTTTCGTAGGAATTGCACTATAGTGACCAACAAATCCCTCTAAAAACTCGCCAAGAAGAATTACATAAAACTATAAAAAAACGATGTTACCCAACACAACTAATAAACAAGGTTTTGATCCATCAGAAAAAATAACTTTAGACTAACTATGAAACCCAAAAAAAAACGCAACAACGAACAAATTCTAGCATACGTCTTGACATGCAACAAGAGCAATCCAGAACTATTTACAGAAATACAAAAAAATCTAGACCTACTAAATAAGAATGATAAAAGGAAAGATATGCTAAAAACAACCAAAATAATTAAAAACAAACGCCAGTAAAAACACGTTAGCCTCATTCAAATTTAGTCAACACACAATAGAAGGGGTCGCAAAATGCAACAAGAGAAGATGTGGGGTTTGTGATATCATTATAGAAGAAAACTTCTAGACTTTGAAAACCCCACAACATCCATAATAAAGAAAGAAATTAACTGCAACTTCAAAAATGTGATTTATGCACTCAAGTTTACAAAATGCAACAACTCCTATCTAGGTGTCACCCAAACACTAAACAACAGAGTTTCCCTTCACGAAAGCAACATTAATTTACCAGACAACGGGAAACTTTTTTTGTCACAACACATCCACAAATGCAACAAAGATAAATTTAAAATTATGTCGATAAATCAAACGGACGATTATTCTTACCTACAAATACAAGCAAAAAAAATTTCTTAGACAAATTGTAACCAGCACTAAATAAATCATAACCCCCCCACACACACACACATAAACAAACACTATACACATAGTGGCAAAACACACTAGTCAGACTACACACACACACACGCACAACACACACACGAACTCTACATAACATACAATGTACAGATTTCTTTATAATAATATAATATATGGTTTATATGCATAAAAATACACTAAACGGACAACATGCACACGGACACACACACACATACACACACGAACCCTACATAACATACAAAATATATATATATATATATATATATATATATATATATATATACTATTTCCTTGTAATAACACAATATATATCTATGAAAAAGATATATTGATCTACTCTACAAGCAGTGTTCAATCCTATGTCCCCACACGCTCTTTCTCTGCCATTGACAATTATTTCGTTATAATTTTATCAAAATTTAATATTTATTATTATATATAGATATCCATATAATGAAATGGTTGAGATAGATAGATGTGAACAAACATAGATAAATAGATAAGAACAGACTTAGATAGATAGATAGATAGATAGATAGATAGATAGATAGATACATGTGAACAGACTGAGATAGATAGATAGATAGATAGATAGATAGATAGATAGATAGATAGATAGATAGATAGATAGATAGATATGAACAAACATAGATAAATAGATAAGAACAGACGGAGATAGATAGATAGATAGATAGATAGATAGATAGATAGATAGATATGATTAGATTGAGATAGATAGATAGATAGATGTGAACAGACTGAGATAGATAGATAGATAGATAGATAGATAGATAGATAGATAGATATGAACAAACATAGATAAATAGATAAGAACAGACTTAGATAGATAGATAGATAGATAGATAGATGTGAACAGACTGAGATAGATATATATATATATATATATAGATAGATAGATAGATAGATAGATAGATAGATAGATAGATATGAACAAACATAGATAAATAGATAAGAACAGACGGAGATAGATAGATAGATAGATAGATAGATAGATAGATAGATAGATAGATAGATAGATATGATTAGATTGAGATAGATAGATAGATAGATAGATGTGAACAGACTGAGATAGATAGATAGATAGATAGATAGATAGATAGATAGATATGATTAGATTGAGATAGATTGATAAATAGATAGATAGATAGATAGATAGATAGATAGATAGATAGATAGATGTGAACAGACTGAGATAGATAGATAGATAGATATAGATGTGAACAAACATAGATAAATAGATATGAACAGACTGAGATAGATAGATAGATATCTTAATTCATATACGAATCTTTCAGCCGACATTTAAAGTTTCTCTTGAATATGACAAAGTTCAGCAGATGTTTTCTTTTGTGGCTTGCTAAGTTGAACTGCAATAATTTCTCCAGACATAGATTACTTTCCTTTCATCACTTGTGTCTCAAATCACTTACGAAACTGACTTTAAATACAACAAAGAACTAACGAACTAAAAACGTCATTAATGACTAAACGATAAAAGCAAGCAACCTAAGACATTTATAAAAAAAAGAAAATAAGAAAATAATAACTTCAGCAAGAATCAAATCGTTTCTTGACATTTACTTAACAATGATTAGGTAGGAGAATATTTACCGCGTGAAAAAGGTGAATTTACTTGCAAATTCTATCTTCGGTATTTCTTTATACTAGTTGCAAACCCGTCGTCCGTGTGTTACTTTAAGCCATTTCCATTGTCATCTTAGAAAGGAACAGGAATTTTCAACTACAATCATACTTTATTTAAATATAATCAACGTCATGAACATTTCTCTTTACTAAAGGTTCATCTCCACCAAAAAATAAATGCCCTTGGACCAATAAATGAAGAAGCAAAAAATGGAATTTTAATTATTTACAAATATACCTCACTCTACGTAGTTAAATGGTTTCGGAGGTCACGACGCATGTCAAAAAACGCCTTAAGTAGAAATAACCACACTATAAACCGTAAATAATCTCTCCATATTGCTTATTACAATATTTATATGTTCGTATTGTATTCTGAATAAAATATTTAATTTCCAAGTTATCGTCAAGTGATATAGCCTTATGCTTAGCATTAGCGCTTGCACTGGGACTTTTCTTCGGAGCCAGGGGCAAAAATGTATTCTAAATCACAATGGGAATGTAATTAGAACGTCAACGGCAGAGCACGGATGTAAAAAGTCTGAATTCAAAATTAGTATTGGGGCGGAAAAAACAACGCATGAGTTGGCAGGAATTTGAAATAAAGACAACTGCTAAACATACTTTATTGTTTTTTATATTTTTGATGATTTTATATATATATATATATATTGTTATGTGATCTTACCCATAATAATAATAATGGACTATTGCATACTTAATAAATACTGCGCCTCAGTCAGTAGTCAAAGTCGAGTCAGTAGTTCAAGTCGAGTCAAGAGTCGAGTCAGAGGCAGTCCGAAACAGAGTCGCGTTCAGACATTTACTACAAGACATTTGAATAGTGATACTGGTCGAGACTACATTGTTCTCTCTACTAAACCTGATTGTTCATACTAACACTTCTACTTCTCTGTCTATATTCCTGTTTGTAATATATCTGTCTTATTCCATACCTGTGTTCGCGTTCTTCTTTATTGGTTCTACTTTTGGACTATCACCGTGGAACCGGACTATAACATATATATATATATATATATATATATATATATATATATATATATATATATATATATCATATTATTTTTTTACATTTATTTAAATATCATTTTATTTGTGTTTATTTTTACTTTAGTGTTTTGACGTTTCTAATATTTTAACGGCTGAAGTAACCTCGAGTAAAACGTACTAAGGCGAATTTTATTTTTCCTTACAATATTTAAGAAAAACCGACGTAACTCGAAACGACTTAAGCCGAGGTATCACGGTATTGTAAAAGTGGGCTTTATTACTACAGGATGTCTAAGTGTTGAATTAGTAATTTGGTGCCGCTACCTTTGGCTCAAATTATTGTCCCAAAACCACGTGGCATTGAATGGAACCAGATCCAAAATTTCTTATTAAGAATGTTTTCTCATTCTTCCTGGCAGTAACCCTAACGGTCTTGGAGATTGTGTGGTCTTTCGTTGGGGCACTTGTTGCTTCATATCCAACTAAAATGGTGTTGTAGAGAGCGGCACTACAATAATTTTCGTGGGTGTATCAAATGACGTCAAATGCAAAAGTCACCGCGAAAAATGTCACCTGCAGAGCTCATGTTTGCTAGAAAAGTTAGATCCATTGTTGACAAATTACTGCCAGGGAATATGAAAAAAGCTCGACAATTTCAATCTAAAAAATTATTTAATATAGGCGATAAAGTTTTCTTTAAAATGTTTAAAGCCGAAAAAGAAAATTAAAAAAAATGAAAACATTATTCAGCGTCTTGGTTCTATGATGTACCGTTTCGAAGATGGACGATTACGTCATGAGTGACATATAAATCAATTGAGGTCTGTATATGCAGAGAATAAGGAGGCACGGTGGAGTAATGTATAGTGACTCGGATTGTGGAAAAAAAGAGTTTACTTACTAAAGGAAACTAACTGAAGCTGAGGTATGCCACGTGGAATTAGAATAATATACTCCTGTGGAGCAAATAAAGGGTACGGTTGGAAATTCCAGCGTATATCACCTGAAGAAGGCTGGTGATGAAACGTCGTGAATATGGCAATAATGTTTGTTTTGTGTTATGGCATATCAACCTCAATGAGTTATTTAATGCCGACAAGATATTATTTTTTAAATGCTAAAAAAAAAAAAATTTTCAGCAGACTACGTAAGATTTTTTTTAAAATATTTCTGTCTTTTATTCCGATATTTTTAGTTAATGGTGTCTTTTTTTCCTATTATACAACCGTTCAAGTTTGTTTTTAATCATAATATTCAAGAGAAATGTCATTGTTAAAACTTCATCCGTTCCTTATTTGTCTGGCTCTTAATTTTGGATGACCGACAGAAACTCTCAAAATATGTATTTTAATTTATTTGTCTAACATTTGTAGTCTTCCGGTTTACTTTTCACAAAAAAACACTTCCGGTAGAAGCAAATGCCTTTCGAGTGGTTTGAACACTCTTTCTGAAAAGTCACAGCCGCTTGGATTATTTATCGCTAAGTCATCCTCCTCTTTAAATTCACAACCTTCATCTTTGTTTCAGTAGAAATTTCACTCAGGATTTTTGTTTGATTGTTTTGTTTTACTACAGCATATCAACCTCAATGGGTTATTTAATGCCGACAAGGTTTTTAATGCGGTTAATATTTTTTCTAATAAGTACATCCGGAAATATATTTTCCCAAAATGTATTGCTGGTAAATTCTTTTTTCCCAAAATACATTGCTGGTAATATTTTTTTTCCAAATATGTATTGCTGGTAATATTTTTTTTCAAAACTATATAGCTGGTAATATATTTTCCAAAAATGTATTGCTGCTAATACTTTTTTTTACAAAAATGTATTGCTGGTAATATCTTTTTTTTTTAAATGTGTTGCTGGTAATATTTTTTTTCCCAAAAATGTATTGCTGGCAATATTTTTTCCCAAAAATATATTGCTGGTAATTTTTTTTTCCACAATGTATTGCTGGTAATATTTTTTTCAAAAATGTATTGCCTGTAATAAAACCTATGTTTAAACTTTCATAGTGTTTTGACCTCTGTTTGGATGTTAATTATTTGACAATAGCTGTGACCTTAACAGGTTCTCCCCCCCCCGGATAGACCTGGGAACACCAGCAATTAAGAGATGGTTTCACGCTTTTCAAATCCTCCTTATAAAAGCCTTCCTGCCGGATGTAATTTATCGTCATACCCATGGTAAAAATATAGGTTAGCTTTGTTTTATTGCAGATCACCCACAAAGACTCAAAGGCTAATTTAATGCCAACAAAAGATTTTGTTTTGTTTAGTTTGGTTTGTTTCGTTTTGTTTTGTTTTACTCAATGGGTTATTTAATGTCGACAAGATTTTTATTGCTGGTATTTCTTTTTTCAAAAATGCATTGCCGGTAATATTTTGTTTGTAATAATTTTCCTTTAAAAATGTTTTGCTGGTAATAAGTTTTACTTCAAAAATATATTGATAAATTTCCATGAAAAATGTACTGCTGCGATTAATTTTTCTTCAAAAATGTGTTACTGGTAATAATTTTTCCTTCAAAAATGTATTGTTGGTAATAATATTTCCTTCAAAAATGTATTGTTGGTAAGAATTTTTCCTTCAAAAATTTATTACTGATAATAATTTTTCCTTCAAAAATGTATTGCTGGTAATAATTTTTCCTTCAAAAATGTATTGCTGGTAATAAGTTTTGCTTCAAAGATATATTGATGGTAATAATTGTCCTTCAAAAATCTATTGAAGGTAATAATTTCCCTTTAAAAATGTATTGCTAGTAATAACTTTCCTTTAAAAAGGTATTGCTGGTAATAAATTTTGCTCCAAAAATATACTGATGGTAATAATTTTTCCTTAAAAATCTATTGCTGGTAATATTTTTTTAATTTAAAATGTATTGCTGGTAATAACTTTTTCTACAACAATGTATTGCTGTCTATAATCTTTTCAAAAATTATTGCTGGTAAAAAAAATTCAAAAATGTATTTTTGGTAATAATTATTCCCTCAAAAACGCATTATTGGTATTAAAACCTATTTTTGTACCTTTACCGCGTTTTGGCATCAGTTTAGGGGTGAACTATTCGCCTATAGATGGACCGCCCCCCTAACAGGTGCTTCCCCCTCGGATGAGGGTGGGTCTGGGAACACCAGCAATTAAGAGATGATTTCACGCTCCTCTATCCCCCTGATCAGAGGCATTGCTACCGGGTGTAGTTTATCTTCTTACCCCGGACACAAAAACCATTTATATTACGAGATAAATTCCTGTTTTACTTTATTGTTAGGTTTTTCAATCATCAACAAAGAATTATGTCAGTGATGTTCGCTTATACCTGAACCGATCTCCTTGTATATTATTGATAAGTAATATGCTTGACTGTTATATCTGTGTACCAAATGCTAGGAAAACTTGGATTATTTGGGAAAGATATTAGAATAAGCCAGAATAGGGTCAAGCCTAATCACAGTACTAAATTGGCGGCAAGGTCTCATCATGATAGAATAGAAATAGCTAGATGCAACCGTAAGTTCTATGCTAACAGTTTCTTCTATCGCGTTCATATTCTTCCAGTTCTCTCTCCTTAATAATGTTTTTTTGACCGTATTCTATCACAATCAGTAACTTCTTGCATCTTAGTGGTTTTATTGTCTTCCTTGGGGTAAAATGATTAAAAATGTTCAAAAAATTAGAAAAGGGTGTAAGACAAGAGTGTGTCTTCTCGCCGGATTTCTTCTACCTTTACAACAAGGATCCCAGGAGAACTATAAGTCCTATCAAGTTTTATTTTAGCCTTTATTATGGCTATCGGCTTTACCAGGCAAGAATTGGTGTACTTAGTTACCAATGTTATCATTTTAAAGGAAACGATCAGAAAAGAAGAAATTAAATTCTTGGATACGTGATAAAGTCGACGACAGAATACAGATATTTTTTGATTTCTAAATTTGGAATAGTAAAGATATTAAAGAGATATACACATTCTCAAATAATTATGAGACAGAATTTATGAAGAATGATAGAATTGTATATTTTATATGGTTGAAATAATTTGAGCGTTGTATTAGGTGAATACTAGTAAAAAAAAAACACATTAGTAAAAAAGCACATGGAATTCTTAGAATCCTTCTAATAGAACCGCATTTTTTGTTTCCTCTTCGTCTGTTAGGCATCCGTTCTTCATTTACTGTCTTATAGGAGGATTTATATTACATCGCAGCTCAGCAATCTTTGTATCTAACAGAATTTTCCGCTTTCTTAATACTTTGTTTAGTTTTTAATGCGTCTTTGGATTTCGGTGTCATATTTTCCATTTTCTGTTAAAAGGCTTCCGAGTTATTTAAACTTCTGCACTTGTTAACCTTCGTAAATATCTTAGCAGACTGACAAAATGTCGGTTCTTAAGCCATTTGAGACTGTTGGCAATGTGAACAATAAAGATATTAAAGAGATCTGCACAACATGATCAAGCAACAATAAGACAAAATTTATGAAGAATAATAGGATTATATATTTTATGTTTGAAATAATTTTCTGAGAACTTACTTTCTGTCCTGCAATATCTCTAAGAAAAACGCTCCTGAAAACATTCCGATAAAGCAAGCGTAATGACAATTTGGAAAAGCTAAATTTTAACATTGCATGCAATATGTATAGAATAATTTGTAAAAGCAATCGTCCATTTTTATCGGAAATTCCAATAATACATTCGAAGAAAATATAAAAAATCTTCATTTATTTTCAATGTATGTTTTTCTGTCGCAAAGGTTGTTTTTGCTGTCGCTGTTGTGGTCTAATGGGGAAACCAGACTGTCCGTCCCCCGCCTCGCAAAAATAAACACAGAAAATTACACTGATCCAGAAAGAAAGAAAAAAATAACGACTCAACAATATCAAATATCTTTCTAGAAGCATACATAAAGAAATCTACGAATAAATGTGATAATGGTCACGTGAAGTAACGTTAAAAAAAAAGTCACGTGAAGTAACGTTAAAAATAGTCACGTGAAGTAACGTTAAAAATAACACGGTTTATTTTTGCGAAAAAAGAAAGACAGAAAATAAATCACGCAGTTTCAGAAACAGCTGCTTTTGTTGTGCAAAAAAAAAAGGTCGAAGAATTGAGCAGAAAATGATCGAATATCGATTGAAATTGATTTTTAGCCTCATGTGACTCCGTGTTTTGGTTCAGAGCAAAAATCGGTATTCAGTTGGGATGGTGATGCATTTAAAAGCAGAGATATTCTCGGAGACAGACGACCGCTGAATTTTGGCCAACCATATCGAACTGGGCTATATGTCCCCAAGGACACATCGACCAATGTTTAAAATCGGTGGTTGAGTAATTCGAAAAATGATAAAGTGTTGTGAGTTCAATACCTAGCCACAGCAGAGGGAACAAAAACTAAAAACCAAAGGGAATTAATTGAAACTGAGATATCCAAAAAAAAAAAAGACACACAGTGCTGTTCGATAAAAGTGACTCACCTTATCCTTTGAATTTTGCTCAACTTTCGTTTCATCGATGAAGAGAACATTCTTCCAGTCTTCTACGGTGAAATTTTTGTAATAATGAGCCCATTCAAGTCTCTTGGCTTTGTTGGCTTTGCTTATTAGCGGCTTAAATGTTCGTGTACAAGATTTGTAGCCTTGTTCTAACAAGATTTGTAACCTTGTTCTGAAGGACTGTTGAAGAAGAAAGACTAGCACCTTGCTCTTCGCTTAGACTGGCTGCAATTTCTTGGCTAGTTATAGTCCTATTCTTCGCAACTTCTCTCTTGATTACCCTGCCAGTTCTATCATCAATCTTTTTCTTTCGTCCCCTTATTTCCTTCCTTGGAGCAGGAGTGGCATCATTATGTGCTCTAAGCACCCGAGAGACAGTTGATTGCGAGGTTATAGCAATTTCTGCAATTTCTCTCGTAGACTTGCCTGCTTTTGAGAGGGCAATAATAGACGCCTTAAGTGGTTCTAATGCGTGTTTGTACCCTTTCATCTGGTTAGTGACTTGAGTGGCGATTTCAAGCTGTTTTTATACTGTATGAGGCTTTCTGGAATATTCTGGAATACTCTAGATTTAATTTAAGCTGTTCTAGAATTCTCTAGAATATTGTTCTGAATGTATTGTAAAATAGTTTTCAATATTTTGTCAAAAGCCCTTTAAATTTACCAATTTAATCATTAGAATGCGATATCTGAGTAACTTTTCTCCTGAATCTCAATTATATCTAAATTTAAAATTATCGATAGAATACCTTAGGGTGAATAAACTTTTTTCGTAGGTGGTCGAGAAGGGGTCTTTATATTAGTAAGATTAAGAATTATTTTAACCCAAAAAACAATAGACAAAAATATTTTTAGTAAAAAAATCAGGCGAGTCACTTTTATTGAGCAGCATTGTAAAAGATGGAATTAGAGCAACCTAATGGGTTTGGTTCGAAATTCCAAAGTATATCAACTGAAGAAATTCGGAGCACACACAGAAAGAAAACTGCAGGAAATTCTAGACACAAAGAAAGTGTGAAGAAAAGACTAAGTGACAGGCAACAAAATTAATGGTTTTCAGCAAAAGAAAAACTCAAGATGTGAGTTATGAACTGGAGATGTCAAATAAAACAAACACAGATATTTAAATATCTGAAAAATATGTTAACTGATCACAGAAAACCGAATAAGAAAACTTATTGATACAGCGAAAGATGCCTTTCAAAAGCTAAGCAAATAATTACTTAACAGGAGAATTTCCTCCTATACCTGTCTACATCTTAGCCTAGGAGATAAAGACGTTGGTTAGATCCAGTGATTAGACCCAAACAGTTGTGATTTCAATATCAGGCCACAGAAGTGGTGAATCAAAAACTCTTAGAGTTGAGTTAAAGGGAAATAAGAGGTATGGCACGTGGAACGCAAGAGGTATGGCACGTGGAACTAGAAAAACTACCCCGGTGGAGGAAATAAAGGGTTCGATTCGAAATTTCTAATCAACTGAAGAAGGCCGGAGTGTACAACGGCCGAAACGTTGAGAATATGATAATGGAGAGGAGGATAACAGTTTGAATAATGTAAATAATGCAATTAATCCTCCTAGTTAGCAGGGAATGCTGGACATTATTCTTCAAAATGAAAAGGAGGCTTGCAACAACGGAAAGGTGGTTCTGTAGAAGAATTTATAGAGTGCCATAGAAACGCATTGAAAGAACCAAGAAGTCTAAAAATGTTGTGAATATGGCAATAAAATTGAGAACAACAGTCCGTTTGGTTTGGTTTGGTTCATTTTACGGCATATCAACATCTCAATGGGTTATTTAATGCCAACATGATATTTATTGATGGTAATTTTTTTTTCCAAAAAATGTCTTGCTGGTAATATTTTTTTCAAAAATGTATTGTTGGCAATAATTTTTCTTCAAAAAAATCCATTGCTGGTGGTAATGTTTTACAAAAATGTATTACTGGTATTAAATCCTATTTTACATTTTCATGGTGTTTTGAGTCCAGTTTTGGGTGTCAACTATTTGCCATAGCTGGGACCCTTCGGGGTGCTACCACCCCGTGTCAGAGTGGACCTGGGAACACCAGCAATTAAGAGATGCTTCCACTCTTCACAATCCCCCTGATAAGAGGCCTTGCTGATGGATGCAGTTTATGGTCTTAACCAGGACGCGAATATAGTTAATCGTCTTACACAGGACGAAACAACAGAACGAACGATGTAAATAAAAATACAATCATCTTTTTTTTTCTTTTTTTTTTTGTGATGTAATTAATATGCATACAGCTGGGTTCCCCCACCACAGTAATACGATTGGCTGGTGTCAGCCATAAATACAGACTGATGTGGAGTTACAGGAGGACACCTATTGCCTACGCCTATTGCCTACCACTACGACGAGGACAAGTCCATTACGGTTACCTACTAGATTGTTCTACTCGGTTACAGTTGTCAACAACCACTTTGCTACTTCGAACAAATATGTCCTTTCCGGGACATATCAGTTTGATATTCGAGAAGACGACTGATATTTATCTACTGATGTCAATTTAATTAGCTGTTTTTTTTTAAATCGTCATATCACAAGCGATATTTACGAAATAGATACGCTTTTCCCGAATTTTTATTACTACTGTACTCATTAGATGACAAATGCATACATTTTTGAACATGTTGACAATAATTTACTTTTGAAAATTCAATATATTGTTATAGTAAACAATGCAGTTATATTATCTGTAAGATATCCTATTCTATAGTAAGCCTTTGTTTTAGTGGGTGTGTGGATGGTGCAAAAAGAGCAGAGTTCGAATTCCAGTTGGGTTCGTTATATTCACCTATGTTCAAATAAACTTGGAAAATGTATTAATCTATCTTCTCCTCCCAGCTATGGATTAAATAGTAGAACTTGTAACTGGTTAAGTCAGTTTTATTAAAAAATCATCGTTAATGAAATATTCACCCGTAAAAAAATATTCTTGAAATCAAAAATAGATTTCGGCTTTAAATAACCACAAAGCTTTGATAACCAGAATAGAACAAAAATCAATCTACAAACTCTTGTATAAATTCCTGTCTACTGTAGCATTGCAGTTGGAACCAGACACCAAGTTCGGTCTCAGGGTGAAGTTTCTTCAAATCAAATGTTTAAGGCTTAACAATAATTATTTGGCTAGATTATTACTCACGAAATAAAACGATGAGCCGATTTTAGCAGTAAACGGTGAGGCCCGTGCCGTGGCCCGTGTCGTGGCCCTAGACATCTCCAAAGCGTTTGATAGTGTTTGGCATGCCGGCCTTCTTCGTAAGCTCCAGGGTTATGGTATTACTGGTCGACTGTTTGACCTAATACAATCATTCCTTTCAAACCGTGAATTGAAGTTCGTTCTCAACGGATTCTCCTCCAGTTCCTGTCCCACGAACGCAGGTGTTCCCCAAGGTTCCATCCTTGGCCCCACTCTATTCCTTATTTTCATCAACGACCTTCCTGACGCCATAGATTCCCAAGTTGGCATCTACGCGGACGACACTACAATTTACTCCTGCCTCAAAAACAAATCTAGTGTCGCTGACAAAACCAACCTGGCCATGCGTCTTGAAATGGACCTCCAATCGGTTGTTAATTGGGGCAAGAATTGACTGGTCAACTTTAACGCCTCAAGAACTAAACTACTCTCTATTAATCACCATAGAGATCCTTCCCTGCCCCCCATTAGAATGTCTGATAGTCAACTTCTTGAGAGCAACTATCTGCGTCTGCTCGGTCTCACGTTGACTGCTGACCTGAGATGGAACAAATACATTGAGTCAATTGCTTCGTCCACCGCGAGGAAAGTTGGCTCTCTGTGCCGCGCCAGGAAATTTTTCTCCCCGGAATCGATACTTCAAATATACAAATCACCCATTCGCCCTTGCATGGAGTATTGCTGCCATATATGGTCTGGGGCACCTTCTGTTTACCTCGGAGTTCTTGACAGGATCCAGAGACGGATATGTAATATAATTGGCCCTGATCTGACGTCTCGTCTACAGTTGCTCTCTCACAAACGTGCTGTCGCCTCTCTCTGTCTTTTCTACAAAAACTTTCATGGTAATTGCTCCGATGAGCTGCTTTCACTGGTTTCCAGACTCCATGAATTCAAGCGCCCTACGAGGCTGGAATCCCGCTCCCACCCTTACACTGTAGAAACTTTTAAATGTAGCCGTCTCTTCTCCTCCAATAGCTTCATACCTCCTTTTTTCTCGCCTGTGGAACACCCTTCCCAATTACTGTTTCCCTGAGAGCTATAATCTCCAACTATTCAAATGTAATGTCAATCGACATTTCCAGTTACCTTGATCTATCCACTATCCTTCTCTTCATCCTTTCTTCTATCACTCCTCGGGGCGTAATGCTTAAAAAAAAAAACAAAAAAAAAACGAATTTTATTCAATCACATACACCCTTGTGCAAATTAATTGAAACAATCGTTTTAGTTTCCTTTCTTTCACCATACGGTTAGGTTTAGACCCACTGGAGTGACAGGGTGTAATCGATTTCTACTTTTTTCTTAGATTAGGTCATTTTCAGTGGTGGGCAGTAAAATGAATCCATTTTCGGGGTGTATGATGAAATTTGTTTGGCCTTGAAAAATATTGTGTCATCCGTGATTGCATCAGATTTTCATTACGCCTAGACACTGCTGTCTTCACTGTCGATTAGTTGTCCTACGGTCCTTGTCTGCGATGGACGTTAATCCAAAGGATGCGTAAGAAATTTTAACTCTGCACGAACATACTGGCAAGCTTTACCAGTGAGCAAATCAAAGTAATATAGACTGGCGCAGAAACTCTCCTGATTTTAATCCAATCGAGAATTTGTGATCAATTTGCAAGGAACGAGTTTGTGGAATGGACATACGAAGTACTAACATGTGCACTAGGTTATGTTTCATTGGAAAAATATGAAAAGATGTAAATAATAACGGAATTATTCTGTTTTGTTTTCAAATAATTTGCACGAGAATGTAAGCGTACTGGATGGATTTTGCTCTTGCAAAAACCTTTATGAAATTCATAGAGTAAAACATTTTTCATATGATCTTTTTGTGATGTCAATGAACAGTCGTTGCCACTTGCGTGATGCCCGTTGTAGTAGAGACTTTGTAATCACAGATAGATACGTTGTTGAACAATAGTGGTATTAAACGCCTTCGAATATCGCTCGCACTGATAGTACTTACTCGATAATACTCGATCGATTAGTAATCCGTATAGTGACAAGTATAAATAGTATAGTGAATAGAGTAGAGAATAGCGGTCCGTATAGTAATAGAGGATAGACTAGAAAAAACGATCGTTAGTAGTCACGATAACTCTCATACATATATATGAATAGTTATTGGAACACCCTATAGAACCATATTTTTTTAGCTCCAGATCCCTGTTCATGTGTAAGGTAACTGTCTTTTATTTACTGTCATATAGGTGGATTTATATTACATCGCAGCTCAGCAATCTTTGTATCTAACAAAATTTTCCTCTTTCTTAATACTTTGATCAGTTTTTAGAGCGTCTTCGGATTTCGGTGTCACGATAATTTCTCATATGATCACTTGATCTACTTAATTCAATAATGGGATCGGCCGTATTTGCTCACTGGCGATCTATGTTCAAACTCAAGTGTCAAGTTCCTATATAACAGTTCTTTCGTTGGAATGACAATAAGAGCCACTTAAGAAATATATTATGAATAATATTCTTATAATCTGAAAGTAAATGATATAAATCATAGTAGCATTACTAACCAACATAAGGAGGCAATATTTTAATGATTTTTTTCTCGAGGTTTTCACCCCAAAAATCATACCAACCTGATAAATGCTCTGCTAATGGTTTTGTTATTGGGATGCATTAAAAATCACTAAGAAATAATTTTTTAGTAGCCAGGATTTAATCCTAATTGGTTTTGACATAAAATAACTATGTCTAATTCAACTGCATTTTAATGACATTTCAGATAAGGCAGGAAATCATTATATAATGGCAAATAGAATATAACTGTCTATATTTCTTAGATGAGGTATTTTAACTTTACATCATTCTGTCTGTTTTCCCCATTCATATTTATTGCCATATTTATGACATTTCGACCGTTGTACGCTCCGCCCTTCTTCAGACTCAGTCTATATTTCTGAGATGGGGTATTTTAACTATTTACACCGTTCGGACTGCTGTCCTCACCTTCGTTACCACATACATGACATTTTGAATGTTGTACGCTCCGGCCTTCCACAGGCTATAGCTATATTTCTGAGATTAGGTATTTTAAATATTTACTCTAGTTGCATTGTTGTCCTCATCTTTATTGTCACATTAATGACGTTTCGGCTGTTGTACGCTTCTTCGGGATCTCTATATATTTCTGAGAATTGTAATTCTAAGAATTGTAACTATTTACATTTATATTATTTGGAAATATCTTTTTTATTGTTATAAGCATAACGATTCGGCCGTTGTATACTCCAGCCTGCTTATGTACCATTTATTTTGGCAGTTTCGATAGAACTTTCAACCTCTTGATGAAAATTTATGAATATTCTCAAATTTAATACCCTTGATAAACCAATGACATCCTCGCTCTTGTATATAAACACGTGACACAAAATAAATGCTACATTGCTTTGATAAAGTCTATCAGAGGACAAAACACGTCGGCTATGAATAGTTTTTTTGTTCTTATCTTTTATTCATATATATATATATATATATATATATATATATATATATATATATATATATATATTTCAGATTCCTGTGTCAATTGAATTTTGTAAGCGTGTAGAGATAAATCTTTTGTCAAAATTCGATGTAACGTTGTTGTGAAGAGTTCATTTCCTGCGCGCGATGACGAATAGAGGTGCCTGGATTTTCGGCCACATTCTCGTGCACTGCAGCAATGTTTGCAGCTGAAGGGCGTAAACAAGCGCGTAATGGTGTTTTCATATCTGCCACCGACCCAGTTTGTTTGAATTTACGAACAATGTTTCCAATTGCATTCTCGGTTGATCGATTATGTTGACCAAAAATCGCGAAGTGTGCGAAATGCATTTCTCTTTGAACGTCCATTTTCGCATTAGGTTTCGATAACTTTAACACATTGTTTGATTGAAGAAGGAAATTACTGGAAAGTAATTGAAACTCACCTGAAGCGAGCTGAATGTGTAATGCTCCTCATGCCAATGACACTTCCACCGAGCTTCTCTACGGCATATGACTTCACTGAATTTTGATGTGTTCCTCTCGAATTTATATTTAAACTGGGGTCATCAGGAGAGAATCTTTCCATGGTTGAAATTGCCAAAGACTTAAGTTGTTAAATCTGAAAGAAAAAGAAAAATTATTAGACGCTTAAATTTAATTCACATTTAAAATCGGTCCAAGTTATTGGAACACCTTACAGAAACACATTTTTTTGGCGTCAGATCCCTTCTTCATTTGTAAGGCAACTGTTCTTCATTTATTGTCATATAGGAGGATTTATATTACATCGCAACTCAGCAATCTTTGTATCTTACAAAATTTTCCTATTTCTTAATACTTTGATCAGTTTTTAGAGTGTCTTCGGATTTCGGTGTCATATTATCCATTTTCTGTTAAAACGCTTCCCAGTTATTTAAATTTCTGTACTTGTTAATCTTCATAAAGATCTTAGCTTTTGTTTGATTTTCCTTCCGCTTGTGCTGTTAGGCGTTGCGAGGAGACACAGTCATTTGTCAACGGCAAGGCGAGTGGCATACGAGTGAGGTGTCCGAACCACTTGATCCTCTGTCGTTCGATGTGTTGTATGACTAGTATTTCTCCTACCATATCTCTTATTGCCTCATTCCTGATCTTATCTCGCCTGGTCTTGTTCACTGCTTTCCTTATATTAGCAGACTGACAAAATTTCAGTTCTTAAATCTTTTGAGACTATAGGGAAAAGTGATCCACGGTTTGGTGAACGCACAGTAGACTATAACTTAGGCTTTGTAAATCGACCCTTAATCATTTAATGTTATAGGTAATGCCATTCTGACGAGACGCTTAATATTGTGAACCTGTGCTAAACAATAATTGATAAGCTTAATTTATGGTTACCAGGCTAGTTCATCACTCCATTTGATAATGTAACCAATTTGATCCTCATCAGAAATAAAACGTTTATGGCCTCATCTCAATCTACGATCAAATTTATATTTTGAGAGCCTACCACAAAATAACGTTCAACATTCTCGGCTCACAGTTTATCTGATGGAGCATTGAATTTGATTCTCACCTGGGAGATCATTTTTATGACTGTGTAAATATCTAGGAAGTCAATCACACTATGATGGTTAAAAAATGTTGCTACACTGTTAGATGATAAACTACAGTAGCAAAGTTTCCGATCGGGAGATTGGAGGTTTTGAGCAACGTGGAACCAACACTTAATTTCTGCTGTTCCCAAGTGGACCCTGACTCTGGGTAGTAAGCGCCTATTAGGGTTTCATCTGCGAGGAAATGGTAAAATCCCGAAAAAGAAACAGAATATATATTTTTTGATTTTCAGAAAGGAAAATTTCAAAATTATTTTTTTATAATACTGAAGGAAATATTATTTTTAAAAAAGATCCCAAATATTATTTTGACTAATATGTTAACTGTTGAGAAAGATTACTTTAGGCCAGACGAAAATGACAATTCGTAGGGAAATATTTTTTTCGCGTCGAAATCTTGGAACCCTTAAGTGTATAGAAATGTAAATGTTGGACTCTGTTTATTAAACAGTATATTTATTTATTTTCGTCTATCGGCTTGGGAAATCTTATTAGAGAAAAATATTTGCTCTCTGGCAGGATTTGAAACTGTGTCATTACGTCTGACTTATGCTTTTACCATATTAACATTGGAGAAATGCTACGCTGTTACTTCGTTTTATTTATTTTATTTATATTTGCTATCATTCTTCTGATATTTTTATTTAAATATTTCGGTGGGTGGAAACGCAAGCATGCTTTTTAACTGGGGAAGGGGAATTGTAACATGACCTTCTAATCTTAAATAACGATAGTATTTGAGACAATCAAAATTACACGAGTTTTTTTTCCCTGTTAGCCATGAAATTAGAATCGAATTCTAAGTAATATTCATGTTTCTGAATGATAATTTATCGGCTGTTTCCATTCATTCTTGACAAAAAATAAAAATAAAGGCGGGAAGTTGAAAAAAATATTTAGGAACATCGTCCAGGCGAGATAAGAGCCATGCTGAAAAGGGCGAACTCTTACATCAGATTAAGAAATGTTTCTTTTTTTTATTTTTTGTCTCGTTTCTATATTTTTGGCTTTCAAGAGGATTACTAACCAACCAAAGTGAAGTGAATTGAATGGTATTTTTAGATTCGTTTTACTTGTTTTAATCTTTATATCATATTTGCTGAAATGCGCATGCGCATGTGTATGAATAGAGACATGCGCAGACAATATTTGACAGGATTTAGATATTGAACGATTTAGCATTTTGCTTTTTTAGACATTAATTTTTTTTAAATTTTCCGAGTTCTTTTGCTTTGTATCCTTAACCAGTGGATATTATATGGAAATTTGAGGTTTATCGAACAGTTTACAATATTTAAATTATTCTGCATTAAATTCTTCTAAAAAGATTTTTTTGCAATTACGTTATTAGTAAAATATCGTGAGGCACCACTTTATTTGTGCTATACTCCATACAGATTATTCAATAATTTATCGTTGAATGATATATATATATATATATATATATATATATATATATATATATATATATATATATATATATATATATTGTGTGTGTGTGTGTGTGTGTGTGTGTGTGTAATTATTTTCAGACACAACTGTGTCTGTAAAGGAACAAAATTAATAAAAGTGAGAACAGGAAAAACTATTCTTAGCCGACCTGTTGATAAAGTCCCGCCGAGTATAAAACGGGTAGGCTAAGAATAGTTTTTCATCTTGACTTGTTACACACACACATATATATATATATATATATATATATATATATATATATATGTGTGTGTGTGTGTGTGTGTGTGTGTGTGTGTGTGTGTGTGTGTTTGAACGATAAAAAATAGTGAAAATTTAAATATTCAGAGACACAGAGTTGTATATTAATATATTTCTGTTTTAATATTTCAATGAGGTTCCTAGACTAGTTTCGGTCAGCATGGCCATCATCAGGAGAAAACAAATCGAGCTTGTTCGTGACAGTGAGCTACAGGAATGAATTACTTTCTGGAGAAAATGAACTTTATCTGGAGTTTTCCTTTGTTTTTATCGTTAATTTTGGTCAGTCGACCTCTTTGAAGTTGTTTTATTAAGATAAAAGATTCATGCTACTCAGAATTTACTTCTTGGTTAATTTAACAGTTGTATTGGTTGCTGGGAAGTGAATGTGTGCGTGTTAAGTGTATGTTATCATTTGTTCTTTGGGAGTGTGCATGATGTGTGTATGTGCATATATTAGTTTAGGTGTGCGTATAAGTGTTAGACCTCGTCACCTTCGCATGCATGTCTGTCTTGTGTAAGTGAGAAATGCCGATAGGGCTTGATTTGTGGGGTTAATATATATATATATATATATATATATATATATATATATATAAATAAAATCCAAAATCACTTCATATGGGGAATAAGCTCATTTCAACCGACGAAAATATAATAAATACATTGGCTCCTTTTGTGGATCAGTTTTAATATTTGATATTACTCGGAACTACTTGGATTATATACTACCTTATATATATATATATATATATATATATATATATATATATATAAAGAATGCGATAAGGAGAAAGGGAGAGAGAGAAAGAGAGAGAGAATATATATATTGAAAAACTGATGAAGAATTAAGAAGGAAATTTCGTTTGATATATTTGCTCCTTTGGGAAATAATCGGACGGAATATATATTTATGTTAATGTAAAACCACGCACATATAGGGTACAATGAGAAAATTTTCGCCATTTTATAATCTTAATTTCGCGCATGCGCGCTGTTTGTCTTTGACTTTGACAATGCAGAGCAGAGTAGGGTCAGTTGGGCACCGTCTGTCAGAAAAAGAGCACCGTGACGCAATTCACTCTACCAGAAATTTATGAAACTGCATGCTTCACTATTTGGCATTCACGCCGGAAACTACAATACGAACATTTCAGAGTATTTGGTATCAAACCGAGGACAGTGCAGAGGATTCAGAAAGAGTTGGGTGTGTCTTATGGTGATTACGACGGTGTTTATAATGGCGAGATTATGCCTCCAGTCATCTTCCCAAAAGATCCAATACAGAAATCTACATCAAGTGCCTTGAGGAGGTAGTTGTACCCTGAGTCAAGACGGGAGTTGCTTAAAGACCCTATGTCTGGCACCAGGACACCGCGCACCATGTCACATAGGCAGGAGAACACATTCATGGCTGTCACAGAATTTCTGCGACCACATCACACCTTACATCTGGCCACCTAACTCCACAGACTGCAACCCCCTTTGATTATTACGTGTGGGGCCACAGTTGTGCAAGAGACCAACAAAGCTCCTTGTAACATCAAAGATAAGCTGAAGGCTAGGATTATCGTAGCCTTCACCAACTTAACCAAGAAGCCTTGCAACAGATTCAGAGGTCGTCTAGGGTCAGTGATTGAAGCTAATAGCTATCTTATTGAATAAATGTACTCTTTAGCATTTCAAGATATTTTGTGTAAGTCTTGATAAATATATCTGTTAAAATGAGATGTCAGTGGTATTTAAATTTTAGCGAAATTTAGACGACTATGCCAAAATCGCTACACAATTACAATCACCTGATGAGAGGCACTGATACGCATCGAAACACGATTGCAATCTTGTAGCGATTTTGACATGTTTTTCGGTGTAATATCCTAAAATAAATAATATTGCTCTACTTTGTATTGAGCCCTTTTTTAAATTAAATGTTACGAGCGTTGTAATTGTACTCTATTACTTCTCATCTTACCTCGATATATATATATACATATACACACACACACACACATATATATATATATATATATATATATATATATATACACCGAAAATATGTTAAAACATCCCAAATACAATCACTTGATGAGATGCACTGATACGCATCGAAACACAATTTTAATCGTGTACTCTACTCCTTCTCATCTTACCTATATATATATATATATATATATATATATATATATATATATATGACCACTTAACGAAGAAAAATATTCTAGCAACTCCCACAATAACGAATTTTGTAACGGACCATGCCTAAAAACACACGTAATCCAAAAGATAGCTTATTCCTAAAATTTCGCTTGAAGATGAAACGGGACTAAACACCTCAATTCAACATAATTTTAATAATTATTTGGATAGTTTCGGCTTTCGTTTTTGAAACATGAGAACTCTTATGTAGCGAAGGAATCATATTTTTAAACAAAACAATATTATTATAATAAAGCTCTACTTCTGTATGGAGCACTGTCTTCTTAAAAATAAAAACAAAAATAATAAGGAACTCCGGATTATGCACCCAACGTGTTCTTTTCTATTTTCTGCATACCTGCACACTTAAATATATATATATATATATATATATATATATATATATATATATATAGGTGAATATTAATATGTTATTAAAGTTCTTTTAATAATAGCTTTATTAATGTTTCTATGTTTTAATAAATTAAAGTTTTTATGTTTTAGACTGCAATTAATCTTTAGTGTTTCAGACTGCAAGTTAAGAATTACCAGAATTAAAGAATTTTATATTGTTTAGGTTTACTTCCTTCCAGGAATGGGGCCCATATAGAAATTTATATATCTATGGCGTTAGTTCGCACGACTATTCTTAAACAATAATAAGCTTAAATTAATCTGGATATATATCATGCCTGGCTTACTCGATCAGTAGACCAAATATACGCCTTAACTGCTTCTGGAGACTATTAATCGTAAAGGTATAAACAATTTAAAAGGAGAAATAAAAAAATATTAACTTCATAATTTTAATATTATTAACAGTATGTTACATTGCAATTCATTCCAAGTGTCATGGAGATGTGCATTCTTTAAGCCACTTTGTCATGATTTTCGCCTGTTCCATTCATTATAGAAATAAATTTCACTTCTTTCAGTTTTATTTACAGTTAAATTCAACAGGAAATAAAAAAAATCCAGTACTTAGTGACCTCATGCATCCCAGGATTGCCTTTTAGGCAACATTAAACGATATGGGCATCATTCTTTCAAGATCCATCACTTGAATATTGGAGGAATGACGCCTGTAACGTTTTTTAAAAAAAGTCTAAATCTTTAACTGATATTATCCACTGATGTATAATTGAATATATCAATTTATGATGATCGGTTTTTAAGCTTTAATCATTGTATAGCGCTAGTTCTTAGACAATAATAAGCTTAAATTAATCTGCATATATATGATGGCTGTAGATCAGTAGATCAAACATACGTCTTAATTGCTTGTGGGGAATATTAACCATGAACGAATAAACAATTTAATTAGTGATTCGATAGTGGGATCATTGAGAAATGAAAAAGGCGGGTAAGGGGAGGTTGCGCGCCCTGTGAAGTTGTCCAGGGGAGAGAATCTTAAGAACACACAGCGATAAGCATCTTAGTGAATGTGTTTGAAACGAGCTATGCATACGCCCTCAGAAAATAAAATTCGACATTTCAGAATTTAACAAAACGTCAAAGAAACCCGAGATGTACACGGTGTCGGCTGCAACTTCGTGAACTAAAAAAAAAAAAAAATATGGAAAAAAATGGAATTCGTCCGAACTACGGAGTATCCACAAATTCTTTAGACAATTTAAAAAAGTCATTGCGAAAAACTAAGTTGCAGCTAAATTTTTGTTGCATATTATATTATATGTTTTTGGTGGCAGCTAAATTATATTGGTGCATATTATATTATATGTTATTATTAATGTTCTTTTAATGATATTAATAGTTTTATTAATGTTATGTTTTTTATGTCTCAGAGCGCAATAGACATAAACTGAATATCGCTTAGTTGTCTTTCGTGCAACGAATGGCGCCTATATAGAAATTTATATATACATCACTATTTACATTATATTATGTAAACATTTAAAAGTATCTAGTTTTCTATTTCTCTAATGACTTTGCGAACACCTATATATATATATATATATATATATATATATATATATATATATATATATATATATATATATATATATATATATATATATATATATATATATATATGACATGCGTGTAGTAGTATGTAACTCTCCCGCGTCGATTTCGTCTCGTGAGGGCCAAACAAATGATTTCTAGTGTTGAAGAGCCTCAGTACACCCGCCAATGATTTTTATTTTATTTATGAAGCTATGCATGGATTAAATAGCTTCCTCTTTAGCCTTAGTTGCCAACCAGTCTAGGAGAAGGATAACGCTGAAATCAAAACCGGTTGAGCGAGCAACTTTCTCCCGTAAAATCCTACTTGCTACGGAAACCACGTCGACTGCTGTCGAGATTTGCGACCCCTCACCTCTACAATCCCCAGCAGGATAACAGAAGACAGTTGATTGGTTAAAATGAAGAATTATGTTTAAAAGGTGTTAAAGCTAATCTTTTTTTTTTTGCTTCCAATCTTTGGCGCCGCGTGACTCATTTTGTCAGGGAACACGATCGGTTCTCGCCGAAACAAGACGAAGGTATCTGACTTCATTCGGGCGTTCACTGCGTCATCTTCTTTCTGTTTCTCCTTCTTTTATTTCTGTAGCCGGAATGTCAAATCTGTTTCAGGTAAAGCGATCCAATACCGTCTTCTCACCTCTTCATTTCAATATAACCAAGCCATACTTACCCATTACCATCCCTCTTTGTTCATATTTTGCCGTCCATTCCATCAAACTGATCGAGTAGGCTACTTATTCTTTCCCCTGGTTCTCTTGGTTTCGATATGTCCTGTGGATGTTAAATTCTCTTAGCCCTCTTTCTTCAGCAGAAAAGAGCTTTTAATGAAAAATGTTGAGATTGCCAAGGACGGATCACGTGAGAATCTGTCTAGTTTTAAACAAAATAGAAAACAAAAAAACAATTTCAGCTGACATGAAGTGGAAAGATTATATCGAATCGGTTACAAGGTCTGCTGCCAGGAAAATTGTTTCCCTGACGTTTTGGACAATTTTTTTTCGAGATTCTACGATTCGTCCTTGTTTTGAATATTGCCGCCACATCCTTTCTCGTTGCCCTGCTCTATATTTTCGAGATTCATAAAATCGAAAGAAGAATCCTCAATGTTATTGGTCCTGACCTGGCATCTCGGCTTCAGTCATTTTCCCACCAGCATAATGTAGTTTCCCTGTGACGTCTTTATAAATACTTTCATGGCAATTTTTCTGATAAAATTTCATCTATGGTAGATTGGTGGCAAGGTTTTACCCTCTTTCAGTTGAAAGTGCTAGATCTAACGGCTATCTTAAACATCGCTTATTGAAATCTCTTACGGTTTCTTGATTTCCAGTCAACTTTGATCTTCAAAAAGTGTAATACAATGGCCATCGCTACCTTCCTTATTCTTATGCGGCACCATGCATCCAGGCGATTTGAAAGATATATTTATAGATATATGACTTGCTTTTTTACGGTTTATCAACCATTTGAGGATTATTTAAGGCCGAAATGTATTTTAGGTTTTAAGAATAATTCTTTCTTTTTGCAAGTGGATTGTGGCGCCATGCATCCAGGCGATTTGAAAGAAAGAAAAAGAAGAAAAGAAAAAAGGGAAAAGTAATGCGGGACGGATCATAGGCGAACACACACACACACGGCTTAAGAAAAGATAAGAAAGAAAAGGGTTATTATGGATAAGTGTCAAATGTCGAAAGGAGTTTCATTACAATGACAATGAGATTGAGTGGATAGGGAGGTGTTATCTAAACTATTGGTTAAAAGGCCACCTGCGAACAAGCATTGACCGATTTCCACTGTCCGCGCAAATGGAATTGTGTTATCAAGAGATGTCACCAAAGAAAGTCCACTTGAAAACGTTAGATTTCGATAATTGACAAAATACAGGTGTAGCTTAGAGCCTTAGCTGGGTATGGAAAATTAAAATCCCATACAAGTAGTTTCACTGGTTAAGTTTTTTTTTTCGACAAAACAGACTTTTGCCCTGCGATAATAAAATTTTGTTATCAGACACATGAACCGAAGGAAAATGAAATATTTTTATTTCTGCTTTGGAGACGCCAGACTGGCTGAGAACTTGGAGAAAATTCCTTTCTTAGACCATGTCGGAAAATCCAGCCGTCTAATGCATTACCGATAAACAGCTTGACAAACGCCACGTGTTGAACAAAGAGTTGCCACATTATCCGTTCATGATAACGGCGATTTGAAGGAAAGAAAGAAAAAGAAAGAGAGATCATTAATTATTTTTTTTAGTTAAGCAAGGTATATTTCTTTTCCAAAACAAAGCCGCGGGTTGTTCACGCCCGACTAAGACGTCATTGGCCAAGTGGTGATCACATGACGCACGAAGGAGGAGGAAAGATACCCGACCAAGACCTCATTGGCCGAGAGTGGTCACGTGAGGCACGAAGAAAACTGTCGACGCCCCTACCCAGAGTGTAAGTATGAGAAGCCGCCACGAAGAAGTGGGGAGGCAGTTCACGCCCCTCAGAAGCATGGTGAGAAAGTGGGAGAGAAAAAAGTTACCAAAAATGGAAAAGAGTGGAAAATCCTAACCAGAAATAAAAGAGGTGGATATGTATTTAGAATTATCGAAAACCCCGACGCCAACAGACCCACCCCCGGTTTTGGTCGGCGTCAATAAAACGAAGCCCCGCCAGACAGAAATCAGTTCGTTCGACCCAGGCGGGCAGAAGAGACGGCGGCCCGTTCAGTCGGACCCAGGCGGGCAGAGAAGAGTTCGTTCGACCCTGGCGGGCAGAGTTAGTTCGTTTGGCCCTGAGTGCCGAGTTCAGTCGGACCCAGGCGGGCAGAGAAGAGTTCGTTCGACCCTGGCGGGCAGAAGACAGTTAATTCAGTCCCGGGCAGCAGAGATGAGTGCCCAGTGTTGAAGCTGCCTCAAGATAGCTGACCAAGATTCACGCAAATTTTGGACTCTTCTTCAACCAAGAACAATTAGTTTGAAGAGCGACTTAGAACCAGACCACAGAAATAAGTTTTTCGACTTTCGTCCAAAGACACACCGAAACACAAATTTCTTAGAGCGCAGACAACTTGAAGCGTTAAAACTTGCCTAGCGAAAGCGACGTGCCACAATCCACAGAACGGGTCGGGAGGTAGATGCAGTCCTATGTATCGAACAATTAGACATAAAAAGTTTGTTACCTTTTTCTTTGATACTTTGAACTTTTTGAGTTTTCATTTTCTTTCTTTTATGCATATTTGTGTGTTATCACCCCTGTTGAACTCAATTTGCATTACGGCCCCAAACCTGTTTGATCTCGTCTGTCTAAGATCAATTCACAACGTGGGTAGGCAGACTGGAGATCAGTGCAGTTACCTTGGTAACCAGGCGTTGGAAGCAGGTTGGGAACGGCGAGGCTGATATCAAATCTAACCTGATTCCTACCCGAATCACCAAAGGGTTAGAACATCACGTTTGGAGCAGCGACACCCGGACGGAGCAGCGAGGAGCGAACAGCTGGCGCTGCGGCGAAGACGTCACAATTGGTGCTGTTTAGGGACGTCACACTTAATTCTTGGTCTTTTATTGTTTTCTCTCTTAAATAGTGTTTCTTCTTAGATTCTTTAATTGACACGCAAATGGTTACTGGGAATGAAAGTGTTATGGTAATTTACCCACTCACGCATGCATTCTCCAGCTATAAATAGGAGCAGGAATTGCCTTTTGTAGAGGAAAGTTTCCAGCAGTCAGCTCTGTCAGTCGGACCGAACATTCTTGCTGTAACACTCGTTTGTATATGTTTGTATAACTGTTTCTGTTAATATATTTGTTTAACTCAATTCCTCTCGTGACTCTTTCTTTCTGGTCCTATCAAGGCTACAACAGAAAGAGAATATGAAGACTTTAAAAAGGATTAAAAATTCGATACTAAACAGGTAACAAGGGCAAAAAATCTCTACTCCTGGTCAAAAGGCTGGGGAAGGGTGTGAACCGGGCGATAGATGAACCTATCTAATTCTATTGAGAAAAGAAAAAGAAATAAAAAAGAGAAGAAAATAGAGTTTAGACGGAGACGTTAGAAATATAGAGTTGAAGTAGACTTTAGAAGGAACTTGAACCCCAATCCTAAACAAGATTTAAACCTCGATTCCTGTGTTCAAAAGTCGGGGTTGGTTTCTATCCGACTTCTCTGATAAACGGGCGGAAGCAATTTTATATAATAAATCAGACATTTTATTTTCATTCTTGTTATATGTCTTGTTGATATTGGTCCATCTTCGAAGAGTTACCAAGAAACTGTGAGCGATAATTCACTTGAAACCATTGAAATGCAAGATTTTGAAGTATTTTTGTTTTCTTTTTTTTTTCAAATTTCTGATAGTATGAATAATTTACATGAATATCTTTGCAGGTTTCTGTGATAAGAATATCTATAATTAAACATTTCAATAAAAATGTATTTTTTATTATTTAAAAAACAGTGTAACATCGATGTCGAATGAAAAGAGAAGTGAATTCTTTCAGACATGGTGGATCAGCGGTTTTCTCACAATTCAGCTCATGGCTCACATGTATCTTCTCAACCTATCCCTTATCCCTTCCAATATTTGGTGCATTGCTGGTCCATTTTCTTCGTTGTATCTTGTCCCTTCAGGATATTATCGATCATGGCACTCCGCATTTCCTGAATTTTGCAACATTTAGGTTTTGTCTTTTTTTTAATCTCTCCTAAACTTTGCATTGCCTCCATTTGCCCAAAATTATTGGATAGGTAATGCGGTGTTTTCTTTTGTTCCTCTTGCCTTCAATATGTCTTTCCAATTGACTATTTTTAATCTTTTTATATGTTTATATTTGATTTGTAACCTGTAGTCAATATTACTTTTATTTTCTTGATTACACAGCGGCCCTTTTATAAATGCCGTTCGGTTTTAGTTGCCCCCACCCCATCTCTCCCCCACCCCTTTTTCTTTTCTTTTCCTCTCCCTCTCTCATCTTCTGATCTTTAAGATTAGATCGTCTATTGTGTGTGTATGTCACCACAAAATGTATCTTTTCCGGTGTATCTTTAACATATTTTAGACATCCGAAAACATTCATATTTCTCTCACTTAAACCGTCTTTGACTCCCCTCTTTAAAACATCTCTCTGTTAAATTTTAATCCTCCCCTTCATCTTTTACGATTCCAATGGAATAAATTATGACCAATGAATACAGTGTAACCCGGATATAAGAGACCCGGATATAAGAGAAACCCGGATAGAAGAGAGATTTTCTCTGGTCCCAAATTAGAGCCTGTGTTAATGTATATAAAATAAACCAAACCCGGATATAAGAGAAACCCGGATATAAGAGACTTCTACTCCGGTCCCGACAACTCTCTTATATCCAGCTTACACTGTATTAGTGTTTAAGGCTTTTTATTATATATATATATATATATATATATATATATATAGATATAGATATATATTAATTTATTTATTTTAGAATATTACACCGAAAACATGTCACAATCGCTACGCAATTGCAGTCGTGTAACGATGCGTAACAATGCATCTCATCAGGCGATTATAAATTACTGGAGATTTATTTAGAATTAAAAGCAAAATACCTCTTTTTACGAAAACAAAGATAGCGTGTTATTAGGTTTTTGAGCGTTACTCAGATCATCCAATCAAAAATGACCTACGTTAAATGTAATCTAGGCGAAGAAGCCAAAATAAAATTATTTTTTTATAAATGGGTCATTAACGCTTTGACCACTGCATTACTGAACAAGTTTAATCCTTCTGCCTGAGCTCCTGAGTCAAAATTCGCAAAAAATCTGTATGTAATGTT
>CAHIKZ030000960.1:1092500-1123719 GCA_903632075.3 Acanthosepion pharaonis | reverse complement strand
CTATTAATCAATTAATTAATTCATTCATTTATTCTATCTATCTATCTATCTATCTATCTATCTATCTATCTATCTATCTCAGTCTATTTGTATCTATCTCAGTCTATTACTTCATTCATTCTATCTATCTATCTACGAAAACATGTATTCGCTTTCTGTATGTATTTAATATTTCTGCTTTTTTATTCATTTCAGGTTGCCACAGCTAACTCTTATGGTGTTCTGGATATAAAAGTACCCATCGCAAATTGGTATGCGAATTGCGATCGTCTGGGGGCCTGTTCCGAATGTACCTTACTCCGGAACCTTTATCAGCGTTTTATGGTATGGCCTCCCGGAATTGCAACCAGTGCCAAACCGACAATTGTTGGAATTTTCAATATCCACTCAAAAGGCCAGAATACTTTCCAATGCGGAAAACTAGACATCCATGGCGATTTTACCAACATGCTTGCTTTCTTCTACGCCATCGAAAAGATGAGAAAAATGTCAGTTGTTAGTGTGGTATTGGACATTTGCGGCCATTCGCTTCAAGTTGATCAAGACGTGTACAGCATCTTGAGTTCAGGTTCTTTGTGTTATGATGACCTTTTCAAAAAGCAAGTGACCGCAAAAGCTGGTAATATCTACACGTTTCTGACGATGCATGACGAAAATACAATCGCTGCCAATCGAGTTTTACGGTCCCAAAACATAGCTTACCTCAGTCCGGACGCGATGAGCCCGCGCTTACAAACCGACGATACTTTTGAGAATCTTTATCGGTCTACTGGCACCCAGTTGAAAAGGGTCGAAACTCTGATCAAACTTTTAAAAGCCAAGGACGTTAAAAATACAGTGGTGTTCTTCTCGCCAAATGCTGGCTATTTAGTCCAGTTGAACGCGTTCTTGAAAAGTATGGAACGTGAAAATATATGTGTCGAAAAAGCAGTTTCAGTAGGAGATTCTTTGCTCCTTTCAAATACGATACAAACAATGTCCGCGACGAAGGGTCATAAGGTTATTGTACTACTGACTAACCAGTCCGATGCAGAGACAGTCCTATATTCAATGGAAGCGGCTTCTCCCTCACCCAAAACTAAGGATTATATAATTCTAGGCGCTGAAGACTGGATGCTTGCAATGGCCGACAAGTTCTCCTCCTTGGCACTGGTGGTTATCACGGCTACACCCAGATTGGCAGTTGTCAATGAATTTTCAGATTTTGTAAAGAGACTGAAATATAACAACCAAATGGGCATACCAAAGGGATGGTTTGATGAATTTTATGAAACAATCCATAAATGTCGTCTGCCAAGTTACAATCTACCGCCAAATAGTAAGGTTAGTATTATATGTATTAAGTTTCACCATACGAATGTGCCCGAATCTGGGATATTAAATATCCGATCAGAGTCGAGCGCTTTCGTAGAACACAGGATATAGCACAGGAACATTAGTTATTGTTACTTAAAGTGGTTTATTTATAATAAAGAACAACCTTGGTTCTCGACTATAATTTGTTTTGAAAGTCTGTTCTAAAACCTAATTGTTCAAGAACCGAATCATTTTTTCCATTACATAAAAGGCGTTATTACGATAAAATTGGAAAAGAAAAGTACAGCACACACACGAATGTATACAACATGGCGGTCGACTCAGAAATGATTTCGTTCGGCTTAATTCGGTTCGACTCGGTTCACCTCGGTTCGGTTCGGGTCGGAAAGGTTCGGCAATGTTCGAGAAGCGAAATTTTGTTCGATAACCGAGGCATTTTCATCTCGAATTTTCTGTTCGAAAACCGATTTCTTCGACATGTGAAACGTTCGGGAACCGCCGAGGTTTCTCTGTATTTGTTTGAATTTATGAAATGAATTTCATTATTTTACAACTTATTTTACATAATATCCCTATAAATAAAATATGAACTATTGAGATGATTCTTATCAAGACTCCGTATTATTTAGTCCAGTATATTTAAATACATAAATGTTGTCTGAACTTTTGAGATAAATTTTTGTCAATATTATTAGTCCAGTACCAGTAAAACTGCTTTGCGAATTTCTTTTGATGATGAAGTCATTTCATTATGCCACACATTATTCGACTCAGTGTCCTCACAATTGCAGTCCGAAGTTTTGGCATTAAATCTTTTCAATATTTCGAATCTGAAGCTTTGAGATAAGTCTTTTCAATATTATTGGTCCAGTATCAATATAACTGATTGACGAATTTCTGAGATGAGGAAGTCATTTCATTATGCCACACCTTATTCGACCCAGTGTCCTCACAACTGAAGTCTAAAGTTTTGGCATTAAATCTTTTCAATATTTCGATTCAGAACCTTTAAGATCAAGTCTTTTCAATATTATGAGTCCAGTACCAATATAAGTGGTTTTCGAATTTCTGCGATGAATTCATTTCATTATTCCACATATCTTTTCAATATTTCGAACCTGAACTTTATTTTACAAAACCAATAGTCCAGTATAGTTGATGTTTCAATTTTTCAACACTTTTATTAAAATAAAACTTATTCAAATTATGTTATTATTTTAATAAGTGCTTCAAGAATTTGAAGAATTTTTGTTAGTTAACACAGGATCGTATAGATTTGCTATTGACAAATATTTGATAATTTTCACTGCCTCACATTTCGTGTTTATTAATATGTCCACGGAATGCACGTTGATTGGACCAGTAGCAAGTTTTTCCACGAGCTAAGGTGGTAATTCAAGTAAGTTTTGATGACTGCACTATTCAATATATTTCTTTTGCTGGTAATTGTTTTCTTTGAGCGCCGATTGATTGAACGAGTGGCAAGTTTGTCGACGAGTTAAGGTGGTGGTTCAGATGAGTCTTGAAAACTTTATTATTTAGTAAATTTCTTCTGTTGATAATTGTTTTCTTTGATCGCACATTGATTGGACAAGTGACAAGTTTATCGACGAGCTAAAGTGGTGCTTCAAGTGAATCTTAAAAACCTTACTATTCAGTCAAATTCTTCTATTGATAATTATTTTCTTTGACTGCACATTGATTGAACAAGTGATAAGTTTGTCCTTCGAGCTAAGGTTGCGGTACAAGTGAGTCTTAACGAGCTCACTAGTCAGTCAATTTCTTCTATTGATAATTGTTTTTTTATCGCATATTGATTAGGCAAGTGGCAAGTTTGTCGACGAGCTAAAATGGTGGTTTCAGTGGGTTTTGACGTCCTCATTATTCTGTAAATATCTTTTGTTTATAATTATTTTCTTTTATTGTACATAATTTGGATAAATGTCAAGTTTGTCGACGAGCTAAAGTGGTGGTTTCGGCGGGTTTTGACGTCGTCACTATTCTGTAAATATCCCCTGTTTATAATTATTTTGTTTTTACAGTACATAGATTGGACAAATAACAAGTTTGTCGACGAGCTAAAGTAGTGGCTCGAATGAGTCGTGATGCCCGTACTATTCATTAAAGTTATTCTGCTAATATTTTTTTCTTTGCACGTCAAATTTTTGAATACCTTTATTAATATAATAATTATTCTTATTATTGACAGATTTGTACACAAAATGAAACCATTTCCGATGATATGTTAAATCTGACAAGTCCGATCGTTCTGAAGACGGTATTAGGCACCGTTGCCCTGACAGATGCCATCGAAAGAATGACGACACAATGCAAGTCGTCGCAGAGTCTTGAGTGCCAACTTGAAAAGCCAGAGGGACGTGAAAAATTCAAAACGATTCTCAACAGTACCAGTTTTTATATCAACAAGAAAGTGATGACAAATCCAAATCTTGATTATTTTTACTTCACTGACCGAATTTGGGAGCCGAAGTATGTCTTGCAGGAATTGCGAAAATCCGATAAATCCTACAAGTTTCATGATGTAAGTAGCCTGGTTAAATTTTCACAAACAAAAAAAAAAAAAAAAAAAAAAAAAAGCAAGACCCCATTAAAGGGGTTTTAATTTTGATATGTACAATTATTGTGCTTTGAATTTCTTTTGAAAATCATTTAACTTATGAACTTTAAAAATTTTCGCTGCACGCCTACAATCATCAGACCATTGTGCCACAAACCGGTTGAAATCACTGGGTTAGACAGTAAGTGTGTATGTGGATGAGAGAGAGAGAGAGAGATAGAAAGAGAGAGATAGAAAGAGAGAGAGGGAGTGAGAGAGAAAGAGAGAAAGCAAAAGAGTGTACGAGAGAGAAAGAGAGAGAGAGAGTGAGAGAGAAAGTAAGAGATATAGAAAGAGAGGTAAAGGAAGAGTGAGGGAGAGAGAGAAAGAGTGTAAGAGAGAGAAAGAGAGAGTGAAAAGGGAGACTAAGAGAGAAAGAGAAAGTGAGAGAGATATAAAGAGAGAGAAAGAGAGAGAAAGTGGAAGAGAAAGAGAGAATGAGAGAGAAAGATAGAAAGAGTGAAGGAGAGAGAAAGAGAACGATAGAGATAGAGTGAGTAATATAGAGAAAGAAATAGTGAAATATAGAAAGAGAGAGATTTCGAGAGAAAGATAGAAAGATAGAAATAGTGAAATATATAGAGAATGAGAGAGAAAGAGAGAGAGAGAGAGAGAGAGAGAGAGAGAGAGAGAGAATGAGTGACAGAGTGGGGGGAAGGTAATTATGATCATTATTTGCGGAAAACAGCTTTTACCTGTGTTATCTCTATTTGAATTATTTCCATGATGACTGTTATCCCCATATTTGTTGTTATTATCATAACGTTTCGGCCATTCTGCTCTCCGGATAAAACGTTTGTCGATTCTGGTAACCTTTGGGAAGTTTCAAACTGAACCCTTTATTAAATCTTTGGGTGGGTAGATTCTTCTTATTCTGTTAATCATGTCTAGAGACATCTCGACTAGCTCTTATTTAATACTGCAAAGCAATTGCATCCCCGTTTTCCACAGAGTCCAAGTACAGACTGCCCGGATCGGAGATTGAACCCACAATTTCTCGTCACCAAATTCCACTAAGCTATTGCCCCTGAACGCTACACGGACCGACAAACATTGAAGACTGGATGGCACAATAGCCGAAACGTTGTTATAGTAACAGCAAAGATGAGCACAATGTAAATAATGACAATTTCTCATTCCATCAATTTAAACAGATATATCAAGTTAAAAAAATCTCTGGTAACTTTTGCACACAATTAATATTACTTGTATTATTACCTGTATCAAATCCATGTTCGAATTTTATATCTCTTTTTTTTTTCAGATAAAACTGAGCGAAAACTTAAAATCTATCGACAACAAAAATGTCGAAATCGTTGTCGCCTCTTGCGAGAATTGTCAATGCGCCAATGACGTTAAGATCTCAACATCGGCATTTTCGAACGGGAACGCCGGAACAGCTCAGAGTTCTGTCAGTTTCATATCGCTTGGCGAATTGACATCCCGTATTCGAAACTACTTTCATTACGAGAACAACAAGAGAATTTACGACTGGTCACTTTGGGCCATCATCGTTGCCGGCTTCACAACGGTCGGTATAATCGTCACGCTAATTTTGTTTTTCTATTTGCTAATAGCTTATCCAATCAGAGGCGGGACAACGCCCCTTGGTTTCATCTTTATTATTGGTATAATGGGGATTTATGGCGTGAATTTTGCATTCTTCGTCCCAGCTTCATTGGTTACTTGTGCAGCACGGAGGTAAGTGCTAAAGAATTGAATGAATAGATTAACTCTTATATACAATTCATCCGGGAAGCGAGTAAACGGAAGGGAGTTACACGGGCGGGAAGTGCTAGGAAAAAATTTGCATATATAAGCAAAATGTAGGAAAATCTTTATCAATTTGATCGGAAATTGCAATCGTCTGTTTTTCGGCTAGCTGATTGTTTACATCTGTCATTCTGGATTTGACTGGTTTGGTCGTTCTGGGTATGATGATAAACTACATCCGGCAGCAAGGCCTTTGATCGGGAGGTTTAGAGGAGTGTGGAATAACCTCTTAATTGCTGTTGTTCCCAGCCCCACTCTGACTTGGGGTGGTAGCACCTGTTAGGGGTCTCAGCTATGGGAAAATACTTAATCCCAAAACAAGGGTTAAAATACTATGAAAGCATGAAAATAGGTTTTTATAGTAAAAATATAAGCACTACATAATTGAAAAACAATATCACCAGCAATACATTTGACTCTACAAAAGTCCTCTTTACAAAAGTACGTCAATGAAACCTGATCTACAAACTGATTTCTTAAAAAGAATACATATTCTATTCATACGGACCTATCCGAAAATCATATCGGCATTAAATAACCCATTGAGATTGGCGTAAAATAAAATAAACCAAACAAAACGTGACTGGTTTTGTTTTATTTTTTTTTGTATTGTGAGAAATGAAATATTTTAGTGAAATATATATATATATATATATATATATATATATATATATATATATATATTTACAGTAGTGTTTACCTAGTACAAGGCCTGGGGGCCACTCGAGGTAGAGGGTTACGTTAAGAAGCAATTTGTGTTGATATGAGGGGAAGATAACAGTTAACTGTAGACTTGAACAGGTTAAGATTGTAGAAATATTGGTTGATATTTTTGTTTTGTTTACAGTAAGGTTCACCCTGTACAAGGCCCGGGAGCCACTCGAGGTAGTGGGCTTTGTTAAGAGGTAGTTTATATAGATAGGAGGGGGAGATAATGGTTGACTCTAGACTTGAATAGGTTAAGATAGTAAAAATATTGGTTGATAATCTTTTTTTTTACACTAATGTTCACCATGTACAAGGCCTAAGGGCCACTCGATGTAGAGGGTTACGTTAAGGGGTAGTTTATATGGACAGGAAGGGAAAGGTAATGGTTAACTCTCGACTTGAACAGTTTAAGATTGTAGAAATATTGGTTGATATTTTTTTTTGTTTACAGTAAGGTTCACCCTGTACAAGGCCTAGGAGCCACTCGAGGTAGAGGGTTGAATTAAGAGGCAGTTTATATGGATAGGAGGGGAAGGTAACGCTTAATATTTTTTACAATGATGTTCGCTCTAAACAAGATTCGAACAACACTATAGGAATATACCCAGGACGCGGATATAATTTATCGTCATACCCGGGACAGGACGCTATCCAATGAGATTTTATTGGATAATATTGGGCAATATTTAAAAAAAATTACATTGTGATGTCTGTAGTAAAGAGTCGTATTGGACCCAAGATTGTAATTTATTCCATGTTTTTAGCATCAGAAACACGGTGTGGTAATATATTTAATGATGTAATTTATTCCATGATTTTAGTCTCGGAAACATGGGGTTGGTAATATACTCAAGTCGTATTATGTACAAGAAACATCGGTAGGATGATACATTCATCATTACTGTTGGTCCCCCCCCCAAGCTTTTGGTTCACCACTGCTGTGGCCTGGTATTGAACTCACAACTAGTCTAGTCACTGCATCTAACCAACGTCTTCATCCACTGGGCCATGTGTTCTCATGGAGAGTTGAGTTAAAGGGAAATAACTGAGAAACCCGGAAGAGGCATGGCACGTGGATCTAGAACAATCTACTCCGGTGGACGAAATAAAGGGTTCGTATCGTTATGCTTATCACCTGAAGAAGGCCGGGGCGTACAATGAACGAAACGTTGTGAATATGGCTATGAAGATGAGGATAACAGTCCGAGTTATGTAAATAATGCAAACTTGGTTTCTTTTTTTAAGAAAAATTCCAAAGTCACAGACTCGGTTGGGGGGGTGTAGTGTGTTTTACCCTGGGTACCCTAACATTTATTCAATCCTTGTAAATCGTTCGATGTTTCGACCCAGTCCTTCAAAATGTGCAAGAAGATTATTCGGTACTGATAAACCTTCTGCTTATCCCTTAATGGTAAATTTCCTTTTTTGGCTTCCCTTCTTCTTCTTCTTCTTCTTCTTCTTCTTCTTCTTCTTCTTCTTCTTCTTCTTCTTCTCTTCATGCCCCCTCTTTATTTCTTCTGTTAACAGGTTCTGCATGGGCGTAGTCTATGCCATCTGTTTTGCCTGTTTGTTGGTGAAGGCCGTGGACAATTGGCGAACGGGTGATTCAAATTACGACAAGAAAAGGTACAAGAGACTGTCAAGCAGCTTATGTCTTGTCCTCATTGCAGTCGCCATCATCTTGATGCAGGTAAGGAAAGGAGTCAATATATTGAATGCCAATCGGTCTTTTGATATGTACTTATGTTCCACGAGAAACAAAAAAAGTACCAGGGTAGGTACTATAAAAAAAAACTATAATACTTATCAACTCGCCATTTAATCTCCTTCAGAGTAGTCCCCCTTTTAAAGCAGCAAACTTTATCCAGCGATGTTTCCATTGATGGAAACATTTCTAGAACTGCCTTCTTGGGGATAGTTATGCAGCTGCCTCGTTATAACTCAATGTATACACGCAACAGAGTTCAAGGCCAATTTGTGTCAAGCGGCTTCATAGCAAGACCCGCCGATACCCGTAAGCATATTACACCACCCGCACATCCAAGCCTACAGCACTTGGTATTCCTAAGCGGTCACCCATCTAGGCACTGACCAGGATCGACGTTGCTTAACATCGGTGATCGTACGAGAACCGGTGTTTCAACGTGATATGGCCGTAAGCACATTACATCACCCTCACATCCAAGCTTACAGCATCTGGCATTTCCAAGCGGTCACCCATCTAGGTACTGACCAGGCTCGATGTTGCTTAACTTCGGTGATCGTAGGAGAATCAGTATTTCAACGTGATATGGCCGTAAGCACATTACATCATCCGCACATCCAAGCTTAAAACACCTGGTATTCCCAAGCGGTCACCCATCTAGATACTGACCAGGCTCGATATTGCTTAACTTCAGTGATCGTACGAGAACCGGTGTTTCAGCGTGATATGGCCGTAAGCACATTACACCACCCTCACATTCAACCTTACAGAACCTGGTATTCCCAAGTGGTCACACATCTACTTACTGACCAGGCCTAATTGCTATCTATATATCTTAAAAAGTAAACTGAAAACCTTATTCCTTATTCTTACCAATTCCTTGTCATTCTCTGTTTGCATGATGTGTTCTTTCTTTTTCTTTCCCAGGTAATAATTCCGGTTTATTAGTTAGAGCTTCATCTGCTTTCTCCCCCTTTTTCTCTTCTTACTTCTTCCAGTGGGATTAGCTCTTCATTTGTAAGTTCGCTGGGGGTCTAAAAAAACTCCTCGACAAACTTACAAGCTGCTTCCTCAGGTGCACTTTCAGACATTATGAATTTGGAATCTATTCTTGAATCTTCCGAACCAGTCAGTACTTGCAACAATTTCTTGACTGTAGACTTTTCTGGTGGGCTCCTTCCAAGTTTGAAACCTTTGCATGCAACAATTTCGTTGCTGCGTCATAACAATTGTTCCCATAGGTGCAGAACTGTTCCCAGCTCGCAGTCCTTTAAACTCATCGAGTAGAGTGTGATAACTTCAGATAACATAAAATTTCAGCTCATCCGGAGTTTCATTGCTTGATTTTCCTTCACAAACAATATCTTTACTGAGTAATATGAACATTGTGCAAATTAATTGAAACAAAACGAATAATTCCGTTATTATTTACTTTCCTTTCATATTTTTCCAATGAAATATGACCCCGTGCACATGTTAGTACTTTGTATGTTCATTCTACGAAGTCGTCCCTTGCAGATTGATTCTCGATTAGATTTAAACCAGGAGAGTTTCTGAACCAGTCTAGTACTTTGATATGCTTACTGGTACGGCTTGCCTGTGTGTTCGTGCAGCATTACAATTTTCGTATGCTTCTAATCGACAGTCGGGACAATAGTGTCAGGGCGTGACACAATATTTTTCAAAGCAAAACAAATATCATCATACACCCCGAAAATAGTTTGATACTACTGCAAATGAACTAATCTGAGTAAAAAAATAGACAGCGATTACACCCTGTCACCCCAGGCTCGATATTAACCCTAACCCTGCCAAATGATATGGTGAAAGAAAGGAAACTAAAGCGGTTGTTTCAATTAATTTGCACAAGGATGTACATTAATTTCATGATGTGTTCTTTTTTTTTCTTTTCCAGGTCATAATTCCTGTCGAGTGGTTATTATTAGTTAAACCTTCGTCTGTCAACCTGTTATCGGTAAATCCAGGCGCAAACTCAGTCTTATATCAAGAGCATGATTTTTCCTGGTGCACTCCGGTCGGCTCATATGACTCCGGTCTGGCTCTCTCTTTCATTTTCATCATCATTCTCGATTTGGTCACAATCCTCTTCGGGGCTTTGGCCTGGGACAGCGAGAAGAATTCTTTCGAATCTCGATGGATTGTCATTGCCTGCCTGTGCACCAGTGGCTGCTTTCTCGTCTGGATGGTTGTATCGACGTTGGCCAACCCGGTGTTTCGTGATCCAGCCGTCGCCATCGGCAACTTTGTAAATGCTACAGCCCTGCTGATAGTCATCCCGTTCAGGAAAGTCATTCTGTTAGTGATGGCCAAGAGAAATGAGAAAATGTACCCAAATGACATGTCACACATAGGTAGGTTGATACATTCAGTCGGACAGGACGGTAGGAATAAAATGGCCGACTGGATTTAAAAAATAAATTATTTTTAAAATATTACTTTATACGAGGTCTGATAAAAAAAAAAAAAGTATCAGGACTGGTATTATAAAAGGAAAACTACAACACATATCGATTCGGCATTTAATCTCCTTCGAAATAGTCCCCTAATTAAGACACTCACTTTATCCGGTTTCTTATATACAGGGTGCGATGGATAAATTGTCGTCTAAATTACGCAAAAATGAAACTAACACTGACATTTAATTTTAATAGATATATTTACCAAAGGAGACCTGTTGCTAGACATAGGGTCTTCCAGCAGCCACCCTCTTGAAACAGGGTAGCAAGCCATTTGACAGAGGGCTCCGTGTTGAGCCTGAGACCCCGTACGGTCGACTGAACCATATGATGTTTCTTTTCCTGTTGGGTTTTTAACAGATATAATTACCAAAATTACACAAAAATATCTTGAAATACTAAAGAGTAAGTTTATTCCATAAAATCGCCATTAGCTTTAACCACGTCCTCCAGGCGACTTCGGAATCTCCTGCAGCTCTTCTGGACGGTCTCCTTGTTTAAGCTAGTGAATGATTCCATAATTCTTGCCTTCAGTTCATCTTTGGTATTACAAGGAGTTTTGTTAGTCTCTCGCTCAATTTCGCCCGACACATAATAATCAAGGGGGTTGCAGTCTGGGGAGTTAGCTGGCCAAATGTTTGGTGTGATATGGTCGCAGAAATTGTCTGACAGCCATGACTGGGTTCTCCTACGTGGCATGGTGCAGAGTCCTGTTGCCAGACTCGGGGTCTTCCATCAGTCACCCTCTTGATACGTGGCAGCATTATCCCCTCCAGCACTTGATGTACGCCTCCGTGTTGAGTCAGAGTTTGCCTGTGGGAAGATGAATGGAGGCATTTTGTCGCCATCAGTAGTGATTACTCCAAGCATCTTCGTAATCACCATTAGACTCATCCAACTCTTTCTGAATCCCCTGACTGTTCTCAGATTGATACCCAAACACTTATTCGTATTGAAGCTTCCGGTGCGAATGCCAAGAAGTACAGCATACCGTTTCCATATTTCTGGCAGAGTGAATTGCGCCATGGCGCGCTTTATCTTACAGACGGTGCCCAACTGACCCTACTATACTGTGCAGTCGACAAAATCAAAAACAAACAATGAGCATGCTCGAAATTAAAAATATAGGATGGCGACAATTTACTCATCGCACCTTGTGTTGATGGAAGCATTCCTGGAACCATTTTTTGTTGGGGGTGAGGAGAGATATCGAGAAAGCAGCCTCGTCGCATTCTTTTGAATTTCCTTGATATCTTGAAATATTGTTCCTTTCAATCAGGATTTGATTTTTGAAGAGGAAAAATTCGCAAAAGGCGACATCTGGGGAATATGGTAGTTGTTGAACTTGGGGAATGTTGTCTATGGCCAAAAACTGCTGCACAATCTATGTTCACAAATGGGGCCTCTGTGTTGATATCAGACGACCACACGCTACACACTTTCCTTCCAAGCACTGATATAAACACCGGAAGTGAACGAGAACGCTATAATAGTGTGCATATGCGACAGAATCCAGGGTCAATCAGTGCGAAGCAGCTTCACTCTGCGTACTTTAGCCCGTTACCATAGCAACAGCTCCGCTAATTTTTGATAGGATCTCGTGCTTTTTTTGTAATGAAATGCTTGATTCTAGAAGCTTCGAGGCCTAAATTGGAAAGGAATTCTCTGAATATTTAATAAAAGTGGTGGCTGGAATGAGGCTGTCTCGAGTGGATGTTTCGACCTGGACCGTCTATTGGGAACTCAAATGTCATTCTTCGAAGGGATGACAGCAACCGATGTTGAACGCACAGAGAAATCTATAAATGCAGTAGTTGAGTGCAGAGCGTAAAAATATTAAACAAGCTGTTATATACATTTCTTAAATGATGAGATCGAGCCTCGTTGGGTACCCCATATTGTGTAAGAAATATTGTAAGGCTGAAAAATAACCCCACGCAAACACACACACATACACGTAGGTACTAAATATATCATAAACATACATATTATATATATATATATATATATATATATATATATATATATATATATATAAAAAAAGTGAATATTGAAGTCAACACTCAGGGCGACAGGCTGTTTCATGCTGGACGCAATCGTCAGGCCGACTGATTACGATTACGTCGAGCATGAAACAGCTTGTCGCCTCTGAGTGTTGACTATATATATATATATATATATATATATATATATATATATATATATATATATATATACCTGCCTGACGATTGCGTCGAGCATGAAACAGCTTGTCGCCTCTAAGTGTTGACTTCAATATTCACTTTAATATTTATATTTACATACGCTCTATCCCTGTTATTGTGCACTTTATCCCATAAATATAGCACGCCTTAAAGCTATATTTCTTCATATATATATATATATATATATATATATATATATATATATATATATATATATAAAAAAACATTATGTCTGCTTATCTTTAACATAATCCGTTCTTATTCACGGATATTTTTCCGTGTATTACGATCAGATGATGCAAGAAATGCACTAACAGTAAAAATCACTTTTATTTCCCAATACTTTCCATCTCTTTCTGAGGTCATCATCAGGGGTGCATCTAGTAAGGCAAAAACTACATGTAGCTATCCATTACTGATTTTTTTCTTTTTGCATTTAAATGCAACGGCTGGCAGTTATGCTTTAGGTTTCATTAGAACGTGGAAAATTATCCATTATGGATTTTTTTCTTTTATGTTGGAAAGTCATGGTCAAGCGCGCATTAAAGCGGGAAAAAACTGTTCTTTTTATAGGCATTTTACAACATTATTACAATTTGCTGCCTAAATACACAAACACACGTATATATATATATATATATATATATATATATATATATATATATACATACAAACAAACACACACACACACACACATATATATATATATATATATATATATATATATATATAGTTGCACTGATGTATTTGTGACCCGGCAGTGTCTGACGATCACAGAGAACGTGAAACCCAGGGTCACAAACTCACATCAATCCAACTAAATATGTTAGCTCTATCACTGATATTGAGCGCTTTCCGATAAGTACCATGAATATATAATATATAATTAATAATATATATATATATATATATATAAATTGCACACACACACACACACACACATATATATATATTTATATAAATAAACATTTTTCATATATATGTATGCATATATATATATGTATATATATTTATATACGTACAAATTTTGCACACACACACACACACGTACATATATATATATAGCCCTTATTATAAAGCATTTTAATATTATAGTAGAAATGGTCCTCGAAAATGAGTAACATTTGAGGCAAAGACGTTCGGAACAAACAAGTATTTGGGCAATTATAAAAGCAATTTGCGACATACATTTGTATTGATACCAGAAGAACTTAAAAACTAAACCAAGATATCTTGATTTGGGCAATATTTTCATTATTGTATCATAAGAATTTTCGCTAACGTAAAAAAGAAAAGCGAAATAAATCTTTAGAACTAAATTCCTTATTTACCATATTCAAGCATGACATATAATTGCTTCTTTATAGATGACATCTACCATAAGCCAGCGAGTTACATGGAGCCAGTATATTTCGAGAAAAATAATTGGAACAATTCAGGTTAGTTAAAAATGCATTTTGTTATACTTCACATATCAAAGTACTTGAGTTTTTCTGTAAATAAAATCTATAGTTGAAAAGATTGTCAACGCTTCGTATATTGTATCCATTTGACAAAGTTTCTTATATTCAAAATCATTATCACACATTTCTGAATTTAAATCCTTGTCAGAGTTTCCTTTATACAAAATCCTTGTCAAAATTTTCCCATATTCAAAATCCTTGTCAAAGTTTCCTATATTCAAAATCCTTGTCAAATTTTCTATATTCAAAATCCTTGTCAAAGTTTCCTATATACAAAATCCTTGTCAAATTTCCTATATTCAAAATCCTTGTCAAAGTTTCCTATATACAAAATCCTTGTCAAAGTTTCTTATATACAAAATCCTTGTCAAAGTTTCCCATATTCAAAATCCTTGTCAATTTCCTATATACGAAATCCTTGTCAAAGCTTCCTATATTCAAAAAACTTATCAAAGCTTTGTATATTCTAAATTCTTGTCAAAGATCCATATAGTCATAATCCTTCGTCCTTGTGTATTACGAAAATAATTGGCAAAGGCTTCTAATGTCTGAATGTTTGTCAAAGCTTCATAGAGTCTGTATCCCTGTCAAAGGTTCCTAATGTTAATGTTCCACAACTTCAGCAATTTAAGCGGAGTGTTAGAATGACAGTTTCGTCATTTTACTAATAAATGTTAAATGTAACATTAATTTCTATGCTAATAGTTTTATTCATTCGCATTCCTCACCTCTGGAACTCACTTCCGGCTTCTTATTTTTATGTCATCTTTGATCTTCAAAGAAGTAAATGCAACGTACGTCGTCATATTCTCAATTAAAAAATCATGTTCTTTTTTGTTCTTTATCCTCAATTGCGTTCACTTCGTTTCTTTCACACTCAGTACCAACCGCTTTTCGTCTTAGTGGCTTTATCCCCATACAAAAAACACTGTACTTGAATCTTACTTATTATTGGTTAAATATATAATTTTATTATTTTTTTTAGGAATATGATGGCCGATTATCCATATCGCCTATGCTGCTCCAGATTTGAGATTACAGCATCACGAAGAATCTATTCCTGCTTATATTTGGAGACACCCACTCAGTTACAATATATATATATATATATATATATATATATATATATATATATATATATATATATATATTTCGATAAGTGAATGACAAAATAGAAAAAATTATTAGTGATGCGTTTCGTTCTGTGATACATCGAACATTAAAATTTAAAATTAAAGCTCTTCTTCTGCCCACTTTTATATAGCAGATTGTTTATAAATGAAAACGTTATTAGTCTGAAGATGTCCTTGCTCAGAACGAAACGCGTCACAAAGATTTTTTCTATTTTGTTATTCACTTACCCTCAATTAAACTGATATATATATATATATATATATATATATATATATATATGATAAAATACTTATTTAACATACATCCCTGTGATGCACATAAACATACGCTGGGACGCACAAAAGGTACACGCATATGCATACACCCATTTTTATACATGCATACATACATATATAAGTGTGTATTTGGGCAGCAACCCCACTTTTATACAAGGTACATTAAATACAATTGAGAAAGTATTGCGGTTAAGTTTTTATTTAATTTTGGGGGGGAAACCTCTGTTCTTACTGTTTATATTTAAATAGTCTATGTTCCTGATATTGCGCGCATTTTTCCATATATCTCGCATGCTATAAAAACTATATGTCTAATTAAATAAATTACAAACATTATGTTTGCTTACTTTTAGTATAATCCGTTTATATTCACGGATATTTTTCTGTGTATTACAATCAAATGACGCAAGAAATGCACTGTAACAGTAAAAAACAATTTTATTTCTCAAGTATTTTCCATCTCTTCCTGAGATCACCATCAGGGGTGCAACTGGTAAAGCAAATCCATTGTACCTATCCATTACTGATTTTTTTTTTTTTGCTTTGGGAGAATGTATCTCCGACAATATATATATATTTATGACAGTTAGATTTAAGTTAGGAATATCCGAACAGTGACGTTCCATATCACGTGACGTCCGCGTCTCAAGAAGGACGCTACTTGCTAACAAACAGTAATTTTAATTTATTTGTAACAAACAGTTATTTCTGATGAAAAAATTGAGGACAATTTGAAATATCAAATATATATATAAATAAATACTTTCATAAAATAAAACATTATAATTTTTAATTTGAAACTTTTTCTATATATATATATATATATATATATATATATATATATATATATATATGTGTGTGTGTTGGATATACGACAACTACATTTACAAGACGTCTTACTCTACACATGTCTAACCATTCGTCCATTGCAAGTCAGCTACACCAGCATTCCTGTCCACATTCACAGTATAGAAAAATACTGATTGATAACACAACTATACTAACCAAGAAAATAACAAATTAAAACTACAGATCCTTGAAGCAATGTACATTAAAAAATTGAAGCCAGCACGGAAATCAGCTACGAATAATGTAATAATGTCCTAAAATGCCTATGAAAAGATCACTTTTCACGGTTTAATGCGCGCTTGACCATCACCTTCCAACATAAAAGAAAAAATTCCATAGTGGATCATTTTTTCATTTTCTAATGAATGATAAAGAATAAATGTCATCAGTTGCATTTAAAATAAGCAAACGTAACGTTTGTAATTTATTTAATCAGACCTGCCTAAAAGAGAATTTGCTGCCTAAATACACACACACACACACACACACACACACACACACACACACACACACACATATATATATATATATATATATATATATATATATAGACGGGAGAGTGAGAGTCCATTATTTGTATGTATGTATAACAATTTTTATGCGTCTTAAATGTTTGTTATTAATAAAAATTCATGACCAATAAAAGACTTTTTAAGAAATGTCTTGTATTCTATTTTTAATCGAAAGTTAAATTTAATCTGTTTGCTAAATTTGTAAACTTTCCGAAACGAAATGCATAGATTGGTTTGAGAATGTGTAAAAATGTGTTGAAGGGTTGTCGGCCTGACGAACTCCCCCAAATCTTACTAAATGAGCAAGCATCATTTTTTTTCTTTTTTTTTTTTACTGGTGTGGAAGCAAGCGAAAATTTAGGAATCATTTTTCGCTTGAGGATGAAACAGGGCTTGATACTTTAACTCAATTTAATTTTAATAATTATATTGAGGTTTTCTGCTCTCGTTTTTGAAACATGAGAACTCTTATGTAGCGAAGGAATCACATTTTTAAAAGATAATTAAAATTTAAACTCTATTTCCGTATGGAGCATTGTTTTTTAAAAATTAAAATACTAAAGAACTCCGGATTATTTACCTAACGTGTTCTTTCCTATTTTCCTACATATATGCATATATATATATATATATATATATATATATATATATATATATATATATATATTTTTGAATAAAAAAATATTAAAAATTAAAATCTTCAGACACACTAGGTTGTAGGAGGCATTTTGATTTATATATATATATATATATATATATATATATATATATATATATATATATATATATATATTAAAATGACTCCTTGATAATGAAATAACAAATCGGATCGCCAAAGCTCCAAGTGTATTTGGGAAGCTTTTGAACAATAAAAAAATATTAAAAAATTAAAATCTTCAGACACACTGGGTTATAGGGAGGCATTTTGATTCATATATATATATATATATATATATATATATATAAAAAAATCAAAATGCCTCCATTGATAATGAAATAACAAATCGGATCGCCAAAGCTCCAAGTGTATTTGGGAAGCTTCGATACCGCCTATGGAATGAGAGAGGTATCAAATTGGACGCCAAAATACGTGTTTGTAGAGCAGCCGTCCTTGACCGCACTGCTGTACGTCTCAGAATCGTGGATCCTATATAGGTCTCATATCAATCAGCTGGATGTCTTCCAGAAAAGTTGTCTCCGCTATGTGGCTATACTTTTCACGATAGGTTGTCCAATGCTGATCTTTTCGCAAAATGTAACATTGGTGGAACTGAGACTTTCTTGATGCAACCGCATCGATGAGTGACGACAGAATACCTAAGATCCTCATGTATAGTCAGAGTTGCAGTAGACAAAGAAGGGTCGGAAGGCCGTGGCCCAGGTATAAAGACAAGCTAAAGGGTAAGCTCTCAGCTGTTAATGTGCCCCATATTTCGAGTGTGTTACCCCGGAGAGAAATAACTGGAGATATTTATACCAGAGTTGTATTAGACATTTTGAAATTGGCCGGCCAAGAGACGAAAGACAACGGCGAAAAGCGTCAGCAAATATTCCTGTTGCTATGTCCCAAGATTCTCGCTGTTGCGCAATACGTGGGCTTGCATGCCGGGCCCTAGTGAGGCTGAAGTGTCACAAAGGACACAAACATAAAAACTGAATGAGATTGTTTGATCCTCATACGTCGAAATCGCCGGGGAATTCGTCATATATGAACATAATATATATATATATATATATATATATATATATATATATATATATGACACTGAAGCCAACACCCAGAGGTGGTGATATTCTGTTTCATAGTAAACGCAATCGTATATATATATATATATATATATATATATATATATATTTATATATATATATGTGTGTGTGTGTGTATGTGTGTGTGCGTGTGTAAAAATATATAGAAAATAGGAAAGAACTCGTTAGGTAAATAAAAAGTTCTTTAGTATTTTGTTATTATTTTTAAAAAATAGTGCTCGATACAAAAGTAGAGCATAAATATAATTATTTATTTAAAAATATGATTCCAACGCTACATAAGAGTTCTCATGTTTCAAAACAAGAGCCGAAAACTTCAATATAATTATTTGAATTAAATTGAATTAAAGTACTAAGCTCTGTTCCATCTTCAAGCGCAATTTTTACTGGAATCTATATCTATCTATCTATCTATCTATCTATCTATATATATATATATATATATATATATATATATATATACGTTTCGTTAAAGACGATGGACAAGGTACTACGATTAAGCTTTTTATTTAATTGTTCTTGTGTTTGCACAAGTGTTTTCTTTTTCTGTCCAAAAGTTCTGCATATCTGAGCGTTTTTTATTTTTATTTTTTATTTTTAACTGAATGTGTGATTTTTTATGTATGTGTCTGAATTTATAAGAACGTTTTATTTTCCAAACATGGTCAGCACATTGTGGACGTGGCCGTAGTTAATGTTATTGAGTATTGGTTTTTTATTATTAGGGCTTCTATTATTTTTGTATCTCTTTTTTTTTACACGTGTATGAGGTTATTATACTTGTATTTTCTGCTAGTATGCTTCTGATATGCCCCGGAAAGGGATATATTTGTTTGAAGTAGCACAGTGGTTTTGGACTACTGTAACCGAGTAGGACAATCGTAGTGGTAGGCAATAGACCTAGGCAATAGGCGAAGACAATAGGCATCGTCCCTGTACCTCCATATTAGTCTGTATTTATGGCTGACACCAGCCAATCATATTACTGTGAGGAGGAACCCAGGTGTATTCATATTCATTACATCAGCTTCGGATTGAGTTTAGTAGGTTGTCGTGCGTGTTTAACAGAATCCCAACTGAGCTATAGTCGGGTAGATGTAACAGGCATGTAGTAGTGTGACCAATGTAATTATCTATGAGTTTGGTTTGATGAGGAACACGGTTCCTTAAGAGGCATTTGAACTCGTAAATAATGTTTTTTCTTTGTAGTTTTGATTTTGCAGTTGGGTTGTTATTTTTAATGATAAGGTTAGCTGTTTTAAATTAGTAGGAGCACTAGGAATGATAAAAAAAAGATATGCTGATTAAGAATGCACCAAGGAAATCTATCTTTATCTGAAATATGAAGTACAGATATAGTACCGATTTTCCGGTGATTGACAATTTATGACTTCCTCCAATCCGGACAAAAAGTGCAAGGGTTTGAATTTTACCACTAATTCACAGGGCGGTCACAGGTTGTATGCCGAGAAATTTGCGTTTCTTCTCGACGAAGAGTGGGGTCCAGGTTAGGAGAATAAGTTGGGGCGGTTCCCCGGCAGTGTTTTGCGAAAATACTGCCTCATTTTCGCGACCTGGACACCTGCCAAGGATCTATTAACAATACAGGAGGAGTCAAAATTATCTTATTAGTATGAGAGGAATCATTTATTGAGAGTTTACTGAACAGTCTCCACTTGTCCACCAGCACGATTGATGCACAAAACCAAGCGATCAACAGTATAATTAAGTGCCTTGACACACATTTCACGGGGAATGTTTAATATTACACATTTTATTCTGTCCTTGAGTACTTCGATGTCTCTAATTTCTTTTGCTATACACACGATTCTTTATCATATCCCATAACCAGAAGTCACAGGGTGTAATTCGACCATATTTCTTTACAACTCCAACGGTGACTGCAAATGCTTACTTACAAATACTACAAGATTTTACCATTGATAAATATACCCCTACAAAACAGACGAGCAGGGTATTTCCAACAGGATTGTACATCGCCTTATTTTGCCCGTACTCTTCGCGCTTTTCTCGATTAAAGTTTCCCAAATCGTTTGAGGTCGCGGCGGACCGTTGGCAAGGCCACCGCACTCCCCTGATCTGACACCCTGGTGGACAGGTGGAGACTGTTCAGTAAACTCTGATTAATAAATGATTCCTCTCATACTAGTGTTAATATAATTTTGACTCACCCTGTTATTGAAATGTATCACAACTGTAGCTATCTAGCTGAGAATCTTAGAGGAATGGTCGCCGTTCTGGTACTATCGGTTAGTGGCGGCCAATTTCTTCCCCCAATAGGGGCTTAGTAACATATGGTCCTTTCTGGATTAGTCTGACGACGATGTTTACTCGTTCTCCTACGAGGACGAGATGTGACACAAGGTCTTTTTAAAGTGGGGACCCGAGCGCCTACACCCGGGCAAGGGACAAACATTGCCCACAGCCCCCGCAACCGTTGGTTGCGCTGGCCTCGATGCGAGCACCGATCTCTCCCTCTCTGGCGACAGACATGTGCTGGTTTAGCTAAGAACTCATAAATTGAATTGCCAGCAAGTGGAGGAGGGAAAGCCTTTTTTTATGACACAGACCGACTGCTCTCGCCACTTCATCCAGACACGAGGCTATAGTTTTGTGAGTTACGCCTTATTTACACAAGGCCTACCAACCGACGGCTGTTCCATGCGCCATGGCAACCCCCTCTTTTTTCCACACATATTTCATAATAGTTTAATATACCAGTCAATACTATGAGAATTGCCTAATTTGTTGGCCACAGGAATATTATTGCAATAGAATTTATTTGCAACACGCGTCAGCTTGTTGAAATCCTTACAGTATTTCGTATTGTTCAATTTATCGCTAACATTTTTGTCGAGATTTACAAACTCTACGTTTCGTTCAATTTCGCACACCAATCGATAAAATTTGAATTATCGGATTTGTTTGGAAAAAATACTTTGGCAAAAACCCTTCTTCGGGTTTAAAAATTTCTTTAAATTAATTTCATTTTATAGTACTTTATAGTAAAAAGTATTTTTTAAGGAAATTTCTCTTTCTTTTCCTTTTCTAACAGCAAAGAATAAGTTCTTAGGATTTCTTACTCTTGAGCAAGCAACATACAACTGGCCTGCGTAAATATTTCTTTTAGGAGCCAAATTCCAGCCTTTTGAAGTGTTTGGCCTTGTGATTTTCGCAAACGTGAGTCAGTGAGTCAGTCGTTCACTTTTGAACCGACTGCTCGGTTTGAATTCTCTTCCTACGGGCGGAGGAACCCGAAGGAGGCTACGCCGAAGGGCGGAGTCTCCTTCGGGAGGTAAAAAAACGGCCCTGAACCCGTTTATACGGGTTCAAATGGGGTATTTTTGGCCGAGCCAAATAGCTCGGAATGCCCACGTTAAAAAGGCCTTGTGCCACATGACACCCTCGTGTGTGTGTGTGTGTGGGGGGGGGTGACTCAATATCGTGATTTTCGCAAACGCATGGCGAAATGGAAACTGGATTTTTGTATATATAAAACTTATAAAAAGATATGCAAAAAACAATATTGCATTTTTATTAAATAAGTATTTGTTATTTTAATCATTAAATTGTTTTTAAAATAGTGGGAGTATTTTGAATGGCTATTTTAGAGGGTGTGACGGACGGAAATTACACGATTTTATATATATAGATTGTTTTATGACTTTTATTGGTCCGACAAAATGGATAGTTAGACACGCTTTTAGACCCAAGTGGGACGGAAATCGATGAGTGTTAATAATATAGAAACCCTTGTGTTAATGACACTTTAGGAAGGCCATTCACTCTAATGTACTCAATAACTTCCTATGAACAACAAAAAAAAACCTTCATTTACCTTAGGTGTTAACCGTTTCATATGAATTTTTTCATATGAATATATTGATAAAAATTTCACGTTTTACTTATATATATTTACCCTACCCAGTTATGGTTTATATAGTAGGAGTTGCATCTGGAAAAATAAAAACGGATGACAGAACAAAAACTCGGAGGGATAGTAAGGGGACAGTCATTGCTTGAAGCTACAAAGGACATGAAGCTGTGGAGAGCCATGATCGCCTGCGTTATAAAGGGACACGACACATGAAAGAAACAATTCAAGGCTCAAACAATATGCAGGATGACATTCTTCCTAAAGAAATAAAAATCGATTTCATTATATAACAGTAATTGATTGATTTGATTTTTTACGGATTATCAACCCTTTGTGGGTTATTTAAATCCGAAACACATTTTGTAAGTGCAATTCTATTTTGTGAATGAAGATTGCAATAAATAAAAAAAAATTGAGAATAACAATTATTTTTCCAGATACAAGTCCTGCTATTTAACCATTAGCTGGAAAAGAATATAAGATATATATATATATATATATATATATATATATATATATATATATATACACTCTCTCTCTCTCTCTCTCTTTGTCTCTCTTCTCTCTCTCTCTATATATATATATATATATATATATCTCTCTCTCTCTCTCTCTATATATATATATATATATATATATATATATATATATATATGTACCATCCAGCTAATGGTTAAATAGCAGGACTTTGTATCTGTAAAAAAATATATATATATATATATATATATATATATATATATATATATATATAAAAGTAAAACGAGAACCGTAGGAATATATCGACATGGAAGATTTCATATGAAATGTGTCCATGACGGCCGCCACGCCCAGTTTAATGTAAAGGAGAAAAATGTTTATTGTATGGGTTGGAATTTTAAGATTTCTTGAAATTGACAAAGGGAAACTTGCAGCTTACGAACGAGCGTAACTTGTTATACGGGTTTAATGGCGGTCTCATCACACTGCGCTTGGCAGAGGATTGTAAGCAGGGCACCTGTAAATCCACTTGCAGCAGAAAGAAAAGGATCTATAATTAGAGATATGAAGCAATAACATCGTTTTTACTTGTAGGGCAGGTTGATGTACTTGTCTGACAAGATTACGAGGCCGACTATTTTTGGAGATTTCTTGGTTAAGGTCTCATCGTCGGATTTGGGACTGGTTTTTACAAACAGACATATATCGTGTGTGTGCGTGTGTGCTTATATCAAAGCCGGTTTTAAATCTATCTATCTATATATATCTATATCTATAATTTATTCGAAAATTATAACATAAATATGTTATAAAATCACTACAAAAATAGTCATTTTGTTTTGTTGAAACAAAATGGCTATTTTTGTAGTGATTTTATAACATATTTATGTTATAATTTTCGAATAAATTATATTCGGTCTCCTCTGTATTGAGCACTCTTTTACGAATTGTATTTGTTAGTTATTGGAATTTATTCCGTCTACACCAATCCTATACATATATATGTATATATTTATTATATATATTATAAATTAACTGATTTAAAATATGGTTTATTCGCTACATAGGAATAACCATGTTTCAAAAAACGAAGCTTAAAACTTCAAACTTAATTATATAATTAAATTGAAAGCATTAGTTCTGTTTCATCTTCAAGCGAATTTTGGAATAACTTATTTTTGAATTTACTGAGTTTTAAACGCACATACAATTCATAATTCTTGTTTACAGAGGAATCCAATCATTTAGACAGGGGCGGTAACGTGTTAATTTTTATTAACTATTATTATATGAATTATGAGTTACGTTCGAAAAAGAGGTTAAGTTTAGGGAGGGTACGGTTGTATTTTTCAACGAATTCTGACATTCGTTAAACGCATGTCGTCTGGGTTTTTTTTTTTTATCAACGAGAAAAAAGTTTTTCGGCATATATATGAATAGAGCACTGTGAGTGTTGGTGGTAATAATAAAAAAATGTTTCGATGTAAAATAACATAGCTAAAATTTATACTACTAATAAATATACATTTTGTTCTTCAGTATATATACCTATAAGTGTGTGTATATATATGTGTGTGTGTGTGTGTGCGTCTATCGCACCGTGAGTACCTGCGGTAATAAAACAGTGTTGTATCAGCGTGATGTATAATAACTGTGTGTTTATGTGTGTGTATGTGTGTGCGTGTGTCTGTGTGCTTGTATCAAAACCGGTTTCAAACACATGCCTTCAAAAACGAAAATGCTCTCATTTACCCACCATAGAGAAACCTTCCTGCCTCCTATCACAATGGCTGTTGCTTTCCGCTGACCTGAGGTGGAAGAACTACGTTGAATTAATAGCTTCATCTACTGCAAGGAAAGCTGGTTCTCTGTGTCGCGCCGGAAAGTTTTTCTAGCCTGGGTCCTTCCATCAAATCTACAAATCAACCATTTGTCCTTGCATTGAATACTGTTGCCATATATGGTCTGGTGCCCCCGCTGTTCATCTCGAGGTTCTCGACAAAATCCAGAGACGGATATGCAATGTGATACAACCTGCTCTGGCATCTCGTCTGCAGTCATTTTCTCACAGACGTGCTGTGGCTTCCCTCTGTCTTTTCTACAAATATTTTCACGGCACCTGCTCTGACGAGCTACTTACACTGGTACCCCAACTGCATGAATTTAAGCGTACTACTAGGTTGGCATCTTGGTCCCACCCTTTCAATGTCGAAACAGTTAAATGTAACCGCCTTTTCTACTCCAACAGCTTCTTCTCTCGCACTTCCCGATAGTGGAACTTCCTTCCTCCCTACTTGCTTCCTTGATAGCTATAATCTTCAAATATTCAAATGTAATGTCAATCAACATCTTCTGATGCCTTGGTCTTGATTCCCGTCCTTTTCTATATCCTTTCCTCAAACACCCCTCTTTAATTTTCTCTGCGTGCTAGTGGCACTCCCGCCTTGTTTGGGGTGAACTGCTATATATATATATATATATATATATATATATATATATGTGTGTGTGTGTGTGTATAGAGAGAGAGAGGTAGATAGATAGATAGAGAGACATATATATATATATATATATATATATATATAGAGAGAGAGAGAGAGAGATGGAGAGAGAATTAATATAAGTAAAAGTTTGTCACTTAGCTGTTACCTTCAGCATCCCGACTCCAGAGTTTCATAAGCGGACCTGTACGTCCACTCTTCAGGGGGCATCACACAGCGAGTGCAGGTGGTAATAAAACAGTACTTCGATGTAAAAATAACAGAGCTAAAATTTATACTAATAAAAAATATGCATTTTTCTTATGTTGCACAGTTATATGTATATATATATATATATATATATATATATATATATATATATATATATATATATATATATATATATATATATATATATTATATATATATATATATATATATATAATTATATCTTGAAAACATATTTCATTTGAGCACTGTTGAATTACAAGCTAATTCTATAAACAACAGCCACTTGTGCTAATGCAATGCTCTTAAGTAAAATAAATAGAGCCCTGTGGCTGATTGTCATTTGTTTACATTCGTAACAACAATACGCTAGATTTAGTCGTTCCATTCTGTCAAATGAAGATAGCTCAGTGGTAGAACTTCTGAATGACTCCAAACCGTTTGGGTTTCAATCCTGGTTTGAGACATTTTGATGTCGAGGAGCTGCGAAACAAGTAACACCTGTCAGTCACGTGTTCCAATAGTTTTGCTCCCTTGAAAATGGGTGGGTTCAAACAAAAGGCGCTATGTTCTAAGTTGTTTATTATATATATATATATATGTGTGTGTGTGTGTATTGATGAATTTCAGGTTAACATCAGGAAGAGAACGAGAAAAGATTATTTTAAAAATAAATAGACGTAACATGTCGATATTACTCAATGAAACATGTTTGAATGAAGGTATGCTGCCTTAGTATACATATTTTAAATTACATGATCCAGCATTTCATCATGATACTAACACTTGGTTATTTAAGCGTAACCTTGTGAAAGGCAAATCATAATCGCAAATGAAAACTTAAGGACTCTCAATAAAAAGCACAGAATATGAATTTAAAATTTTAAAATAATTATAACAGAAAAAAATGAGCATCACAACGATCATAGTTACAATAAGTCTGGCTTCACAATTCACCCCTGAGGATGATCTTCGAGGAGATCGAAAGTACTTGGGTAAGAAAAAAACTACGGCGCCTTACTTGATGAATTTCATCTTAACATCAAGAAGTTAATTATAGAAATAGTAATGATTATTATAAAAATAAATTTAATATGTCTATATATATATATATATATATATATATATATATATATAAAAAAAATATGTAGTAGTGGTTCCAACGAGAGAAAAGTATGTATATTAAAAAGAAGAGAAGAGAGGTGCCGCAAATGTTTTTGGTTGTAATGTGGATTTATTTAGAAAAAAATATTATGTTTTGTTTTACATAATTTTACGACACGTGTTTCTGGTCTCGCGATATTTTTTCTAAATAAATCCACATTACAACCAAAAACGTTTGCGGCACCTCTCTTCTCTTCCTTTTAATATATATATATATATATATATATATATATATATATATACAACCTCTATTGGAACGGCAAGACATATTTCTTTATGTTGTTCACTGAAGACATTTGTGCTTAAGATCAAAAGATGAATATGAGACAAGAGTTAAGAATTTTAGATTTTATTTCCTGAGATTTGTATTAAGATGTGATAAACAACTTAGAACATACCGCCTTTTGTTTGAACCCACCCACTTTTCAAGTGAGCAAAACTATTGGAACACGTGACTGACAGGTGTTACTTGTTGCCCAGGTGTTGTCTTTTAGATTGATTGTTGAAACATTGAATAGCTCCGAATGACATTTCTTGGTTTTAGCCTTGCGTTTCACCTGTAAAACTGTATTTCTTGTTAAAATGTATAAACCATGATAAACAAGAGAGAGCTGCTTATGGGAGAAAAGCAAGCCATTTTGAAGCAGTAAAGAAGAAAAACTGATCAGCCATTTGACAAACTTTAGACAACAATACATACAATTTGGAATGTCCTGAAAAAGAAAGAATCTACTGAACAACTGACGGAGAATAAGTTGATGACCGATAAAATTGTGAGTGCTTTGAGGATACCTCCCCAACAAACAATAGTCAGTGACATCACCAACGACCCCCACAGGACAGGGGTGAAGGTTTCGCAGCTCAGTGTTCGAAGAAGACTCCGGGAGCAGAATTATAGTAATCAAACCATAAGACGAAGACAACTCATCAGGAGTAATAATCGGAAGGCCAGATTGAAATTTACAAGGAAGTACACAGATGAACGACAAAAGTTCTGAAAGAGCGATTTTTGAATTGATGAGGTCAAGATTAAGTGATGGAAAGGCCAAAGTGTGGAGAAAGAAAGGATCTGCTCATGATCCAAAGAATACAATTTCATCTGTGAAGTATGGTGGAGGCAGTGGCTTTGCTTGGGCTTGCAGGGTTGCTTCCGGAACAGGCTCATTCATATTTATTAATGGTGTAACTCATGATGGTAGCAAGAGAATGAATTCAGAAGTCTACAGAAATATTCTTTCTGCTAATTTACAGAGAAATGATTCCAATCTAATCGGGAGGAAATTTATCATGTAGCAGGGCAATGGCCCGAAATATACTGCCAACACAACAAATGTCTTTATCGGGGGAAAAAACTGGACAGTTTTAGACTGGCCAAGTCAATCACCGGACCGTAACCCAATAAAGCATGAATTTCACCACCTGAAGAGGAGACTGAAAGAAGAAACCCCCGAAACAAACAAGAACTGAAAGAGGCTATTTTAAATGTCTAGAAAATGGCAGAACAGGGTTTAGAAATAAAGAAAAGATAGAATTTATTTAGAGCTGCAAAGGACAGGAACTTTAACCTAATAGAGCATGCATTTCATCTCCTGAAGAGAAGATTGAAAGAGGCTGTGTTAAAAGTCCCGGTAAGTATCACAAATGGAGAATGCAACAGTTTGGTGATGTAAATAGAGCACAGGCTTGATGCGGTTACTGCAAACAAGAGTTATCCAACCAAATATTAAATGTTATTTACTTCAAGTCTGTCTTTTCTTTTACTTTTCTCACTTAAAAATGCTATGATCTGATACAAAAGGTGGTATGTCTTAAAGTGCTTAACATATCTGCATGTAAATACCAAGAAATAAAAGATAAGATTACAAACTCCTGTCTCATATTCATCTTTTGATCTTGTTATAGTGGGACACACCTATTCTATAGTTAATAGACTCTCCCACCTATAATAAGTAGGAGTAGTAAGAGTAATGAGGAAGTCGCTCAGTGAGTTGGTCAGTCAGTCGATGCCGGACGACCGTTAGTCGGATACTAAAGTATCAGCGACCACAACTAGATTTCTCTGCGTCATTACCTATTATATCAAGTTCCTAACGTTTTGTACGTTGAACCTATTTTAGGACCGACTTAGTACAAATACAAGCCTCCACTGTAAAACCACTCCATAACAGATCTTAAACCCAATTTAAAGAGAAATGCATCCAAACTAATTGGGAGGAAGTTTATGATGCAGCAGGACAATAACCCAATACATACTGCCAATACAACAAAAGACTTCATCAGGGTAAAAAATAGACAGTTTTAGAATGGCTCAGGTCAATCACTAACCCAATCGAGTATGCATTTCACACCCTGAAGAAGAGACTGAAGGGAGAAACCCCGAAACAAACAAGAATTGAAAGAGGCTACATTAAAAGTCTAGAAAAGCATCACAAATGAAGAATTCAACAGTTGTGGGATGGCAATGTGTCGCAAGAGTCATGCAGTTACTGCAAACAAGGGGTACGCAACTAAATATTAAATGTTACCTTAAGATTATCTGTACCTTTGCTTTCGCTCACCTAAAAATGGATTGATCTTATACAAAAGGTGGTATGTCCTAAGCTGTTTTAACACATCTAGGTGTAAATAGCAGAAAATAAAAGCTGAAATTATGAACTCTTGTCCGGCAACAGGAATCTGCGCCATGCCACACAAACAGGGGAACCCAGTCATGGCTATCAGACAATTTCTGCGACCACATTAATTTCGCGCATGCGCGTTGTTTGTTTTTGATTTTGCCGACATCACAGTATAGTAAGGTCAGTTGGGTATCGTCTGTAAGAAAAAAAGCATCATGGCACAATTCACTCCACCCGAAATTTGGAAACGGCATTGCTTTACTGCGCCGGAAGCTCCAGTAAGAACTTTTTAGAGTATTTGGATGTCAATGTGAGGACAGTGTAGAGGATTTAGAAAGAATTGGATGGTATATCCGGTCAAAATTATGCTGTTTGAAGTGATCATTAGTGATGGCGACGTTATGCTTCTATTCATCTTCCCACACAGGGTCTCAGACTCAACACGGAGGCCTACGTCAAGTGCTTTGAGGAGGTATTTCTGCCTGGGTCAAGTGGTTGGCTGCTGAAAGACCCTATATCCGGCAACAGGACTCTGCATCATGCTATGCGAGCAGGAAAACCAAGTCCCGACTGTCACACAATTTCTGCGACCACATCACCCCTTACAACTGACTCCATAACACCCCAGACTGCAACCCCCTTGATTATTATTTGTAGGGCACAGTTGAGCAGGAGACCAACAAAGCATCTCGTAACACCAAAGATGGACTGAAGGCAAGGAATATGGCAACATTTACCAATTTAAACAAGGAGACCTCCCAGAAGAGTTGCACAAGATTCCGAAATCGTCTGAAGGTTGTGGTTGAAACAAATGGCGATTTTATTAAACAATTCTACTCTTTAGTATTTCAAGGCATTTTTTGTGTAATTTTGGTAAATATATCTGTTAAAATGAAATGTCAGTGTTATTTTAATTTTTGCGTAATTTAAACGAAAATTTATTAATCGTACACTATATATAAAAAGGTTATTCTTAGCATCGCTTGATAATGGAGTGGAACTTTATATTTTAAGTTTAATTTTTATGATTGAATTTGAATTGGAGTTTCAGCTTTGAAACATGGAAATTCCGGTGTTGCGATGATTATATATTAAAAAAAAAGCAATTATAATATTATGCTCTACGGTTGTATCAAGCACTGTATTTAAAAATAAAAATAAATGCTAAATCTCATTGTTATTTCCTATTATTTTAATATATATATATATATATATATATATATATATATATATATATATATATATATATATATATATGTATTAGTTAGAATTTTAGTGATTTTAGAAAAAGTGTTGGGTCGAGAATTTTTTTGCTTCCTCCGCCCACACACGTATCGATAATATATAGTTTTATAAATTTTTTATATGTAAAAGAACTGTTACAGAAGGTATTGAAAGAAAGTGAGAAGAAAGAACTAAACATCAATTGCAAGAAGACGGAATGTTACCAAAAGGATCAGCCGATACATGCAAATTACAAGTCGGGGATGCCAAAATCAAACAGGTCCAACAATTTAAATATTTGGGAAGTGTTTTAACAGAGGACGGAAAGTGTG
>CAHIKZ030000960.1:1077500-1087500 GCA_903632075.3 Acanthosepion pharaonis | reverse complement strand
AAAAGAAAAAACCGATGAAGAAGAAGAAGTAGAAAAATAAGAAAAGTCGTGGGCCGAAGTTGTCAATCCTCTTTATTTTTGGACTTACATGCCTCGCCCAACAGATTTATAATTTCTCTAAAATGAAAACTCCTTTGCCACCGTCTCCCAAACGTTATCGGCGGCCATCACAGCGATCGGCGCGTTCCTCCCACTTTCACTTCATTCCAAACACTGCCACTACCTACAACTCCTAAGTGTTTGTAAAAATAAAGTCTCTACTTTTCTGTTGTCGTTGTGGTGTGGGTGGTACGATTTACAGAGGTAGCAGGTGATTGATAACTACATCTGAAGGTAACATTTTAATTGGGGACATTTAATCTCGAACCAGGGGATGAAAACTTAATGATCTCGAAAACCCTCCCCAAGGATAAAGAGAGAAAAGAAGAAGAAGAAGGAAAGAAAGAAAAAAAAATCCTGATATTAATTTACTGTATTTAAATTAATGTCAGTCGCATTTTAAATTTAGAATTTTCGTTATAGGACCTTTTCTTTTTAACCCTAATTCTTTCTGTTGTACCTCCTTTCTTTGGGAAGCGAGTGTACTAAAAATTGCGAGGACATAAAATTGTGCCGGTTATCGTGTGAAAGAACGCGATCTGAAAACCCCACCCTTTAAGGATTGGACTGGAATCCTGAATTGGATCAAAACCTGTAGATAGGGAAGAGGACGGGAAAAGAAAGAGATCGTATACGTTGGAAATGTATTAAGAAAGACGAAGAGAATCTTGGAATCTATCAACAATGTCGCCTGGAAAAGGTAAGACTTTTCGTTTTAACGCAAATTTCTATTTGAAACAAGGGTTTTTCATTCTATCTATCTATCTATCTATCTATCTATCTATCTATCTATCTATCTATCTATCTCAGTCTGTTCCTATCTATCTATCTATCTATCTATCTATCTATCTATCTATCTATCTATCTATCTATCTAATTCAAACTGTTATCTATCTATCTATCTATCTATCTATCTATCTATCTATCTATCTAATTCAAACTGTTATCTATCTATCTATCTATCTATCTATCTATCTATCTATCTATCTATCTATCTATCTCAGTCTGTTCATATCTATCTATCTATCTATCTATCTATCTATCTATCTATCTATCTATCTATCTATCTAATTCAAACTGTTATCTATCTATCTATCTATCTATCTATCTATCTATCTATCTATCTATCTATCTATCCCAATGACATGCAAATTCTATACAAAATTAAAATTACTTGTACTTAAAATGTCTATACACGACGATTTTAAAATCAAAGGGAATGATAGCAAACTTATGTTTATGGTAACATCAACCCTTATTTATCTCGCATATCCTCCTACTCTCCACATAGTCCCTCCTCTTACGTCCATGTAATAACCCCATTCCTGTTACCGTCTAATTTGAGTGCCACTTGAGCCTTGTACTATGGCTGAAAATTTAGTATATATATATATATATATATATATTCATATTTGATTTGATTATACAAAGCTATTTTGTACATACACATAACAATACATACAAAGTTTCATTTTAAAAAATCTTTATGTTAATGTTATGAGAAATAACACTGGATTTTTTGATAATTAAATTATATTTTTAATACTTTTGCGAACCTTCAAAATTTTGGTTAATTTGTTTTTCTTGTGTCAGCGAGAGTACAAAAATTAGTAAAAGAAATTTTAGCGATTTTTCGCTCTGAAAAACATTGATTTACAAATTCTTGCAAAACCAAAACATTGTCGGATTTTAATGAAACTCTCAGGACTTATTCACAAATGAATGAAATTATTTTAGAAACATTTGTTTTTTGTAGAACATCTTGGTAAAAATATTTTTTTTTACATTTGTTACCTCCTCCCTACTTATTTAATTATATAAAATTTCGAGAAATTAATTTTTTCTTAAATTTTATACTAGTTATAAGAACAAGACCTTGAAGAATTTAAATGATCATATTTTTTCTTTTTTTTGCTAAACAAGACCTTCTAGTTACAGAAAATCTGCCCTTAATCGTAAAGTAAAAAAAATGAAATAAAAATAAGACATTATTTAATTAGAAAAGCTTTTAATTGCTTTTATGAATAAGATCTATTACGAACATTATTGACTTAAGAAGAATAAAAATCTTTTTGGGATGAATAATGGATTTAAAAAAAATAATTTTGATATTTTGTTTGTGTATTTTTGTAAATAGAGACGGCCGTACACGATTTTTACTGATTTTTGTAAATACAGACTTTTATGCAAGACTTTATCAGAAAATAAGTACGGTGACTACAATAAATTTCAAAAGTAAAGTCCCTAAAACTCAATAACATATTACATTACTTTGAATGTTTTTCGTCAAGTAACTTTTACAGTTATATTCCCTGTAGAAAAAATTATTTAAAATTCTGAAACATCAAGCTGTCCTTACAGCCGTCAACGCTTAATAAAAACACCTACCCCTGTGTTAAAATGCTTTTCTGCGATATTTTAAACTAAAAGTAAGTAATTAAACTTCAAATCAACTAATCTTCAAATAAATTTTCAGAAACGCTTATTTAGTTTTTAAAAGACTTTTAATAAAGTTGTGCTGAGAGAATTGCAAATATGGCTAAAATCATCCATTTTTACCAATTTCATAAAAAAAAAGAACTCACTCCAATCAATTTAAAATTCGTTTTGAAATGCAGCGAATTATTTTGCTTATTGGGAATATTAAATTTAATCTATTAGCTTGAAATTAAAACTAAAATAAAAACTTCAAGAAAGATTTTCGTTTTAAAAAATTCATTTTAAACATTATGTATCACTTTTTCTTGTTACTTATATATATATATATATATATATATATATATATATATATATAAAATAAATTTATATATATATTATTCTCTGCCTGTCCGTGTGTGTGTCTATCTCTCATTTTATATATATATATATATATATATATATATATATATATATTATTCTATATTAATATATTGTTCTGTTTTGCATTAAACACTTTTTAAAAGTAAATGCTACAGAGAGTGTAATTTAACTCCATCTGTTCTTTTCTCACTCTCTCTCTCTTTATATATATATATATATATATATATATATATATATATAGAGAGAGAGAGAGATATTTACTAATTGTTAATATTTCCTTGTTTAGTTTATATTCATCTCTCTCTCTCTCTCTCTCTCTCTCTATATATATATATATATATATATATATATATATATATATATTATTCTATATTAATATATTCTTCTATTTTGTATTAAACAATTTTAAAAGTAAATGTTACAAAAGAGTGGAATTTTAATCTATCTGCTCTTTCTCTCCCCATCTCTCTTTATATATATATATATATATATATATATATATATATATATATATATATATATATATATATTTATTTAAATTATTAATATCTCTTTATTTAGTTTATATTCATTTCTCTCTCTCTATATATATATATAGAGAGAGAGATATAGATAGATAGATAGATATAGATAGATAAATAAATATATATATATATTCTCCTTTTAATATATTGCTCTACTTTGTATTGAGCAGTTTTTAAAAAGTAAATGCTGAGATCAGTTGAATTTTACTCCATGTGTTCTTCCTCTCATTTGTGTGTATATATATATATATATATATATATATATATATATATATAGTTGCTAATATCTCCTTACTTTGTTTACCGATCGATTGAGAAAGTCAAGCAAAATAAAAAAAAAACCTGTCAAAGATAGACTGCTGTTGATAAACTTTGCACTTCATTTTATGTTTATAGTTTATGACATTACTATAGGTTAATGAAGAAAGCAAAATGAATGCCGTCTTGTGCAAATTTCGCTGTCATCTAGTTTTAAAAATCGAAAGCAGAAAGCACAAAAGGAGTTTTTCAGTTGAAACTTCATGAAAATGATAAGCGTTTAGTTATTAGTGTATATCCCAGCATCATTGTTGCAAAGTAGATAAGGTAAGCTATACTGAGTGAATACAGACTTAACCCGCTTGTCATTTTGTATAATCACAAAGACATTCAATTAGACTATGATAAAATCGTGAACCTCTATGCAAAGAATCCACGAAAACTGATTTTAGTAAATCCTCCTACATAAACGCTATATAATCAGACTTTGAATCTAAAAGTTTGACTATATTTCTGAGATGAGGTATTATGCACACTATTTACATTGTTCGTACTATCGTCCTCAACTTTGTCGCCATATTTATCACAACGTTTCAGCCTTTCAGTATCTGTCTATATTTCTGAGATGAGGTATTATGTAAGATGAGGACAATAGTCCGAATAATGTAAATAGTGTATTTACATTATTCGGACTATTGTCCTCATCTTTGTTGCCATATTTATCACAACTTTTCGGCCCTTCAGTATCTGTCTAAATTTCTGAGATGAGGTATTACGTACACTATTTACATTATTTGGACTATTGTCCTCATCTTTGTCGCCATATTTATTACAACGTTTAGGCCGTTGTATGCTCCTTCTTCAGGTGGTTAGAATGTCGAACTAAACAAACACACATGGCACAGTGGATAAAGGCGTTAGTTAGATCGAGTGACAGAACCCAAACAGTGTGAGTTCAATACCCGGTTAAGGCAGTGGAGAACTTGGAGAGGGGAATTAACAGGAGATAACTGACAAGTGACATGCATTAAACATGGCACGTGGAACTAGAACAGTCTACCCCAGTGAGTGAAATAAAGGGTTCAGTTCGCCATTCCAACCGCCTGAAGAAGGCTGGAGCGTACAACGGTCGAAACGTTGTAATAAATATGGCGACAAAGACGAGGACAATAGTCCGAATAATGTAAATAGTCTAACAGTTTGAATTTACAATTTTACATATCAAATAAATTAAAGAAAACGTAAATTTATATATATATATGTGCGTGTGTGTGTGTGCGTGCGTGCGTGTGTGTGTGCAAATATATTGATAAAATGGGAAAGAACCGTTAGATTGATGATCCGAAGTTCTTTAGTATTGAAAATGAAACAGAACTAGGTACTTTAATTTAATTTCTATAATTGAATTGGAAGTTTTTAGCTTCTGTTTTTGAAACATGGTAATTCCTGTGTAGCGATGGAATCATGCTTTTAAAAAAATAATTATAATATATATATATATATATATATATATATATATATATATATAAAAGGAGAAGAGGATTCATATGTTTACCAAGGGTATTAGCGCGTAAGCAATGGATCAGACTAGAATAAATTGGGATCACACGTCTCTGTAATCCAAGCCGCTATAATGTAGATGATCCCAGAAGTTAAAATTTTGAATTGAGATTTTACGGAAAAACGCGGCTCTTCTAACTGAAAATACTGGATGCATCTCTGATGCCAAAAATAAATTTAAAAAAAAATTACCTTGCATCTTAGTAAACAAAGTTTATTTTTTATTTTTATTTCCAAATTTTGAAAGTTAAAATTCAGGCGCCATTGCAGCATCAACAAGATAATTTTCTATTGTTTTATTTTTTTATCAGAAATCCCATTATTACAGGAAATTCTTGCCAAATAAATATAATTTATCAAAGAAATTCATTGAGAAGATTTTAACCTGAGACACAATTAATATAACCTTAAAACAAGAAGTAAAGACAAACTAATTATAAAAAGAAAATAAACAGTTGGCAAAAGTATGAATTCTCGTCGAGTCAGATAACTTCTACTGGCTGAAATATTTCAGGATTACGTTTGTTTATTAATCCTTTCAGGTTTTTAATTCACCAAAACAAAATAGAATTTAACACGTCAAGTCATTAATCTTTACTATAAATAAGAGAGTGTTCTGCAATCACAGGTAGTATTAAAGAAATAAATTTCTGGGTGATGAATTTCCATCGTCTTAGGATTGCATAGAGAGACAGAACAATCTGTAAGGGTAACAAGTTAATGTTGGGGATAAGTTTAAGAGTTAAATAATAACAAAACTGAACCCTATTGGTCCATAAGAGTTGATTAGTCTTTTTAGACAACAACAAGTGGGGGATCAGTTTAGGAGTTAAATAATAACAAAACTGAACCCTATTGGCCAGGAAGAGTTGATTAGACTTTTTAGGCAACATCAAGTGGGGGATCAGTTTAGGAGTTAAATAATAACAAAACTGAACCCTATTGGCTAGTAAGAGTTGATTCGGAATTTTTAGACAACATCAAGTGGGGGATCAGTTTACGAGTTAAATAATAACAAAATGAACCCTATTGAAAGAGTTGATTAGACTTTTTAGACCCAAGTGGGGATCAGTTTAGGAGTTAAACAATAACAAAACGGAACCCTATTGGAAAGAGTTGATTAGACTTTTTCAAGTGGGGGATCAGAAAACAACCCTATTGGCCAGTAAGGGGGGCATCAAGTTTTTAGGAGTTAAACAATAACAAAACGGAACCCTATTGGCCAGTAAGAGTTGATTAGACTTTTTAGGCAACATCAAGTGGGGGATCAGTTTAGGAGTTAAACAATAACAAAACGGAACCCTATTGGCCAGTAAGAGTTGATTAGACTTTTTAGGCAACATCAAGTGGGGGATCAGTTTAGGAGTTAAACAATAACAAAACGGAACCCTATTGGCCAGTAAGAGTTGATTAGACTTTTTTGGGGGATCAGGCAACATCAACCCTATTGGCCAGTAAGGTTGATCAGTTTAGGGGGAGTTAAAAACAATAACAAAACGGAACCCTATTGGCCAGTAAGAGTTGATTAGACTTTTTAGGCAACATCAAGTGGGGGATCAGTTTACAAAACAAAAACGGAACCCTATTGGCCAGTAAGAGTTAAACTTTTAGGCAACATCAACAAAAAACAATAACCCCTATTGGCCAGTAAGAGTTGATTAATTTTTAGACTTTTTATCAGGGAACAAAAACTCCTATTGGCCAGGGGAGTTGATTAGTTTAGGAGTTTAAACAATAACAAAACCCTATTGGAACCCTGATTGGCCAGTAAGATCAAGTGGGGGATCAGTTTAGATTAAACAATAACAAAACGAACCCTTTTAAGAGTTGATTAGACAACAACATCAAGTGGGGATTAGTTTAGGGTTAAACAATAACAAAACGGAACCCTATTGGCCAGTAAGAGTTGATTAGACTTTTTAGGCAACATCAAGTGGGGGATCAGTTTAGTTAAACAATAACAAAACGGAACCCTATTGGCCAGTAAACCATAACAAAATCAAGTGGGGGATCAGAACCCTAAAACGGGAACCCTATTGGCCAGGAAGAGTTGATTAGACTTTTTAGACAACATCAAGTGGGGGATCAGTTTAGGAGTTAAATAATAACAAAACTGAACCCTATTGGCGAATAGGTCTGGATTATATGCTAATGTTTTTGTTTTTAAAAAATTCTTTTCCTTGTATGATTTTTCTCTTTTTCAGGGATTCAAATATGTAGAATACGACTTCAATTGTTGCCTCTGGTAACAATTCTATTACTTGGATTTGTTTCTCTCACTGTTCGAGGAAAATTGCGGAAATACTCATGTGATGTCTCCAAAAACAAAGCTGTGATTGAACCAAAAGCAGAAGCCTTTCTTATTGGGATATTTTCGTTCCATGAGAAAGGAGGAAAGAATATTGGCTGTGGGAAGTCACGTGCTGGTAAGCAATCCTAGAAATTCAGCATAATCCTTTTTTCTATATCTTTTATATATATATATATATATATATATATATATATATATATATATATATATATATATGTGTGTGTGTGTGTGTGTTTTTTGCAATACACTATGGCATTTTCCTTCAGGAATCCTTTCAGCCAAAACTTTGTAAGTGGGAACATGATGGGAAATTTAATGACGAAAACAAAGATATCGAAAATTCATTCAGCAGTAAAAAGTGTGTGTTGAGGTAAAATTATGGAACATGGTTAAAATATATTTATCAGTAGAAGAATTCATAAATAAAAAAAATAGTTCCAAGTGACTATAAAATGGAAAAAAAATACTCACGAATCTCTAAAGAAATTGTGTGAGCGAATGAAATGAATTGTTGGCTGAAAGGATTCCTTAAGGTAAAAAAGCACTCGTGTATTTTGAAAATTGTATTTATGTTCTGTGTTACCAAGTTTTTCGTTTATATATATATATATATATATATATATATATATATATATATATATATATATATATATATATATATATATATATATATATATATAAATGGGATTAAGTCCGACAATTATTTAAAATATTTTCTGTTTATACTTTATTTTTATTAGATACAACTATTTAAGTTTTTAATGCAAGCTGGTAAAATTTAAATAATACTTTTATTGAAAAACAGACCATGTACTTAAATAAATTGTATATCTTAAGTATATCGTATAAACAGAGAATATATTAAATGCATATATATATATATATATATATATATATATATATATATATATATATATATATATATATATATATATATATATATATATATATATATATATATATATATATATATATATATATATATATATATATAGGAAAAAGTCAAAATTTATAATGCATTTTTTATAAAAGAAAAGCTAAAAACAAAAAAAAGACAACCGGTTTCGTCCCAGGACTTATCAAGTTTATTTTTCTGGGAATAGAAAATTTTTAAAATTTATAAAAGCGTGTAAATTAAATAAACGAATGGAATGGAATGGAAGAAAAAAGAATAAAAAGAAGAATTCCAAGAAACTAGATTCCAGTAACATTCAGATCCAGTAAGCTTTCCCTCTGTTTACAAATAAACTTGGTAAGTGCTCTGACGAAACCGGTTGTTTTTTTTTTCAGCTTTTCTTTCATAAAATATGCCTTATAAATTTTGTCTTTTCTTATCTATTATTAAATTCTGTACCACGAAAAATTTTATATATATATATATATATATATATATATATATATATATATATTACAGAAATAAAAGTATGTAGCTTAATATTACAAGACATGTTAAAAGCGAAGCAACCGGTTTCGCTCCTGCTCCTCGGGTCTCCAAGGGAGATTTAACTGAAATTAAAACAACTGAAAATGTGTAATGAGAAGGGGAAGTGAAAAAAAATGAATATATATATATATATATATATATATATATATATATAGATAGATAGATAGATAGATAGATAATATTAGTGGTAAATATACACATACAGATGCAACATATATATAAATATATATACATACATGCATACACATACATATATATTTTTTGAATAAAAAAATTCCAAGAGGATAGAATCCAGGTAGAACTCAATGTCCAGGACAGAGTAAGGATATAATAAAAAGGCTTAAACACTAATATTCCATGGTCATAATTTATTCCATTGGAATCGTAAATACGATCCAATTCATCAGTTCATCAGACCTACAAATTCAAAAAGCTTTTTGAATTTGTAGGTCTGATGAATCTACGATCCTAATGGAATAAATTATGACCATGGAATATTAGTGTTTAAGACTTTTATATATATATATATATATATATATATATATATATATATATATATATATATATATATATATATATATATATATATATATATATATATAATTTAGGATATTACATGGTAAAATTACAGTGGTGTATTCAACGCATCAGGCGATTTTTAAATTACTGCTGGGCGAATGATTTACTTGAATTTCAAAGCCGAATACAACCTCTTTTTGGGAAAAAAGGTTATATGGCCTGAGGGCTTTACTCTGATCAACCAACCAAATATGACGTATGTTAAATTAAAATGAGGTACCGGAGAGCCGAGTTCGAATTCTAGTTGAATCCATTAGATTCAATTACGGGCTAATACTTTTGGGAAAGATATGAATCGTCTTCTTCTCAAGCTATGGGTAAATAGCACGACAGGCCGCGTTCTATAGCCTTGGATGGCATCTGGTCTACTGAAGAAAGAAATGGCAACCTATTGCGGGAAAAAATTCCGCGTCATCAGTCATGTAT